>NW_017547102.1:3382215-3589758 GCF_001854935.1 Bemisia tabaci | reverse complement strand
CCCCCACCCCGAGGCGGAGTCCCACCATTTTCATTTGATTAATTGCGTATGAAATATATCCGTGGGTATCGGTGGAAGCGTTGGCCCTGGATACAGGGTGTTCGAGCGATGCGTTGACCAAAGACCACGAAACCCTGCGAATTTTGGGTTAAGGTGATTCAACGAACGCCGTTTTTTGTGTCAGAGCGACGTACGGTATGCTGCCGTGCTAAGGAAGAACGCCGTATGAACCTTCAGACGTTGCCAAATTTCCAAATTGATAAAACTCGAATTTCTTAGTCAACCTAAAAATATATTTCTTCCACTTTTTCAGATAGTTTTGCTCGCAATTCCACCGAAAAGTCCTGAACATTTCAAGAGAAAATAAACATAAGTTTCCTCAGAAATGAACATTTTATCAAAGGAAATTTGGCAACTCTCGAATGTTCATATGGCGTTCTTCCTTAGCACGGCAGTATATCGCATCCATTCGCTCTATAATTTAGCATAATCCAGCATTTAGCAAAAAGGAACCAGCGCAATCACAGTGTTTTCAAAATTGTGCAACTTCTTCTTTTCTTTTAAAAATACTTCATGTATGTACAGTGTTAAAATTAATACAATTATTTTCCTTTAAAATTGACCATTTTTTTGGTGGAAAGCAAAAAGTGTTTGCCATTCTGGGAGATTTTTTTAGAAAATCATAAAGAGGCAACATTTTTACGACACTGTAATAGCACTAGTTCCTTTCTGCTTAATGCGATCCATCTCAGCCACTTGTCATCGAGCTTGAAATTCAAATTAAGCGGCTTTGAATACAAGGCACTTAAGTTCAGTTTTTGTTACTTCAAGAAATACTTGTATGAAGTTTAGAAAAAACATAGATCCCAACGGTGGAGAGAAAGTTCAAACTATGACTTCTTGATGCTTAAAAATTTGAATTTCGGAACACATTTTTAACGGAATGTGCAGTAAGGCTAGTTTTACTTGAGATAATTGATAACTCAATTTTTTTCAAAAACTGCACTTATGCGCCTTGCCTTCTAAGCCCGTTAAATTACAGTTTAGAAACTTCACAAAAAAAATGCGTTCAAAAGCAAAATCTTTCCGTTTCGTAACTTGAGTGTTTCAAATTCAACTCAATGTTACGCCAAAGATTTTTATACCGCATATCAGTGAACTGCTAAATACGATATCGAGTGACCGTGTTGATTGTTTGGTTTCCCGGTGGTGAGAAGTTGATGCGGGGTGCGGGGTGAGACAGTACGAAACATTTTACCAGTGACAGCTCTCCCCCCCTCCCCCCTGCCACGCTGCGTCGTGCCTTGCTGCTTATGTAAACACATCACCGCGAATAATAGACCGCTGACTCTCTACTCTACTTGCCTTGCCCAATTAATTTAGTCCCAAACCCGCAATTACTTCATCAAAGATTTTCTCCGATCAATCATAGCTCGAACGTGTTGAATGAGGAAGGCTACGATTATATCGACGGTGAAACTACCAAACCACGTATCTCGTTTGCTGTGTTTAAAAATCTACGCTCACATTTTATTTTTTTTAAATAGACCACATCAATATCATTCCTTGAAATTTTTACGGAATTTTCTCCGCACAAAGAGGAAAAATCACAGAAATTTTCAAGACTGGATGTTAAGTAGTTTTTCATTTAAGAAATGAAGTATGACAGGAAGTCTGCGACGCGACGTCGCAAACCGAGATACGTGGTTTGGTAGTTTCACCGTCGATATGTAGTTTCAACCAAAATACAGCTGGTTCAGACAGGAAACCAACGGTGGAACTGCAGAAATGCGTATGGGAAGAACGATATTAACCTCTGAATGTTTTAAAACATCACAACCGGCGCATCACTGAATTGAAAGTTTAAAAATCTGATTTGGGGAGCTTGGAGGACAAGGCTCATAAGTGAAGGCTTTGAATCAATTGAGATATTAATAATTTCAAGTAAAACTAGTCTTAAAGTATGTTCTGAGAAAAATTTGCTCCAAAATTCCAATTTTTAAGCATCAAAAAGTCAATTTCTGGTAAAAGCACACTCACTCGCGTAAAAAATTGTTTTTAAAATAACGGGACGCGTTTCGGGACCTTAGGTCCTATCATCAGCCGCGACATTATAAACTTTAACTTGGACTTCTACTCATGATAAAAGTCGTGAACTCGCAATGCTCTGCTCTTTGCTGCTATAGTTTGAAGAACCATTAAAATATACGACGAACGGAAACAAACACAATATGGAAACAAAGCTAGGGAAAGGATGCACGTTTACGACGGCGCAGAGATACAACTATTCGTACTTGATGGACGTCTGTGCTGCATCTGAAAAATTGAAGGCGCGATGACGCGAAGCGTGAGCTCCCAATGCCTGCTATATGCTGTCAATGAGGTGTCGCTCAGAGAAAAGTTAAAAACGAAGCCCGAATACGTCTTTTCTGCCTTCGGCTGCGTTGATACTAGCTTTTCATTTTTTTTTCAGGTTCTTGTATGATTATTTTTTAGGCTGGATTTGCAGACCCATGTCTTAAGCTCTCGTAAACTGCAGCACTGTCTCGGTTCTTCTGGAAATAATGGTGCTTGGATGCGTCTAGTGCTTTAATTTTTTATGTTTTCTTTAATTTCAGAAGTCTGACGTATACTTCAATACGTTCAATTTTGTAATTTTTACTCCGTGCGATAAATAAACTTTGAACCTGAAAATAGCGTAAACTTGTGCTGCTTTTCCAAAATTTTCTAAACCCCTCTCCACGTAGGGTAGATGCCCTATACCGGGAAATATCACATCGCGCCTCTATAACCAGCCAAGGGTATACGCCCTCAGATGCGAGCTAGTCCGACCCTGGTCAGAAACAGCACTTCTGAAAAATGAAAAAAATTTAATAAAAATGTAATAAAATTAAATTTATGAGTTGAACTTTTCTACTTTAATGAGTAGAGTGTTCTAGGGATACGAGTAGGATTTTTACTCATATAAGTAGGAAGTTCTACTCATGTGAGTAGGCGAATTCTGAATAGCCTACTCGTCATTTTTAGCAGGGATTTAAAGTCCTCCGTCCGCGATTTTTGCGTGGTTTTGAAAACCGACGTTTGATACAATATAGAATCCAGAAACATCGTCGGTGTTCCAAATACGCACGTGCGGTTGTGGTGTTATCTTTTGAACAAACAAAAAAACTAAATCCTCTGTCTATCATGTTGAGCGGGTCAAAACCACGTTTTAGTCCGACACTCATCGGACTAACAGTCACACATCAGTTATCTAAAAATATTTCATTCTCGACATTTCAGAATTCCTGCTTTATTAAAGGAAAATGAGACGACTACGGGAGAAAGGACCTTTATAATCTACAAAAATTAAAATTGAGTTATTGAAATCAAAACATTGGGCAATGTTTTGCATAGATTTTTTTTTAAAAAGAAAAATTAACTTAACTGCCTTTGTCCTCCAAGCCCCTCAATGATTTAACGTGATGAGCACATTTGGCGGACCCCGCCCGGATTGTAAAAGATCTTTCAATGAATTATATTCTTTCAGTATTCATCCAATCCTTAAAAATGTTCAACATGGGAGACGGGGTAAATATCCCCCTTGGCACCAAAATGTAATTTTTATCAAAATCTTTCGATTTCTTTGGATTTAGCTTGAAAAAAACCATTCGCCGGTGTCAGTATCTCCTCGTAAAAAAAGCCTCTTTTCGATGGCCAAAGTGCCAAACCATGTATCTCCATTCTCCATCGCGGTGATCCAAAATATTCCGTTCTATTGTACTTTTTTCTAAGAGGAACGAACCAATTATACAGCTTGAGATTTGCTAATCCAGAAGAAAAATCAAAATCTAGGAGGGTTTCAAGAAAATACGTATACTAGTTTTTTAGTTTTTCAGTCGGATTTTGACAAGAAGTCTGCATCGTCGCAAATAGAGACACGTGGTTTGGCACCTTGTCCAGCATTATACATATCTAAAACCTACACTGCAGGCTGATTATTGAAATTGGTAGACACAGCGATAGACATAGGAGAACCAAGGGAATAGGAACCAATAGGATCCCTCCATCCTCCCTACAGTAACAAGGCGTGAACGATCGATTATCGATATTTCCACCATATTTGAAACTGTGGTAAATGATCGATTATTAAGGTGTTTGTTGCGAACACACTATTTGTAGATCCTTTCCCGTAGCTTTACACTGAAAAAAAATTCTCGGCGTTTTTACCAAGGTCCGTCGGTACCTTTACCTTCTCACTTTGTTTACTAATTTTTGGTAATTTTACCAAGACAGACTGATAAGCTTACCTAAAAACTGGTATTTTTACTGTTTTTTCCAGGTAAGAATACCACTTTTATTGGTAATCAATTCCCGGTAACTTTGCCATTTTATCTCGGTAATTCTACCACAGTCGATAAAAAATATTGGCGTTTTTACCAAGGCCCAGTAAAATTACCAATTCCATAAATGGTAATTTTACCAAGAAAAAATTGGGATCAAATAGAATCTGAATTCTTGGTAATTTTACCCTTTTCTTAGTAGACCGATATTTTTTTCTCAGTGTAGCTTTAAATAGAAAATCAATCGATTCATTGCAAAGCACACCACGTCATTTCTTCTCTTCATCTTCTTTCCCTACCACTTTGTCTATCAATTTCAATAATCAGCCGCCTGCCCATGGAGTAAAGGTAATAGTGCCATCGCTCGTTTCAGTCAGTGACTTGACCAGTGGCGTGGCGTGAATTGCGATGTATCGATTGTTCTACCATTTTAACCTATGGTAAAGAATCGATTATACAGGTGTTCGCTGCGAAGGCCCTGTTTATCGATCCTTTTCCATAGGTTTAAATGGTATAACAATCGATACATCGCAAAGCACGCCACGCCACTGGACTTGACTATCGGCGGCTCGTGCCTTGCCTTGACGCGGCGCTTGAAGTTGAGCTCTGGAGCTTGTTTATTGTCATCGGTCGTTAAACGGGGATTATTCCCTCGGTTGTTTAGACGAGTCGGTTCCGGCTCGGGGCGCAGCCGGGCGACCCGCGGCGGCAATTCCGCGGAACTATAACTTCGACCGCGGAGGAAGCTGCCCCCCCCCCTCGCGGCCCTAGGCCCCGTTCTCGGAAGCTCCGAACTTAGTAAGTTCGGGGAAACGCAACGGTACGCGCCACGCAGGGCGCAGACCGCTTGCCGTCGTCGGCCTCAGCGCTTTTGAACCATGGAGATGGTGATGGAAGAATGGGTAAAGTATGTATTAAAAAAAGGGTTGAAGACTGCTGCGTGACTCTGCCGCGCTAAGGAAACTGCCGTATGAACCTTCCAGCGTTTCCAAATTTCCCCTGGCAAATTTTCAGGAAAATTGTTGAATATTTGTCTACCAATTTTACCAAAATTTCAAGGAGAAATATTCATAATTTTCCTCCAAGATAAACATTTTATCGAAGGAACTTTGGCAACTCTCGAATGTTCATACGGCGTTCTTCCTTAGCACGGCAGCACTATAATGTGAGCAGTCTAGGACGGCCGTAAAGTGCGTCGGGCAATTTTTCCAATTTGTGACAATTCGCAACATCAAACAGTTCAATAATTATACTGACAACGGTTGGGTACTCAAGATGCATTTATAAACGGATAAATATTGCGGCAATATTTTGATAGTAAGTTCCTGTTTTTTTACCATTTTTGGCGATTAAATCGATAGAACCATCTTTATCTGAGCGACTATCCTTAATCTTGACACAATTTCATCTAAAAAATACCTAATCTAGTTCGATAAATTCGAAATTTTATTTCAATTAATCACGATTTTCTGTTCAATATTATTGCGATAAATTGCCGTCGATAACATCGCAATTATATTGCAAAATGCAAAGAAATCGCAATTTATCGCAATTCTTATTCTGAGAACGTTTCAATGAATTGACGTCGTCGATAAAATCGCGCTACATTCTTCAGTCAAACCGCAACTGATCGCAATCACGGCTACTTGGGTGCAGTTCGAAGAATTCGGAATGAATCCTGTCAAAACGGTCAAATTATGAGGGCCCATGATATTCAAATTAATGCCCATAGGGATATCATGGGAACCCATGGGTCCTTATAGGGCGAGCAAATAGTAGGAGCCCATGGTGCAGCCAAAGGGACGTACATTATCTGGCATGATCATTGAGGTGTATTTACTATGGATGTAAGATTATGGAGAGTTCTCATGTTAAGGCAAAATTACCTTGAGAAATTAAAAGGGCATTGTAACTTTTTCTTTCCAAGGTCTAAGCTTTAGGTAATGGTCGGAGAATACATTTTTGTTACAAAATGTTACAAAAATGTCAACAGTGATTGGTTCATCGCCGCACTTGCTGGAAAAATGTCACTGCATGCATATCAAGACGAACATGTGCGAGCCACGAAGAGATTCCTTCTTGAGCCCCTTGATCAAATATGTACGTTCTTTCAAAGCCAAGAGGACAAGAATAACAAAATCAACACTACCGAATGTCATTGAGCTCCGATATTTCCCTCCAAATTTCATTCAAACTCTCAACGATTTTGTGCCTCTTCAATATGTGAATGGGCGATGAAATCATCATGTTGTGGAATTCTTTGAATATTTCCTATGTTTTGAAGAAGTGTCTATAGACTCATTTCTGAATGCGACGCTCAAGTTGGAAGGTAAGGCCAGTTGCCAAATTTTTGCGATCGATGAAAATAAAGGCCACTGAGAGTCTTGCAATGTTGAGGTGAGCCAGTGGTATTTCCGAGCAAAATTCGATATTTTATCGATCGATCAACCGATAATTTCTATATTTATAGACATCTGTCCAAAAATCCCTGAGAGTCACATCATACAGTGGTGTAGCAGGTTTTCATTGAAAAAAGTTGACAGATAAGTATTTTTTATATCTCCAATGGTACGCTCCGAGGAAGGACCGTAAGTCCATGTCAATTGGACGTACTTCTATCAAACGGAACTATGTGCATTATGACGTGAGCCCTGTTATGTACATATTCTTATGGGTCTCAGGGCTCTTGTCTTAATGCACTTAGTTCCGTTTGATAGAAATACATCCAATTTCGGTTCAAGATATTATTCTGTCTCTCCCGTCCGATACGTTCTTTCGCGAGGGAAACGACGCACAGTGTTACGAGTCTTCGGAACAAGTCGGACATGACATTTTTAACAAAATTTGTAAATTCATGTGTTTATTTCGTCGCATTTTAAATTCTAAGAGGTGTTTCTTGCAGAAAATTTCAGAAGAAAACCAATGAAACCACACTGAGAAAAAAACTCGGTGTATTTACTAAGAAAAGGGTAAAATTACCAAGAATTCAGGGTTCTATTTGATCCTAGTTTTTTCTTGGTAAAATTACCATTTATGGAATTGGTAATTTTACCAAGAAATTTCGGTAAAATTATTGAACTTTCTCGGTAATTTTACTGGACCTTGGTAAGAACGCCAATATTTTTTATCGACTGTGGTAGAATTACCGAGATAAAATGGCAAAGTTACCGGGAATTGATTACCAATAAAAGTGGTATTCTTACCTGAAAAAAACAGTAAAAATACCGGTTTTTAGGTAAGCTTACCAGTCTGTCTTGATAAAATTACCAATAATTGGTAAAAAAAGTGAGATGGTAAAGGTATCAACGGACCGTGGTAAAAACGCCGAGAATTTTTTTCAGTGCACTTTTGAATCATCAACACTTTGTATTAACGGCGTCGCAACATTTTAAAGTTACCACATTTTGTCCGATTTTTCCAGTCGACTCGTTCCATCGTGCGACGTGCGACACACAGTGGATCGAGCCAGCGGAAGAGGTCGGACAAAATTTGGAAACTTTAAACGCTTGTAACTCCGTTTATACGAAACTTTGAGGTTCTGAAAGTGGTTCCATTGGTTTTCTCGTCAAATTGTCCTGTAGAAGCACCCCTTAAAATTTAAAATGTGGTAAATTAAACATTAAAATTTGCAGTTTTAGTTGACAATTTCATGTTCGACTTCTCTAATTGTCTCGATCCACTGTGCGACGATCCAATCAAAGTGGCTTTCGATCAAATTATAGCCTCAAATACCTGACGCATGCACTACAGCGTGTTAAAATATTCGGAGATTATCGACAAAATGTCAAAAAATCTAGAAATTATCGATGGATCGATCGACCCCCGAGACGCTCTCGAAAGTGCTGTGTCCGTCCTATCGAAACCCGACAAGTGTGACGTAGCAGACAGGGAGACTCCTTAAGAATACGGAGCAAATTGCCCGCTTTAGGCAAAGCAAACGTAGCCAACGGTGTTGCCAGTTCAAATAAAACCACAATTTTCCTCCACAAGCGCCTATGTAAAAAAGCAGAATTTCACGGCCGAACAGACAACGCCGCGCTCATCATCCCTTATTGAGATGCATCCCCCGAGACAGGTGAGGGGGCAGGTTGACTGGCCGGGCGGGAGGCATAATACCGGACAACAATACTGCCGTGCTAAGGAAGAACGCCGTATGAACATTCGAAAGTTGCCAAATTTCCTTTGATAAAATGTTCATTTAGGAAGAAAATTATGAACGATTTTCCTTGACATTTTCAGGAACTTTAGATCAAAATAAGAACAAAATTCTCTGAAAAATTGACAGTAAAATATTCATTAGTTTACCTGGAAATTCGGGTTTTATTAAAAGAAATTTGGCAACGCTTGGAGGTTCATACGGCGTTTTTTCTTAGCACGGAAGAATAGCGGGGATGAAACGAGGATGAGTGGAGTTGGGGACCGAGACGAAAGCCCGCTTCGGAAATTAAATAAATATAATCGATCGCGGGGAAATGAAACAAGGCGATTTATGGCACGTCTGTGTTTGTTTAGGAGCCGGGAGAGGAGAACAGAGAGGAAGGATCCGGAGAGGATGTGGTGGCCAGGAATTTCGAGCATCTTCAGACCGCGATCCATGGGAGTCGAGGGCGTTGGGAGGTATGGGCCGAGGGATTTCTCCGGGGTTGGGAGTTAAGGAGAAACGCCTTATGAGCCCTTGGACGGGTGCGGCTTTGGACCACTAGACAAGGTACGAATTTAAGCAATCTGATACATATTAATTGACCAGAATTTCACGTAGAACACGATCCACACAACGAAAATTACTGAAACCAAACTCCTAACGGAGATTATTATGATTTTAATCGATTACAAACCTCGGGAACCGATCCAAGCTGAGTCAGGTTGGGTTAAGTTAGGTCACGCAACTAAACGAACTTCCCGGCAAAGCTGGGAGTATCACTCGAATTGAAGGCGCTCCAATCCTGAATTTTAGCTCACTTTTTTTGCAACTTCAATCAATAGAACTTTTTAGGGTTTTTATCTCTTCCAGCGCACTGTAGGCAGTCATGCTTCGAAAAGAACGCCCTAAATATGCACTTTAAGCCACGCCCGTCATCTTGGATTTTGAAATGTTGAAAATTTGATCAAAAATTTTAGTTTTCCGTAAAAAAATACCCTATTATACCGAGCTTCACAAAAATTCATCGTGCAGAAGCTGAGCTGCCATTTATCTACCATATCTAGAGAGTGACAAAAATCCACTGAGAAATTTCACAGAAAATAGGAACAATACAATGAGTTTCTTGTGAAATATGAAATACACAAAAAGTATTCCGGAACTTTAGAAGAAATTTTGTCTTCATAATGATTAAATATGCTTGAGAATTATGATTCTTGTCGATTACAAAGCTCGGAAACCGATCCAAGCGGAGTCAGGTTGGGTTAGGTTAGGTCACGCAACTAAACGAACTTCCCGGCAAAGCTGGAAGTATCACTCGAATTGAAGGCGCCCCAATCTTGAATGCGTGCACACTATTCCTACAACTTCAATGGACCACTAGACAAGGTACGAATTTGAGTATTCTGATACATGTTTCTTAACCATAATTTTACGAAGAAGACGATTCGAGCGACGAAAATTACTAAAAATAACTTCTAACAAAGATATTAACGTTTTTATTTCACATTGGTTACGAGGAATTTGAACTGCCCGCTCACAAGAAACTCAAAGCTCTACGTGAGTCAAATCGCGCACTACAACGGTTTCAGCAAGCTTCTCAATCGAGCAATGTACATTTCTCACCATGTGTTGTTCAAACTATTAGCAATTTGCTATAGCTGAGCCAAAGCGTCAAGATTGAGGTTGCCAGATGTTTATATCGCAGAGACCGGCGTGATAACGTTTAGCGCGCGATGTGAATCACGTAGAGCATTGAGTTTTCATGAGCGGGTGGTTTGAATTCAGGCATTAAGAATCATTAAATATCTTCGTAAGGAGTTAATTGCGGTAATTTTCGTTGTGCGCATCGTGTTTTACGTGAAATTTTGGTTAAGAATCATGTATCAGAATGCTGAAATTCGTACCTTGTCATTAGTCGGTTCAAAGTTATGAAGGAACGCCCCAAAAACAATTTCAGCTTAAAAGTCGAATGTCTAGAGTTCGCGCAAACGGTTGAAATTTACGAGCTTTTCTAGTAAGTTGGTTAGCTATAATGAATTACGTACATTAGCAACTAGGCTATTTTCGCTGGAGACCAGGAATTTACGTTAAATTTTAAGATTTACTTGTTAAAGAGCTTAAAAATTTCGGTAGCTACTTTTGCATTATCAGAGCTTAAAGGATGGATGTTAAGAAGGAGATTTTGTTTAATTATGATGCGTGTAGCAATTATAGCATAGGTTTTTGGACAAGTCGTATAGAGCAATTTCAAATAAACAGAATATACAGAAAGTTAGTGTGCAGCCAACGTGTGATACAATTCAGGAAAACACTGAAAATCTCAGAACGGAGGGAAAAAGCTCATTCGAGCACAATTTTCCCTAAAAGAAATTTGCCAATGTTGCACCAAACAGCATATCTTTTTGAGGGAAAATTGTGACCGAATGTGCTTTTTACTTCTGAATTAAGATTTTCAGTTTTTTACTGAATTGTAAGGCACGTTGGCTACATTACCAACTTTCTGTCTGAATGACTCGTGCGTCAATCCACGGTCAGTTTGTATACAGCCTGTCACCCTTGTACCATCCACTGTCAAATTTAGAATTGAAGGACGTAAGAAATATCGTTGCAAATCACGATTCTGGCAATCCTCTTAATTTTGTGTACGAGTAAAACTTACCTAAAAAGTTATGAAAAAAATTAAAATCTAAATAATGTTGGATTCTATGAAAGAAAGCCTTTATATTTTGAAACGTGAAGTAAACTGCAAAATATGTTTGGTATAAAACTAAAATCCGAAGACAATTTTGGTTGAAATTAATAAAATAGTGACAAAAAGTCGTGAAGAAGCAAAAAAGTGGCCCACTTATACATATTGCAAAATTATCGCTCCACCTTAATGTTTTTCAGGGATTATCACTTGATATTTTCCTTGCAAAATTTTTTGAGAGTAATCATTAAAAGGTAAAAGAATATTAGCGGGAGTTTTCTGCCGTAATATTAATTTCACACAAGTAAAATCTGCACTGTCGTAATGAAGCAAATCCGATTGAATGAATGTACATTCAGTGAAGCTAATTGCAACCTGACTTGACCGAGGACACTTCGCCTTCATTGGCGATCTGCTTCAACTTCGAGCAACTATTTTAACTTCCCGGAGATCAAATTGCCTATGCGACGAAATGAAGGAATTTTGAACGATTCCGGCGCAACATGCAACATACAGGGTGAGCGAAAAGTCCCCGACCCCCCCTCTAACTTTTGAACGAATTAAGCTAGGGAAATGAAACTTTGGGAATGTTCCTATCTCAAAGGGGACCATCTTTTGAGGGGGTCAAAATTTTGGTCCCCCCTCAGAGGGGGACAGGGGCCCCCCAACTTCTTTTTTTCAAATAGCAACCCCTATCTTGTGATACCTCATTCGAAAGAGCATAAAAAACTAAGAATTTTGGCGCAAACCGCAGATCAATATCTCAATTTTTGACCGAGTTATGATAGGTCAAAGGTCAAATTTGACCTATTTTCAAAAAATCATAACTCCGGTTCACATTATCGTAAAGAAAAAAATAAAACGGGAAAATTTACCAAATTGTGTTCACTTTTACGTGAAAATTTCAGAAATCACTTCGATTTAATTTTATGGGGGGCTCGGACCCCCAAATACGTCAATTCAAAGGTCATTCAATTTTCCCGCGAAATAAGCCAATTTCCTCTGGATTTGCCTCCACATTATCTCAGTAAGGTCAAAATCAGTTCAACATTACGTTGGCAAGTCCCCAAATTTCGGGAAAAAATAAAAAAACGAAATTTAAACGGTCAAATTTAATCACCTTAAATTTCGTTTTTTTATTTTTTCCCGAAATTTGGGGACTTGCCAACGTAATGTTGAACTGATTTTGACCTTACTGAGATAATGTGGAGGCAAATCCAGAGGAAATTGGCTTATTTCGCGGGAAAATTGAATGACCTTTGATTTGACGTATTTGGGGGTCCAAGCCCCCCTTAAAATTAAATCGAAGTGATTTCTGCAATTTTTACGTAAAAGTGAACACAATTTGGTAAATTTTCCCGTTTTATTTTTTTCTTTACGATAATTTGAACCGGAGTTATGATTTTTTGAAAATTGGTCAAATTTGACCTTTGACCTATCATAACTCGGTCAAAAATTGAGATATTGATCTGCGGTTTGCGCCAAAATTCTTAGTTTTTTATGCTCTTTCGAATGAGGTATCACAAGATAGGGGTTGCTATTTGAAAAAAAGAAGTTGGGGGGGCCCCTGTCCCCCCCTGAGGGGGGACCAAAATTTTGACCCCCTCAAAAGATGGTCCCCTTTGAGATAGGAACATTCCCAAAGTTTCATTTCCTTAGCTCAATTCGTTCAAAAGTTAGAGGGGGGGTCGGGGACTTTTCGCTCACCCTGTAGAACTCTTAATGAGGGCATTGCACTGCGCAGTCGCGCCTTCATCGAAGATGTGCTTCAACCTCGAGCAACTATTTTAACTTTCCGGAGATTAAATTGCCTATGCGACGAAATGAAGGAATTTTGAGCGGATCAGGTGCGATTTACAACTTAAAATGGACCACTTGATAGGGAACGAATTCAAGCACTTTACTATATCTTTCCTCTTCAAAATTTCACGTAGAACACGATTTGCGCAACACAAATCACTGAAATTAATTTCAAACTAAGATGTTATGGTCTCTATTTGGCATTTGTTACGAAAAATTTGGAATTCCCGCTCCCGTAAAATATAAGAGTCTACTTTAATCAAATCGCCCACTACAACGTTTTTGGCTGGCTTCTCCATACGCTAGCTACTTGAATTGCTTCCCCAATTTTTGAAGGGGAGAATTCTTCCGAAATTGTGAGTGTCTATAATAAATTGAAGGGCATGGAGGACAAGGCGCATTAGTGCAGTTTTTGCTATTTCACGAAATACATGTTTAAAGTCTCAAAATTAGATGGAGCTTCATGGCAAAAAGGAAGTTTATACTCACTTGCTGATACTTTCAAGTTGGATTTTAGTTATGAATTTTTCACAAAGTATACTTTCGAACCATTTTTAGCTGAGTTCATGAACATCTCAATTTTTTCAACAACTGCACTTACGCACCTTGTCCTCTTAGGCCCCTCAGTTGTCATTCGTGTAGTTCCATCATAAATAGGCTTTAATTTTATCCGTCTTGAGAAAGATCAAACGTCCTCTCAGCCACTCACCATTCCTCATCGTACACGCCAACGTGAGAGATCCAACAAACAATCGATTAATTGCCTCGGTAGTCTTACCGCAAGCCCCGTCCCCACCGAAAAAGAGACCCGAAGAACGGGAGGAAGTCGGTGTGGAGTGCCCGGCTCGTAAGTGGCGGATCTGTTCCGGCTGTATTCACCCTTGTTTTCGAGGGGGACGCATTTCGAGCGAATAATCTTGATTGGTCGGACAAAGGGGCATCTTCCCTCATCCCGTTTCCGCGCATCTGATTGACGGCAGCTACTCGGAGGCCCATTCAGGCGACGGGCGCAAAACCAACACTACAACCGCATCAGCGTAAGCTCCCCTCGGGCGGGGCCGGGGGTGTGAGAAGTGACTGACTGCGGACTCCTGACAACCCCGCAAAAGCGAACAACCCCCTATCACACGTGAGCCCTCAAACGTCATGAATAGCATAGGTTTCGAGGCTCATCTTGGGATCACTCGTTCGGCTCATGCCACTGCTGCGGCCGGCCGGGTCACACAGCGATATTCTGCACTGCGGTAGCCGATACTGCAGTTTCGGTCACACTGATATTTTCTATGCGCGAGGCGGGTGGTCTGTAACTCCGCATTCTTCCCGGGATCCGCTGACAGATAGGAGCACCGGGGATTTAACGCGTATATTTAGGATTGACGGGGACTCGTTCCGTCTTCATCCCTGGCCCTCCCTCGTTCCGCGATTCGACCCCATTCATTCATTTATCCAAATATTTTAGTTCCCTCTTTATCTCGCTT
Organism: Bemisia tabaci; assembly: GCF_001854935.1. Lineage (NCBI taxonomy): Eukaryota > Metazoa > Arthropoda > Insecta > Hemiptera > Aleyrodidae > Bemisia > Bemisia tabaci. The sequence continues at coordinate 3,575,328 of NW_017547102.1, read as the reverse complement.
TATTAACTCCGATACGCTCTATTTAACCCCCCCACCCCTTCCCGCGCCCGGATACTTATACTTCCCCGCCTCGCTCGCACTTCCATCTTCCGCGGTTAATTCGCTGCGCTTCGATCGACGTCCTTTAAAAAACGATTGAGACTCTCAGTATTTTCATAGAGAAAAAAAAAGAGGTGTTTGCATCTTGAGGTTTGTTTACCCTGTGACGTAGGTCGGTACAACCTGGCCAGCGAAATCCGGAATTCAAAGTGTGAAAAACGGACCATAATGTCCGATTTTTTTGCTTTAATCAACTCCTGATATAATTCCAAACACTTTATGTAGAATGCATTTTTTCCATAAACTACACCATTTCCAAGAAAATTGATGATAAAAGTCGTCGTACCGACCTACATCATTAAAAAATTCCAAGATGCCCGAAATGCAAACACCTCCTTTTTTTTCTCCATACAGTATTCTATGGTTACGCGAGTCTGCAGGTGTTCTTACGGCATCAACTCGCGGAGTCAATGAGTAATGTAACTCCGTTAAAAACGTCTTTGCAGTTTCAAAGAACGGAAAAGATTTTATGTAATGGATCTGGTGCAAACTGTAGCAAATGTGAAAACAAGGGTTGTTAATTTTCATAGAAAATGGCTCAAAAATCATGATAAGCGCATTAGTATGGGGTCGTCCCTAAATTCCGTGACGCTCTTGGAGGGAGGGGTTTCAAGGACAGCGTTATGCCATTTCGTTTTTACGTGAAAAAGGATAGGGATATAAGTATAAAAAAAAGTTTAATACCAGGGGGAGGGGGTAAAAAATGCCGGAAAATCGCGTTACGTAATTTAGGGACGATCCCTAGAGTATGACATTCACTTCGTACATGAAGGGAGAAATGTTATCTATTCTGGAAAGAAAGCCTCAAAGTCCTGGCAACCAAAATTTTCAGCCTTGAGAATCGAGTTTCGGTTCCTACTGACAAGAAAAAAAAAAGGAAAAAAATCATCGGCGACTATGTGTACTCTTGAACCAAAGCTCTATGTTTCCTGCCCTATAATTTTGAAATGATTACATGGAATGTTAGAATTTTTGTGCAAATTATGAATTAAGGAGGCAGGAATTTTAGATTTTGCCACTGCGCTCGTCTCGATTTCCAAGCTTTTTCGCTGAAGAGGATACACATTTTCTCGCCCTGGCTGATCCTTGCAAGTAGACGGATTACCGCTGCAGGGTTTTCTGCAAAAATTTTGGTAAATTTTCTTCGGTTCTCCAAATTTTTGTCAAAAAAAGCCTTAGGTAGCTTTGACGAGAAAAGGAGGGTTTTGGGAAACCCAGACAATTGCTAATTAAAATGAATTGACTAAAGACGCCGAATGCTATCACGATGAGAAAAAAATGGTATGATTGTGTTTTTCGTAGAAGGTTTAGATAAGCTTCAGATGTAACTGCACCACGCTTTAATTTGATACAAACTTAATCATTTTTTCCGTCGCCGAGTTGGAATGAATTACATCACATAAAATTCCTACGTATAGTGGATGGATTAAGACCGAGGAAATTGTCATCGGACATGCTGATGCCCAACAGCCTCCCCCATTCCCTCCTTCTCCTTCCACCAGGACAACTCACTCTCCGTAGAATGCGTCTACTAAAGGCAATTTTTAAGCTTGGGAGTCTCGCGGGTGGCCTACCGGCAAATATGCGGGAAAAACCAGAGGAATTAAGCATCGGCGTATCAGCGTATAAATATTCATTTGCGCGGTGCATTGTTTGGGGGATGCGCGTGTCTGGGCGCCCCCGCACGGAGACGGAACTGCACCCGACCGATAAAACAGCGACAGAGCTTTCGCCCCGTTTGAAATGCAAATGGCGCTCCACCCCCGCGCCCCGCTCGGTTCTCGTCGATGCCGCCGGCGAAAGGATTCCTTAAATCCGTCTATTCTTATTATAATTCTCTTCGCGACTCACGGAATCGCCAAGTTGCGTATTGATTTGCTGCTCCGCTCTTCGTCGCAGTTGCAAAGTAGGACGTCATGCGGCGAATTTTCGCGAGTGGATTTGGTCGACTTTTTCAACTACGGGGTCGATTATTGAAATTGATAGACAAAGCTATGGACAAAGAGGACAACAGGGATATGGGGGATCCTATTCGTGGAAGCGTGTGGTTCCAATAGACAAAAGAGGTAGGTAATAGACTATCTAACAGCAACCCACGAGAGACCCAACAGTTAGTCCATCATTTCCTCCCTTAGTCTACACACTGAAAAAAAAATCTCGGTGTATTTACTAAGAAAACGGTAAAATTACCAAGAATTCGGGGTTCTATTTGATCCCAGTTTCTTCTTGGTAAAATTTCCATTTATGGCACTGGTAATTTTACCGAGAAATCTCGGTAAAATTATTGACTTTCTCGGTAATTTTACTGAACCCCGGTAAAAACGCCAATATTTTTTATCGACTGGGGTAGAATTACCGAGATAAAATGGCAAAGTTACCGGGAATTGATTACCAATAAAAGTGGTATTCTTACCTGAAAAAATGTAAAAATACCGGTTGTTAGGTAAGCTTACCAGTCTGTCTTGGTAAACTTACCAATATTTGGTAAAAAAAGTGAGATGGTAAAGGTACCGACGGACCTTGGTAAAAACGCCGAGAATTTTTTTTCAGTGCGAGTGGATTTGGTCAACTTTTTCAACTAGCGGGCCGATTATTGAAATTGATGGACAAAGCCATGGACAAAGAAGACAATAGGGATATGGGTGCTCCTATTCGTGGAAGCGTGTGGTTCCAATAGACAAAGGAGGTAGGTAATAGACTATCTGACAGCAACCCACGAGAGACCCAACACTTAGTCCATCATTTCCTCCCTTAGTCTATAGAAACTATTAATTTCAACCAGTAAGATCGCTCCATAATCCCTATGTCTTCTTTGTCTATCACTTTGTCTATCAATTTCAATGATCAGCCTGGAGATCGGCAGGGTTGCAAACCAAAGGAGAAAAACGATCTGATGCTGTCAAGAACCAAACACAGCTGTTTGATGAATTTTGGCCAACGTTTGTACTTGTCCACTTTTCAACCCACCCCGGGGGTTGGGTCGAGAATTTTGGATGTGATCGTCATTACCGCCATCATGAAAGCCAAATGTCTTTGGCGCACCGTCGCCTGGAGGAATTTTCATTTTTTTGTTACGGAGGTTGGCAGTAAATTTTAAAATCCACTCGCGAAAATTTGCCTATTAACGTATTTATGCAGAGACTATGCTAAAATGAACCAGAGACGGGTGGAAAAGGAGTGAGCTTGATATTCGGGGGCCGTAAGAATGAATAGGAATTATGAAGCGCCAGTGACGTCAGCAGTGACGACTCAGACGCGCGAAGACGAGGATATCGGTGTTGGGGCACTTTAACTCATGAGCCCTGTCCATAGCGCTCTTGACACATGCCCATGGCTCATGAGTTAGCATTTATCGTAAGCGAAATCAAGTTTTATACGTGCTTTTATAATTTTTGATCAGTGTAAATAGTCGAAATGTGAACATTTGTACCACTGGATGATTCGAGTTCATAGGTTGGCTCTCCTTTTCGGCCGCAAGAGCTACATAACCTGATCAAACCTAACCTCCAAATTTTTGAGTTGTCCATACTCTCCCTATAAAGGTACTTCTACCCTGGCCATCGCAAACGAGTAATAGTCACTACCCTGTAATATATCGTAATTCAGGGATGACCTGAAATACTAGGACGGTCCGTAAGCACACGACGAATTGATTTCCCGGACGGGGGACAATGCGACTCGGAGCAGATCGAGAATTAGCGAGTGTCAAAAAGGCTGGGGCGGCGGGGCGGCGGGGCGGGGTGGAGGTGGTGATGGGGATCATTTGTATTGAAGCATTTGAGCCGGATCCAAGGATAACACCGCAGCTCCGCGGCAGGGCTTCCACACTCGCGCCAGATAGTCCGCTTAAATTATCTGAAAATATGGTTGACCCGGGGGAATAATTGGAGGGAGTTAAACAGAAAGGAACCAAGCCACATCGGGATCGAACCGAGAAAAAGAGGTTTAAAGTTTGGCTCCTGCATAAGACTCAATGTAAAAGATAAACTTCAAGTTCAATTTCTGCAAAATTTGCTTCAACAAAAACTTTGAATTTTTGGCGATAGATAGTAGAGCAGTGGTTGAGTTCAAAACCACTCATAACTCAATTTTTTCCAAAATGTGGGTTGGTTCCTTTCTGTTTAACTCAGTCCAATTCTGCCATGCTAAGAAAGAGCATCGTATGAGCCTTCAGAGGCTGCCAAATTTCTTTTGCGAAATAACGATTTTTTTGTAGAAAATTTGTAAATATTTTATTTTCAATATCTCAGATAATTTTTCTCATAAGTTGATCTGATATGCCAGAAAATTTTAGGGAGGGTTTTCAGAACTTTGCTTAAAATCATAAATTTTCTGAGAGAAAATCTGGCAATATTCGAATGATCATACGGCGTTATTCCTCAGTACGGCAGAATTATATGTTTGGGTTTTCTTGAGCTTATTTTTTCCAAGAGATCCACGAGAATCTAGCGGACTGATTTTGTCCAAAATTTCCCGAAACGGGTCTGCCACACTCAAAAGCTAGCTGAGAGGATAATTAGTGAGTAAATTGCAAAATCACCTCATAAACTCAAATTTGACTGAAAACTAAATCAAGTCAACCTCAAACCTTATCCACCCTTTTTAACTGCGATTTAATGTGATTTGATGATTTGATGACAATAAAATCAGAGAAAGTATAACTGGCGCGAAGAGAACACGAAAATACGCATACATTGCTTTGTCGCCTTCAATTTTTGCGGTAGGCCAGAATTTATCGTCCGAGCTGCAATGGTAATTTAGTCGAGAATGTGTATGTGTTTTGCAACTTGACTTTGAATCGTGACTTGTTACAGTGCTCTCTCTAATTTCCTATTCAAGCCTCTATAAATGACAAGGAATGTCGTGTAACATAAATCAAATAATTTACACCTAAAAACAAACTGACCAAAACTTGGTCCGAAAACGCCCAAAAATTCGTACGTAACTTTAGTTTCGAAAAAATGCAATGTACCTACTCAAAAATGGTCTCATTGGAAGGAATTTTGCGTTATATTATCATTGTTGTAAGACCCTGGCTCTGTTTTATGACAAGAGTGGCACTAACTATCAAGTGTTCAAAGTTGAATTTCCTCTAAAAAGAGCGAAAGATAGCTCTAAGTTTCTGATGAATTTTGAACGTAAAAAATCCTTTGTGGGCACTTGTCCTTCAGAAACAAATTATTCATTTTTTATTTTTCATATCGTACAAGAGGCATGAATTTAATGGGATTTTCCGCTGGGCAAGATGTACAACAACTTGCCCAAGGCCCAAGGCACAAATTCGCGTGTAAGTAACTAACTGTCTCACGGAGGATGACCTCTAGTCTACCTTGAAAATTGAAGGCGGAATAGAAATCTGGGTATTCTACATGCACTCTTCGAGTCAATTTTGTTCTTTCTAAATTTTCTATCAGAAAACACCTCTAATTCTCCTATGCATGAGGGAATCAGGCTGGTTGTGCGAACCCCGTTACCATTTTGAGCTCAATTCGAGATAAACGCGGAAGTGTTTTTTTCAGATTATTTTTCTCAGAAGATCTATAAGGGTTTGATTCTCTCATTTGATTTCCAAACAACTTGACGTTCCCTCCCTCCTCCGAGTCGAAAGGTAATCGATCGAATAAATGTAACTCAAAATTTGATTCGAAGAAAAGCAATTGCTTTCCCAGCTCATACACTGACAAAAAATTCTCGGCGTTTTTACCAAGGTCCGTTGGTACCTTTACCATCTCACTTTTTTTTACCAATTATTGGTGATTTTACCAAGACAGACTAGTAAACTTGCCTAAAAACCGGTATTTTTACTGTTTTTTTTCAGGTAAGAATACCACTTTTATTGGTAATCGATTCCCGGTAACTTTGCCATTTTACCTCGGTAATTCTACCATAGTCGATAAAAAATATTGGCGTTTTTACTAAGGTCCGAGATCCCCCCCCCTAAAAAAAACTGAAAAAAAATCCCCCCCTTAAAAAAAACGGGGGGGGGGTCCCCCTTAAAAATTGCTCTTGTAATTACCGAGAACGTTTAATAATTTTACCGATACCATTACCATTACCATACCCGAATAAAATTACCAATCCAATAAATGGTAATTTTACCAAGAAAAAACTGGGATCAAAGAGAGCCCTGAATTCTTGGTAATTTTACCCTTTTCTTCGTAAATACACCGAGATTTTTTTTTTCAGTGCGCAGGAAACGCCTCGAATGCGGATTTTAGTCGGCGGCGGCAACGGCGGGCGTTAATAGGCCTGCTTGATATCTCGCGGAGCTTGCCAAAATACACAAGGATTAAAAAACTCGGCTCTTAAAGTTCTAACTCGCATCTCATTTCATTTAGCGCTCGGCACGTCCCCGTCAACTGCGGACATCAAATAGACGTATTTACGTTAAAAGGAACTATGTGCGTTGGGTTTGCGTAAGACATAAGTCATTTTAGCATAAATACGTTCAATGCGGCGCGCCGGCCCGTCACCGGCCATGCATCGGGGCTTCTTAATAACGCGAATCGAAAAATGCGCCTGGAACGGCGGTGGGGGCCCCTTCCCCCCCCCCCCCCCTCGCGTCATGCGTGCGACGCAGGCTGTCACGACACAGGATGGGCTCAAAATTACTGACAATGACCTGGCGGCGGTAACTAACAAAGTTTAAACGGAATTATAGAAGAAGAAAAAGAATAAGAAGAGGAAGAAGTAGAAGAAAGGAAAACCATTAAAATGCATGAAGCACGAAATAATTTTGCAGATTTCTCACGTTGAAAAGAATATCGATGGGTAAATCTGCGGACCATGTTCCTCGATTGGGATTGTTCAGAGTCTCATCTGATGTTTTATTTTTTAGAAAAAGTCATCGGATGAAAACCTGTTAAAATTCATGGAATATGCAAGACCCCTTTAAAAATTGCTCTTGTAAAAGGCAAATCGATGGCGATAGCTACAAAGTTCTTCGATGGCAATTTCTTTAAAATCTCAACCGTTCTTTCGACGTTTTTACAGAACTTTCTACAGAACAGGAAATCCAGTGAAGGTTCCAGAGAATGATCCTATTTGGTTTTCCTTTGAAAAAATTAACTATGATAAGAGATTTGCAACGTCAAAGATCGCGACACGTTAATGTGTGACTCGTGCTCTTTATATAAAATGTACGCGAAGCTAAAGAGTTTAGAGAAAAATTGAAAATAAAAAAATTGTGTCAATTGATGCGAGACGTATAAATGCAAAATAATTTACTTGCACAAATTTAAAAAAGTATCAGAAAGATTTGTTAAAATTATCATTACAGAGTGTTAAAAACTTACTTAAAGTGATATATTTGCGTGAGAAAAAGAAAGAAAAAAATAAAATTCAAACTCGGATCTCGAAATAGTGAAAAAGAAGTTAGGTGAAATAACGCTCAGTCAGGGCCGGATTTACCTACTTGCCGCCCATGGGCCTCCTGTATTTTGCCGCCCCCTTCTCATTCGTTTTTAAACTAGATAAAAACCATCAAATGAACGTGTCAGCGGAGGAGGGGTACATAAGACGCATTTACTCGAACGCTTATTGAGGGTGCTGTCTCTTGTATCACTAACAGACAACAAAATTATAAATTACTATACTCTCAGGAGATAAGAGATTTTGTCGCCTTTTCTCGTTTGTAATTTTATTTCCAAATTCGATTTTTTTTAAAAAATTGCAAAATTTGCCGCTTCCTTGATTTGCCGCCATGGGCCGCGGCCCGTGTGGCCATCCCCTTAATCCGGCCCTGCGCCCAGTAATAAAATGTTTCCCTCTTCCAAAACGAGTCTCATTATTTTTTAAAGGACAAGGACTACAAATAAAGTATGAAAATAAAATTTTGATAAACTTAACAACGAATTCTTCCTCATCGTATCCCTCGGATTATGATTATTTAAAGACTTGAGAGCCATATTGCCGTGCTGGGGGAGGACGCCGTATGAGCCTTCAGACGTTGGCGAATTTCCCCCGATAAAAACCGAATTTACTGAAAAAATTGCAAAAATTTTTCCTCAAAATTTTCGGACAATTTTGCACGCAATTTAATCTAAAACATTTAAAAATTTCCAGGGAAAATGTGCTTAAATTTCGTCAAGAACACATGGATTACATTTTGCAATAAGGAACCACCATTTCTGGCTCTCCCATAAAAGCACTTATCAATGGATCCTTTTTGCAAAATGTAATCCATATGTTTTATCAAGGCAAATTTGGCAACTCTCGACTGTTCATACGGCGTTTTTCCTTACAGCACGGCAACATAATACAGTTTGATTGTTGCTGCGAATGTATCTATTTTTAGCGTGTAGTTGACTTTCCGAACCACCCTGTACCTCGCCATTGCACGGATCAACGACAAAAAGATGTTTTAACCGGTGATTAGTGGCGGCATCGTTTGCACAGCGTTTATCAGAAAGAGACTAAGTGCATGGACTCATCCATGAAACAACGCAAGTGTAGATGACAAATCGTGGCAGAAATGCCGTTTCTGAAATGAGCTAAGAATATTCGATTCTTTCATAACAAACGCCCCTCTTTTGAGAGTATCCTCTCCAGTGGCGTGGTGTAGTTTGCGATATATCGATTGATACGCCACTCAAACCTATGAAAAAAGATCGATTATCAGGGTGTTCGCAGCGAACACCTTAGTAATCGATTCTTTACCATAGCTTCAAATGGCAAGATATCGATAATCGATTATTCACGCCACGCCACTGATCCTCTCCCGACTTGCACTTTCCTCACAGTCAAAATGCATCTCGCCTTTCGCTTACTTTCCTATCTACACCTTATCTCTCAACTCTCTCTTACGCACTACCGAGTAACTTTACATATCTGTGAATGGATTGAAAATAATGAGACGCTCTTGTGAAAGAAAATCTAAGTGGATAGAAAAATCATAAGTTTTGGGAAGTTACCACTTATTCTTAATGATCATTGGCTGTTTAAAAGAAGAGTTAAGGAAATTCGTGAGTTTCATAGATAAAAAACCTATGTTTTATAAAAAATTGTCACGTAAATCCTTGTTTCCATCATTTAAAACTGTCTTAGTGTATAGTATTGGAAATCCTTCTATTCATATTTTGTTTTCCTTCTTTTACACATACCTCCCTCCTTTTCCGTAAATTTTCTTATTACTCCATTTTAGTAACTGTAAAAGATAAGAATGATTTTTTCGAGAAAGCTACATTTTGGTGCTATTTTTCATAGCTTTTTTACCCTAAATATAACGCAAAAAGAACTATGGAGTGTTTCGTTATCCGTGCATAAGACCAAAAAATGTTTTTAAAAAGTGTTTTAAGTCTAAATTTAGTAGTTAATGTCATCAAGTTTGCTGATATGGTACCGGGTAACACTGTTTAAACTCCGGATGCTCTGATAAGATTTAGTCGTGCAGTCAAATAAAATGATAACTTTTTACGTCCCGTCTTGGGTTTTCCTCCATTGCCTGTATTTATAATGTTTTACTAAAACGTATAAAAGAAAAGCCAGTATCTTGAATTTTAGAGTGTGTGTCGGTCAACTTTAAACTACACGCCACAAGACTTTGCAAAATGGATAGACGTATTTTTTTGTTTTCCGTCGTGATTCTCGCGATTGTGTCCATTGCTCGAGCCGAGTGTCCGACTCCACGTGCTGCTAATGAATTTCTTTGTACCCTGGAAGAGAGTGTCTATAATGCAACTGTGTGTGCGCGTGATTTCAACGAGTTCAAGAATAAAAAGTTCGGAAAACATCACCTGGACCGCACAGACATCAGGAATCCATATCATGTACCCGTACACATCTTCTTTGGTCAGAGAAGTGACTTTAAAGTCGGCAACCAGTGTCTGTCTAGAACTCTACCTTACTACACTTGCTCCGGAGGCAGATCATGGTTTTGCTACAAAGCATTTGAACCCGCAGTCTTCGTCGTAGCATAATCGCTGGCGCCGCCTTAAATGCAATATTTAACTACACTAGCTGCTTGTAAGAAGGTGAAAATATGTTTATTCCATGTATATGTACTATTTACGCTACATTGCGTCGTCTTTGAAGAAAATGGTACATCTATCTTTTACGCTTATATTTTAAATTTTTTCAACTTTAATTTTCAAAAGCTGCAGTGCGTAGCTTGGTTTTCTGATCAATGAATAAAATTATAATTTGCAAATATAAAAGTTTTGTCTTTATTCTAATCAAAAGCCATTGCATTTTTTTGAAAATCTTTCATGCATATAGCTCTGAATGCCACTCAAAAGAGAAAAAATTATTTCATTATCCTCACCTCTTCCTTTGAGGGTAACTTATTTTATGAACGGTCCCTTACACTGAGAAAAAAAGTTACGGGCCATATACACATACCGTCCGTTCTGGGCTCTGAGGCCAAAAGTTCCGGGTGCTGGAGCCGTAGTTTCAACTGCTCCGAGTGCTATATACGCCCGGAACTTTCGGCCTCTGAGCCCGGAACGCAGACGGTATGTGTATATAGTTCGCATAAGTACGGCTTCCACCGCCAGACTTTTTTTTGCAGTGTTTATAATTGAGCAGACGTATTTTTACATCTTTGAAATAAGGTTTTTGCATCATACTCGAAAAAAATCTGTTTAACCTGTACATCTACTATGGTAAGGTTGGCAACAAGTTCCACAGGTGACATAACCGCCAAACGCTAGCGACAACCCTCTCCCATCCAGAGTAATTTCACTGTTTTTCCGCATCTTGAGTGTGTGTCTAATATCAGACAGTGTCCATAATCTCCTTATGAAGATATTCTAGGCCCTATTGCAAACTTTTGCTAGAGCAAAAATATGAGTTGACTCTCATAGAAAGTGCCTTAAAAATCACGATGAGTGCATGCAAAGTCTGAAATGCACTCCTTACTTCACAATTTGCATAGGTTTGCGTTTTTTCGAGCTTTCCGTTTCAAAAACGATACCACGGCACAGGTGAACATTTCGTTAGAGGAGTCATTCCGTTCAACCTCTTCCCACAAGGATACCACGCAATAATCAACATAACCGACGCTAATCCGACAAAACACATGTGACGGGACGATAATTCTAACCACATAATAACAATCGGCGTGTTTACATTCACATTTTTCTCGCTTTGAAATATATCCGCCTTGATTGACCTCGTACTCTCCTCAACTTGCGCGCGAAAGCGTCGGCCATATTGAGCAGGGATTGAATGAAATGACTCCTCTAACGAAATGTTCACTTGTGCTGCAGTATCGTTTTTGAAGCGGGAAGCTTAAAAAACGCAAATTTCTTATGCAGATCGTGAAGTTAGGCGTGATGCATTTCAGAGTTTGCCGATGCGCTCATCGTAATTTTTGAGACATTATCTATAAGGAACAACTCTTATTTTTGCTCTAGCAAAAGTTTGCAACAGGCCCATTGTTATATTCTTAATCACAGGAGTGCAAGTGTACATAGATATCTTTTACACACAATGGCCCAAATCCAATCCATTTTCCACCCGATAGAGAGCGCTTTGGTATCCCGTCTAGTTGGTGCCTTCCAGCTCGCGACCCATTAATCTAAACGCCGCCGATCTAAATTTGTTTACTGGGTAAACACCATAAAAGTGATTGGATCAGATCATGTTTAAATAATCAGCGGTCTTACACGTGAAAGTTACACAATACTCGACTTATTAGTAAACAGAGCCCGAGAGCAAGGGTGTGTGTGTGTGTGTGTGTGTACACCGTGCCACAAAAGAAACGCAACGCTGCTCAACAAACAAACGGCCGTAATCCTCAAACCGCAAATAAAGACGCCCGGGTGGGTAGGCACACCGCACGACACGATTGAAAAGAAAGTGTTAAATTGTCAATTATTATATTAAACCAAACATGAAACAGGCTCCGACAAGGAGACCAAAGTGCGGCAAAAAAACGCGGATCTGCATAAGGGTTTATTGGGAGTTAGGAGGTTTATGCGTCGGGAGGCAGGGGAGGCAGATGTTGCGGAGGATAAGCTAAATTGGGTTTTGATTGCCGCACCCCCCTTTCCGAGGGATGCTCGGTTGCGCAAGATAACCCTCCCCCTCGCTTGCATCCCTCCGCCGGCGCGGGGGGAAAAAACGGGATGCAGTCGTTGGATCTCCCACAAAGGGGCTGCTACAAAACGGTTTTGTAACTGTGCACGGGAGTTCATAATAAAATTAAGTCCTGCGCCTCATCGCGACGACAGCTACACTTGAGCCGGTGGTTCTCAAATTGAAGACACTTGAATCTTCACTGCACGCAAATTATCAGACCAAGTGAGGGGCTTGGAGGACAAGAAGCATAAGTGCAGTTTTTGAAACATTTGAGATATTAATGATAATTCAAATAAAACTTGTCTTAATGCATGTTCTGTGACAAATTCGCTCCCAAAAATTCCAAATTTTAAATTTTAAGCATCAAAAAGTCAGTTTGAACTTTCTCTCCGCCATAAGGATTCATGTAATTTCGAAACTTCAAACACGTGTTTCTCAAAATAGCAAAAACTGCACTTATGCTTCTTGTCTTCCAAGCCCCTTAAGTCATCCTGTCATCGTATATCTGAGCTCTCCGACTCCTTAAATTTTCATTTTTTGTCATTATCCGCTATGAAAAGCTATTGCGGACTGATTATTGATATTGATAAACAAAGTACAAAGAACACAAAGAATCGTATTGATGAAAGCAGGAGGTTGCAATGGAAAAGGAGACAAGTTATAGATTAACTATAACGGCAACCAATGAGAAACCATATAGCTAGTTCCAAACTCTCCCCTCAGTCTATAACAACCAGATGGGAGTGCTCTATTTTCTCTTTGTCCATCACTTTTATATTTCAATTCCAATAATCAGCCTTCTGGACTGATCTCCATGATTTTTGCGACAGTTGGCAGGTAACAATCTCAAGACGAGTTTGATTTTTAAAAATTTTGACGTCTAACTCAGAAAGTGATTTTTATAGGGTGCAAAATATTCTAGGGTAGGGCCTTATCGTGGCCAGAGGGCGTAACCCTTACTTTTTATCACCAACGACGAGAAACGACTGAAACTGATTTATTTTAGGGGATGGGGGCAACGATTGGCGGATGTCGAAGATCAGGAGTCGGATCAGGTATTTTTTCAATGGCCTAGACTGTTGGTTAAATTTCGAAATAATTTGCAAATTTGAGCCTTATTGATCATCGTATTTTTTCGATACAATGGTAAATGGAGTATGTATATGAGAATTACAGGTTTCTGAGTGTTGTAACATACCTGAATCCTAGAGTCCCTTTATACCCAGAGTTACGACAGCGCACCTTTGGTTGGGCTGAAAGTGGCCTAAAAAAAATCTAATTCTGATTGGTTCTAGCTCATGGAGTCACAAACGAGTGCACCAAGATGGCGGTGACTCAAATGTGAACAAAAATAATGAAAATATTACCTAATTGTGGTTTATCAAAAGTAAATTGTTATTTCCATCAGTCCAAAATGAAAATAGATTAAGAAATAATTCACAAACCAATCTCATTTTCTATTTAATTGATCAATGTTGTTGATGTTGTTGTTTTTGGATGACAGACATCGCAGGATTCCTTTTCCTTATCCTTCAATATCGTTCGTTTGGGTGCACTCGTTTGTGCCTCCATGGCCAGCCAAAGCCGGCTGCCAGTCAGCTGATAATCGAGTTGTCTTAACTCTGGGTATAAAGGGACTCTATCTAAATCCCACGTTAAAAATAACACAAAAATGCGAACCACTGAATTGATAAGTGTAAAGCTCATACGGATACCTGTGCTATATGTATTTGCTTCTTTAGAGTTTTTGTTCTGAGGGATACAATGCACTACCGCATTCTTTACATCCCCTTCGGAGAGTTAAGCTACCGTAGCGCATTATCCCTTTAAGTAAAGATATCTCGGAGCACCCGTTTTTTACTCATTACATGAGCCACAATCATCCGAGGATAAAGTGCATTTTACATTCCTCCTGTTTTTCAGAGTGATTCTTTCCTGAGTTTACCTCCCTCGAAGATGGGACCACCTAGATCACAGATTTTTTAAACATTGGACTTAAGTTTTCATTTGTCTTTTTTCTTCAGAAACACACTTAAAATACGAGGAATAATCTTCTACGTGCCCTCGTGATATCGGTATAAGGCACTTGTTTTTGAAATAGATCTGATTGAGATCAGCGCCAGTTGAACCAATGCTTAAGTCAGTGTCGCAAAAGAAGGAGAAATATCTGGACTGCATTTTGCAATTTGGAGCTATAAATTCTGGCTCATCTGAAAAAACGCTTATGCGCATAGGGAAACTAATGGTACATACGTTGTTTTTAAACCGGGCCGGAATTTATAGTTCCTAATTGCAAAATGCATTCCATCTGTACCCTTCTTTTTTTCCTTTTTTCTTTCTTTTAAAGATAAGTCACCAAGATACTTCCTCCGAATTGCCCGTGAATATTTTGCAATAATTGAATATTATTTACAGAAATTCTCAAGAAAAACTGTTGTTTGGTTTTCTGTGAAAAGAAAAAGTATATATGATAATGTATATGAGTAATGATAAAAAATATATATGAGTAGAGAATCTTACATAATGGAATTGCTATCGATTATAGCCATCGAAATATGTTCGGTCGACACAACTGAATCAAATTAATTTTGGTAACATCTCGTGTCAAGACTGAAAATCTATTTCACGCAGTGAGGAAGCTCATGTCACCCAACATAAAATTATTGAGAAATGTACTTCCTTCGCTGCAGTCAATACCTCTTTTCAATGAACAATGGAGTAATTTTTGAGCCCTCCCTGCAAATGTTAAACAGGATATTTCCAAAACTCCTAAAAAGTTATTAAAAAGTATGATTTAGAAAACCAATTGTGGATATTTTTAAAATGAAAAGTCCGTGCTCCGTGAAAAATTATTTAAATAACTACCACTTTCTTAAGACCGTTCCAGCATTTTTTCCAACCTTAAAAATATCAGACGACCAAATCAACAGGCTGATTATTGAAATTGACAGATAGGGCTGCAGACAAAGGAAGGGAAAATAGAGCAATTCGATTGATGGAAGCGGATGGTTGCAATTGACAAAGGGGGTAAGCAATAGACTATTACTGTCGGCAGCCCAGATACATTTATACCCCCCCTATATTTACCCCTACCCCGTGACCCTATATTTACAAGTAGTACATCATAGTTCTCCTTAGTCCATACTATCCACCCGTTTCAAGCAGGGCCGTATTAAGAGGGTGGTCATATGGGCCGCGGCTCATGGCGGAAAATTTAGGGGGCGGCAAATTTTGCAATTTTTTTAAATATAGGTATAGAAAAAAATCGGATTCAGAAAAAAAATTACATACGAGAAAATGGGACAAAATCTCTCATTTCCCAAGTTTATAGAAATTTCTAATTTTGTCGTCTTTCGGTGGTACAAGAAACAGCACTTTTAATTTGTCGAGTTAAGAGAGAAACCAAACACGCAATTCGGCCTGGAGCGGCGTGGCGCAGAGAGCAATGATGACGAGGACTTGAGATGGAAAGGAGTAGCCCTCGGTGCGGCGGTTGGCATGTAACACATATTAGCGCCTACCAGACGGCATGAATACTTCTCGCATTGCGTTAAATACAGTGCGGTTAGCGCGAAACGCATAGCGCCTACAGTAGGGTGTGCCTTATTTTTGAGTTTTGCGAAAATCAAGTTGGTCAACCCCTAAAAAGTTTCTATGTAGTCTCTAAATGAACCCCTTAAAAGGAAAAAATTTTAAAAAAATTTTAACCCGTGCCTCAAAGGGCCTAAAGGGCCTAAACCCAAAATTCAAAAATTTTGGCAAGCGACACATCAATTCTGAAGGAAAATGGCAAGTTACGGCCCTTTTAGGGCAGAAATTTCGTCCGTTTTGCCGTATCTTGAAGCGTAAGGTCACAAACGGCCCAATGACGACGTGAGGCTATGGGCTGGCGGGGCGCGCCGCGGCCGGCCCGCCGCTGAGCGTGCGCGCGCGGCAGGGTTGCGTATCGCCGCTTTACAACGGCGTAGAGGAACGAACGGTGGGGTGGGAGGGGGATATCCAGTGGAAAAGCATCCACATTTTCTATCCATATTGAAAATGCATTATACTTTTTCAATATAGATGAGGAAATATGAGCCATACAAGGAAGTGATGAAAAGAGTGACAAATACATATATAGTTTGTACGGTTAGGAGTGTAAGTGGGGAAAATTTGCCATAACTACAGAACAGCCCTGAAAATCTCCGGGAAATAAAAGCTGCTATTGATGAGAGGTTTGCATGAGAGGTTTAATTAAGGACTAATTAAAAAGATAGGTGCGATGTTGTCGAATCGTAAGCCCTTTACGCGATCAAAAGCGATTAGTGTAAATTTAATTGGAAAAGTTTAAGAAAAATTTGATGAAAGAAAATTGCCCCAAATTCGGGAAGTGCTTAAAGTGTTTTTCTATCATGTGAAGTGTTCGCACATGAATGTCAATGGCAGTAATTCCAATATGGAATGAAAAATGTAGAATCCCTGTGATACATAGTGTCTATGTTTCATCCACCCACCTTTTCATTAGTGCATTTAACGTGACATCAATTAGAAAGTTTAATTCGAGAGGTTCAATATGGCTTACCCACTTACATTTTCTGGTACTGAACCCCCCCCCCCCCCCCCCCGCCACAGTTACTTGCTATAATCAAAAATGTAATATTAGTTTCTCGAAAAAATATGATTTAATTTGGGGTTTGAACCCCACTCTTTATAACCGTGGGCAATGCCCTTGACCACTCGGCTACTGGGGAAGATTTGAGTAAATGAGGCTAATGTGTCATTTAGCCCCGTGGGTGAGGCCAGGCAATCAACATCAGCTGTAAGTTGGCGAAGCCAGATTGAACCGATTGAATAAAACTTTCTAATTGATGCCGCGTCAAATACACCAATGAAAAGGAGGGTAAACAAAGTCTTATTGATGTATCAAACCTTCAGTAATTTCATATGAAATGAAAAAACCTATTTTCTTCCGTTTGGCGGGACTCATTAGCGAGCGTGAATTTTTCCTGTCGAGAAACTCTCTCCTGGGCGCGAGCTTTCTTCTTGTCTGCTCTCCTCACCTCTGCTGCAAGGATAGTATCCTTCACTGTGGATATTATGCATTCTCATCCAGGTTTTCGTTGAAGAATTAAACATGCTTTATCCTCTTCATTTTCCATGATATCTAGAGTATTGCATAAAGCAATGTCGAATAACACGTCGATTTTTGCCGTAAAATCAGTCTCCAAATTCTCTTGAACCAGCGATCGACGGCTAGCATTTTTTGATACGCGCCTCCACTCCTCATAAAAATGTAAACATTTTTAAAAACATGGACACTATGTATCACAGGGATTCTACATTTTTCATTCCATATTGGAATTACAAGATCAGAGGTTTTTGACGCACCGCCATTGACATTAATGTGCGAAAACTTCACATAATAGAAAAACACTTTAAGCACTTCCAGAATTTGGGGCAATTTTCTTTCATCAAATTTTTCTTAAACTTTTCCAATTAAATTTACACTAATCGCTTTTGATCGCGTAAAGGGCTTACGATTCGACAACATCGCACCTATCTTTTTAATTAGTCCTTAATTAAACCTCTCATGCAAACCTCTCATCAATAGCAGCTTTTATTTCCCGGAGATTTTCAGGGCTGTTCTGTAGTTATGGCAAATTTTCCCCACTTACACTCCTAACCGTACAAACTATATATGTATTTGTCACTCTTTTCATCACTTCCTTGTATGGCTCATATTTCCTCATCTATATTGAAAAAGTATAATGCATTTTCAATATGGATAGAAAATGTGGATGCTTTTCCACTGGATATCCCCCTCCCACCCCACCGTTCGTTCCTCTACGCCGTTGTAAAGCGGCGATACGCAACCCTGCCGCGCGCGCACGCTCAGCGGCGGGCCGGCCGCGGCGCGCCCCGCCAGCCCATAGCCTCACGTCGTCATTGGGCCGTTTGTGACCTTACGCTTCAAGATACGGCAAAACGGACGAAATTTCTGCCCTAAAAGGGCCGTAACTTGCCATTTTCCTTCAGAATTGATGTGTCGCTTGCCAAAATTTTTGAATTTTGGGTTTAGGCCCTTTAGGCCCTTTGAGGCACGGGTTAAAATTTTTTTAAAATTTTTTCCTTTTAGGGGGTTCATTTAGAGACTACATAGAAACTTTTTAGGGGTTGACCAACTTGATTTTCGCAAAACTCAAAAATAAGGCACACCCTAGCCTACAGAGCTGCGTGAATACTTCACGCATTGCGTCAAACACAGTGCGGTCAGCAGCGGTCAGCGTGGAAACGCTCAGCGCCTACAAGCCTGAAGGAATACTTCACGCATTGCGCCAAACACAGAGCGGTCAGCGCGGCGTGGTGGCGGAAGTTGAAATTATTAAGCCACATTTATGTTTGTTCTTGCATAATTTTTACGTTCATTTCTTACTAATGGAAGGCCTTGATCACACAGAGATAGATTTACGGAACTTAATTCTCGCGCAAAGTTCTTTGAACTTTTGCTAGTAGTGTTGACACGGCTTTCGCAAAAAATGTGTCCGACACGAGTAAACGCGTTGTATGTACCTCTCCCTCTCCGGCACGTTCACTTGATGGTTTTTATTGATGTTTCAAAACGAATGAGAGGGGGCGGCAAAATACAGGTGGCCAATGGGCGGCAAGCAGGTAAATCCGGCCCTGGTTTCAATCAAAATGATCGCTTAGTTTTCCCTTCGCCTTCTCTTTCTATAGATTCATTCATAAAGATCAATAATCAGCCCAATAATCAGATAGTTTTCAAGAGTTTTTCCAACTTCTTTGTCCTTAAACATCGTTTGTGGCGATTACTTCTTATCTATCTATAAGAACACAGGTGGTCTCATAAAACATAAATTCTAATTTCCTTTCAAAATTTGTTTTTTATCTAACACTGGAAAAAAAAGTCTCTTGGATCTCGAGTCCAGACTGTTGAAAACAATGACAAGAAAAAATACTCTTGATTCTATCGGATTTTTGATTGAATCATAAAGAAATCGGTCCTTGATTTAAGCAAAAATCCGATTGAATCAAGAGTATTTTTTCTTGTCAATTTTTTAAGAGTCTAGACTCTAGATCCAAACAACTTTTTCCAGTGAATCTATCAGTTTTTTTTTTTTTTTTTTTTTTTTTTTTTTTTTTTTTTTTTTTTTTTTTTTTTTTTTTTTTTTTTTTTAAAGAGCAAATTGTTTAACTTTTGTTGCCGCGAGGGGTTTTCCACGATGTCTCAACCTCTGGATTGAGCGCAGAGAAGCAAGAGGGGAGGGAAAATAAAGTCGCAGTTCGGAACTCGGGAAAATTCTCGGAGTGGCTAAATCCTTGTCGGCGGTTTTTAATTAAGAGCGAAAATAATTTCGGGATGGCTCTGGAGTCGGTGGACTGGAGGGCGGGGCGCTGGAGACGTCAGCGAAGCGTCGACGTCAGCTGCAAGTTCTCAGGGCGACTTAACCAAGACGCCCGTCGTCGCCCCGCGTCGCCCCGCCATTAAAACTTGTTGCCGAACTTAAAGTTCCAACCTCGTTCCGAGCCAAATATTCTGAGAAATTCTCCGTTGCAAAGGGCACAATTATATAGAGTACCTTTATAGGAAGAGTATGGAAAACTCGACAATAGACCGTATTCGATAACGGTTCGATGTATCGTTTGAAAAATAATAGAACATAACCTCAAACCAAACTCTAAGGATTTTAATTGGAAAAGCTGAAAATGAGAAATTTCCTGACAATTTCACTTTGCATTGGCATTTGGTACTCAAAAGAATAAAAAATCTGTTTCAAAAGATCCGTTCTCTCAGATTTCTGAATTTACTTTTGAGGCTATGTTTATGTTTTGAACCAATCGATATTGATACAATCTCACCCGTTTGATGTATCGAATACGATCTATAAGGTCATGTAGCTCTTGGGGCCCAAAAGCGCAGCCGACCTATGAACTCGAATTATCCAGGGGTACAAATTTTCAAAGTTCAACTATTTACACTGATCAAACATTATGAAAGCACGTATGAAACCTTGATTTCGCTTATATTTTCTCAGTTTCAAAGTTTTAATCCTATACAGACAGCTGTCAGCCATTTTGAGTATAATCTTCCAAATGCATAGGTTGGCAGGGGCACTTTTCTAGTGACTTTCGTTTTAAGCGCTCAGCCGATAGGCAGCGCTTTTTGATTTCGACTTGCCTCTAGAGTACTAGTATACTAGTGCTAATTCGTTTAAATGGCGCACCAGCTCACCGATGTGTAGGCTTTTTTTTTGGGGGGGGGGGGGNGGGGGGGGGGTGTCCAGTTTTAAAATAAATAAAGCTGTGAAAACCGTATTTTATGCTTTTAACGTAATGCGCGGGTAGTTTCGATCGTTTGTCTATAAGAAAATTTCTTAGCGGTAGAGTAATTCTTATCGAAATTGATCGTTGAAAATAAATGAAGCCTAAAAAAAACGCGCCTGTTGAGCTCAACGGTGACTATCGTTTTCGGGAAACAAAAAAACGCGTTTACGGTTTCCTTGGTAATTATTGTTTGCCATCAGCTGATGTTTTATTTCCATTTCCCAGCCAAGTCGACGGAGTTTATACTTCCTTTCTTCACAAAATACATCGACTAACACCTGAGCGCTTTTCTAACACGACAGTATTAGAACTTTCCCGCTTGTTTCACGTTGTCGCCCTTTTGGGCCCTAAGAGCTACATACGTCGAGTTGTCCATACTCTCCCTATGAAGGTACTCTACAATTATACTCCCGTGCTAAGGGAAAACGCCGTATGAACCTTCAAGCGTTGCCAAATTTCCATGTATAAAACGTGAATTTTTTGGTAAACTTAGGAATATTATTCGTCCAATTTTTCAGACAACGTTGTTTGCAATTTCACCTAAAGTTCCTGAAGATTCCAAGGAAAAATATTCATAACTCTCCTCAATAATGAACATTTTACTGCAGGAAATCTAGCAACTCTCGAATGTTCATACGGCGTTCTTCCTTAGCACGGCAGTGTAGGAGACTGGCTCTCTGGAAAGGTATGTATTTCGTATTTTTTTCCAGAATTTCAAAATCAAATATCGATGACTAAAGTGGAATACCGCACGTATCTCCATTGCGGCGTTTCAAAATATCCGCCCCTAGTTTATTTTCTCGAGAAGGAACAAGTCAATTTTACAGCTTGAAATTTATACAAAATATCCTGCTGATGCATGGAGAGGTAAAATCAAGGAAGTATTCAAGAAATTACGTTGACTAGTTTTACAAGAAAAAAATAAAGTATGACTGGAAGTCTAGTCAAAGTCGCAAACGAAGACAAGTGGTTTCGCACTCTTGCCATGGATATGTACTACGTATTGGCGGTAAAATTTCAAAAATGCGTAACTCAGCTGCGGTGTGTCAAAATCTCCTCTACTAGTTTATTTTTTCGGCGAGGACCTGTTCAACTTTACAGCTGGCTTACACGGAATGTTCTACTGACAAAGAAGAAAAATCGATGACACTTTCAAGAAATTACGTAAAAAGCCAATGATAATTGATCCGTAGTAGGAGTGGGCAAACATCGAGATACCTATCGGACTTTAGCGAAAAGACTAGTTTGACTTTGCATTTTAAAAAGAGCTTATATTTTCGTTTTCATATATCCCTGGTAAAAAATGGCAGTAGAATCTGTGTTCCAAAATACCATAGACCTACGGCCGGCTGTAAGATTTCCAATAGCTTCTACAGCCGGCTACACAATTTCTTATACCCTTTTATAGCCGATGGCGACTAAGCAACTCACAGCCAGGCGATAAAGTCTATATTAAACGTCACTAATTACGGATGCTAGGACTTAGTGAGTTTTTGGACCACTGCTCTCTTTTTGGGCCGTAGTATCTTGATTTATTTTGCGAGGAAAGCTCCCTACTTTTGATAGATGCCTGCCATTCCAAATATATTAGAGCGCCTTCAGTTTCGTATGATACTGTGCAATACCTCTGGTGTGAAATAGTTACTTCAAGCGCCGTGGCACGCTGCGGTGTGGCAGGCGGGCAGCCAGCTCGAAACGCGCATTGGCGCCTACAAACCTAACAGGGATACTTCACGCGTTGCGCAATGCGTGAAGTATCCCTGTTAGGTTTGTAGGCGCCGGTGCGCCGCCGCTCCGCTTTGTGTTAGGCTCTAATAATTAATCTCGCGGAGTCAGCGTTTTTCAACTCATGATTTTGAAATGTTTGCACACTTCGTGCATCGTACCATCCTATCTACAAGTTATCTTGTGCTTTGTTTATTGATTATTTATGAAATTATTAAAAAGTGTAGAGGTCCATTACGAATAAAAATCTAAATGTACAATTATAAGTTTGTTCGTAAGTCTAATCTGAGCCAAATTAATAATTTTATTGTAGATCTAGGGTCATTGCCATTAGTACTTTTCTATCAAGCGTTGGTGACTCGCAAATTACCGGTGATCGCTAAGTGCCCGACTCACTACACATTACCAGCTGGGGAAACGGAACATTATTTGTACTTTATTTTGCAATTAAGAACTACAATGTCAGGCTCCGTTTTTAGACAGCGTATGTACTATTAGTTTCCTTATGCAGAATTATTAAAATTATATCCAAAATTCTCCAAAAATTATAGTTCTTATAATTGCAAAATGTAGTCCAATTGTAACTAAAAGTAATTTTCTTATGGGAAAATATGGCCAACCATTTTAATTTCACTTTTGCTTGACCTTATTAAATATTTTAAGGCATCATGCATGCATACAGCGCAAACTTGAGTCAGTTAATATATTCAAACTACATTATTTTTACTGTCGCTTGGCGACCCTGCTTTATCGGCGTTTCCATTATGTCCTGTCACAAGATGGAGAACCTCATTCGTCGTAACTCACTCTACCTAACAGGCTTGACATCATTCACTCATAGAGGCCTGAAACATAGTGAATGGTGCTTTTGAATATTATCAATCAAAACCGATTGAGCCACGAAGTTTACGTGGGCATCTAACTAATACTTGGAGTATCGTGCATACTATTGTCATCTCAATCCTTTTCGTGTAGAGGAACTGTGCCACTCTGATTGCTCTGTGATTTTCACGCTTTCGTGGGGCCCTTGCAAAATGTAAACAAGATGGCGACGAAGTTCAAGACCTGAAAAGAAATTTTAATGTCAACTTCTGAAAAGAAATCTATGCAATCATGTCTGCGTAGGCCTCGACGGGTATTTTTCCGGAGAATCAGACCTCTTTATAAATATCATTTATTATTCCTTCGAATATACTAGAGTCCCTTTATACCCAGAGTTAAGACAACTCGATTATCAGCTGACTGGCAGCCGGCCTTGGCTGGCCATGGAGGCCGAAACGAGTGCACCAAAACGAACGATATTGAGGGATAAGGGTCAGGAATATCCTGCGATGTCTGTCACACAAAAACAACATCAACAAATTGATCAATTAAAAAGGAAATGAGATTGGTTTGTGAATAATTTCTTAATCTATTTTCATTTTGGACCGATGGAAATAACAATTTACTCTTGATAAACCACAATTAGGTAATATTTCCATTATTCTTCTTCACATTCTAGGTACCGCCATCTTGGTGCACTCGTTTCGGCCTCCATGAGCGAGAACCAATCAGAATTGGATTTTTTTTTAGGCCACTTTCAGTCCAACCCTGGCCCAACCAAAAGTGAGTTGTCTTAACTCTGGGTATAAAGGGACTCTATACAAATTCCTTTAGGTTGGGGCCGTGTTAAATTTGGCTCCTAGCGGATTGATTGTTGAAATTGATAGATGAAGCGATAGACAATGAAGACATAATGGACTAAGATGTACAACTAACTGCTGTATCGGGTAATTTAGCATTTTGTGAGTTCTTGCACACTATTTTTTACAGCCAGAATGTTAAATCAACTTCACTTTTTTTTCGGTGTAAGTTACATCATAAATATAAGTAAAAATAACATTAAAATCATATTCTTTAACACAATAGCCACTAAATCAGTCTATTATCTACCAATTGATAGACCGGCAACCAGGGTTGCAATTTTTCATGAAAAATAAAATCTTGAAATCTCATGTGAAATATTTCATGAACGTTCAGAAAAATATGAAAAATATTGAGAAATATCTTTCGAAATTAAATGCAAAATTTAATGTTAGGCCACTGGTTTTTGCTTTTTGGTGTTTTTTATTACATGTTGCATACCCAGCCGCAGAAAATCTGTCTCATATTTTTCAAAACTTTGTGAAATATCATGAAATATTCCACGGAAATTTTCAATATTTCATATTTTTCATTTCACCCGTGCAACCCTGCCGGCAACCGCGCGCGCAGGGGCCGAAGCCCAGAGGGATATTTTCCTTATTTTCCCGTCCCCCTTTTTGCCGGCGTAATTAATGGGTTTTCTTCGTGCAGCGCTCGTCGCAGTCCCGGCGAGTTGGGGNCAGCGGTGCGCACAAGCGCATCAGGGGACCTTTTTATCGAATCGGGCGGCCGGGGGAGGGGAGCGGGTCCATTGTTCCGCGGTGGCGCCCCGATCCGGGGCCCCTCCCCCTTTCGCGCACCCGAGTTGTCCACCACCTCCGTGGGCCATGTCGCCGGCAAAGCCCCCCCCTCGTCGAGGGAGAGTATTCAGCGATGTCGGATTGGAGGTTGGTGTTGATTAGCCCGACGGGGATCGATAGGGGACCGACGATAGGTAAATGGGTCAGCGGGCTAGTTATTGAAATTGATAGACAAGGCTATACTGCTCTTCGGACAGATTATTGAAATTGATAGACAAAGCTGTAGACAAAGAGGACAAAGGATAAATGGAGGGGTCCTATTGGTGGAAGCGGGTGGTTGCAACGGACAAAGGAGGTAGGTATAGACTAAGTAACGACAACCCACGAGGTACCCGATAGTTAGTCCATCATTTTCTCCCTTAGTCTATAAGAACTACCCATTTCAACCGATAGGATCGCTCTGTACTTCTTATATCTTTTTTGTCTATAGTTTTTTCTATCAATTTCAATAATCGGCCCGCTGCTAAGGAAGAACGCCGTATGAACCTGCAGGCGTTGCCAAATTTCCTTCGTTCCGATAAGTTTGTTCTCAATGGAGATGTTGCGTGTGTAAGGAATTTGCGATTTGACTGTTGATTTCTATGTAAAAGCTCTCTCAAGTTGAGGCCAAAATGGAAGGGATATCCCACACCATCCTAGGAGTCCACCTCTCAATTATGACAAACTCTCCATGCAAAGATAGAGAGCAAATACATTGGCAGGGTTGCCGTGTTTTCAGCGTGTCACAATGAAACTAATCCGGTGGAATCGATAAATATTTGGCGAAACCGGATATTTGCAACCTGACTTGACACAGAATGCTGCGCCTTCATCGAATGCCTACTTCCACTTCGAGCAACTATTTTAACTCTCCGGAGATTAAATTGCCTATGCGACGAAATGAAGGGATTTTGAACGAGCCCGGTGCAACCTCCAACTCGGAAGTCTGAATGAGGGTTTTGCACCGCGCTGTGCGCCGTTGTGCTTTCCTCGAGGATGTGTTTCAACTTCGAGCAACTATTTTAACTCTCTGGAGATCACATTGCCAATGTGACAAAATGAAGGGATTTTGAATGAGTCCGGTGGGATCTACAAGTGAAAATATGGACTAGACATGGCATGAATTTAATGTTATTTAGTTTTTAGTTTGAGTTTTTACTTTATTTAGGTATTTGCACTTCTGGGGCGAGTCTCCACACACTTCCTTTGCGCTATGCATTTCTCACCTTTGGGGTTTACGCTTTTGGAAATTTGCATTTTATGGTACCGTCCTTTTTAACATGCAGTTTGATCGCCAAGGTCGTAAAATTTCCCTTCGACCATTAAATTTTTACTAAGATGTTAACGAGTTTCTAACTGAGGATTTTGCAGATATTCCTCCATTACGCAAAAATTAGTAGAACTTTTAACAGAAATTTCACAGGGATATTCTTGTAAGAAACTGCAGTGTCTGAGTAAAAAATGTTGGTTGAAAAATCCAAATTTTAGCGCCACCTGTTTTATAATCGGTCCTTAAGCTCAAAAAGGGAACAGAGACTGAATACATGGTTCATAGAACACCCAATAATAATATGTTCAACACTTTTACTAATGTGTATACTGCCGTGCTGAGGGAAAACGCCGTATGAACATTCGAGAGTTGCCAAATTTCCTTCGATAAAATGTTTACTTTTGAGGAAAGTTCTGATTTATTTTTCGATAAATTTTTAAGAACTTTCGGTAAATTTGCAAACAAACTTATCTGAAAAATCGAAAGAAAAATATTTACAAATTTTCCTTAAAATTCTTGATTTACCGAAGGAAATTTGGCACCGCCCGAAGGCTCATACGGCTTTCTTCCTCAGCACGGCAGTATATCGACGGTGAAACTACCAAACCACGTATCTCGGTTTGCGACGTCGCAGACTTCCTGTCATACTTTATTTTTTAAATGAAAAGCTACTTAACGTCCAGTCTTGAAAATTTCCGTGATTTTTCCTCTTCGTGCGGAGAAAATTCTGTGAAAATTTCAAGGAATGATAGTGATTTGGTCTACTTCAAAAAAATAAAATGTGAGCGGAGATTTTTAAACACCGCAAACGAGATACGTGGTTTGGTAGTTTCACCGTCGATATAGCGCGAGTGACAAAGTTGATTCACGAGCAACAGCGCAAGAGACGCAATGACCTAACAATCAACGCAGCGTGAAATGCCGAAGCAGTATTGCGTTAAACTATTTGGTTTGTGTCACAGCCGCAGTTCGGAGCGTTTAGAAAAGAGGGATTACGTTGTCATGCAGTCAAATACCAAAACTCGGATTTGTTGGGGTGGTTTTCTCGAATCTGAAAAAAGACATACTTCATCTCTCCCTCTCTCCTTCTCCCGGCGCGAGGGTTCGAAGGTCTTGAGATCTTACACAAGGCACCGTAGCGCTTGTCAGTAACCACACTTAAATACATGAGGGGGAGGGTGTGTGTGAAAGAGAGAGAGGGGGGTAAAAATAGTGGAGAGAGCAACTCATGAGGGCTGAAGGACAAGTTGATGATGGAAGAAGACGGTTGACGAGGACAAGTGAAACAAGACAGTCAACATGTCTCATGTTGTCAGGTTGAGAAGCTCTCAATTTTTCTTACGGGGAATTGGTGATCTTTCAGGGGAGTAGAACCGAATAAAAAATGATTCATGTAAGGAGATAGTGCAAAGCGATGACGATCGGAAAGTTAGATTCAACCTTTATATCAGTACCCTACAGCCAAAAAGTACCGACTGGCAAAATCACCATCACTAAATTTTTACCCTAGTTTAGTGGCTCCTTGAGAGCCTAAACATTGGAGGTGGGTATGTTTGGGGAACTTTGACTGGAATGGATTCTTATAGTAAGTGAAACAGCTTTGCTAAAGTTGGATAAAATGGACAGCTTGGATTAAGAAATGACGTGTCCAGCACCTAATTTTTAACTGAAATACACAAGAACAAACGGGTCGCCAAGGCTATAAAAAACAATACATTAAGCCTGGGACGTTTCGGGGTGGTTTTAACCCCCTTTTCGACCAGGAGAAAAAATGTATAAGCCAGTAGAAAAATCAAATTAGGTGATAACCTCACTTTTTGTTACCACTAAATGGCGGTCTGGGTATTTTGACTCTCAAAGTTTTCATATATTCTGTTTCCTGGTCAAGACGGGGGTTGAAACCACCCAATAACGTCCCAAGTTTCATGTTTTGTTGTTTTTTGGCCTTGATTACCTGTTTTTCTTGTGTTTTTTAGTTATGGTATTCGGGCTATTTTGGTGTGCTTTCGTCATCTAATTTTTATAATTATTTACATACGAGTTTTTCGCTAAATCAAGTAGTTTCAGCTATCAAGTATAAGGGGTGTCGAAAAATCAAACGCTGCAGTGCGCACCTGCCAAGAATTGGACGTATTTCAACCAAACGGAACTATGTGCATTATGACGTGAACCCTGTTGTTCCTACATTCTAGTGGGTCTCAGAGCTCATGTCTTAATGCACGTAGTTCCGTTTGGCAGAAATGCGTCCAATTAATAATTCAGGCCCGCCGAGCTGAATCGACAAGTCAGTCTTGGGCAAAATGGTTCCTCGGGAACAATCGAATTTGTTTTGGGCGCATCGCCATGGTTTTATCGAACGCGGCGCGAACGCGGGGGGATTTCCGACTCCCTCTGCGCATGGTCCCGGGGTGGATTCAGAGCTCCACCCTTCTGCGCTCCGTCCATTTTATCGTCCCGTGTTTCACCCTCCCGTTCCAACACCTCCACTTTACGCCCCTCGAAAGTCAACGTTTGTTGCCTCGACTTATATTGAATTTTATGCGTGGCAGACGCTAAATTGGAAAGTTCGTACGCTGGGAACTAAGTGTGAACCCTGGTTCGCCGCCGATTAAATCTTGGAGTTTAATCAAACTTTAGGGGTGAACTTTCGCCTGTTCGCTCGTCGCCTGAAGGAAGTGATTCGTGATCATCGGAAAGGTTTTCAAAGTTGAGCGGCCTCAAATCGTAGCTCATCGCTCATCAAGGTTATGAGTTTCAGGAGAGCGAATGTTGAGAAGCGAGGGGAACAAATCAGCTCATTCGAGTTTAAAGGCTATGCTCTGTTTGGGGCCAGCCCTGAAAAGTATACCACCAGAAAAAATCAAAAAGTTTATCAACAAGTTTAAAAAAAAATGATATCCTCGTTGAGAAGAATGCTAATGAACCCAACCAATTAAAAGCCGACAGTTGAATTGACGTTGCAAGGCGATTAAAGCTGGATTCAGCCGATCAGCAAATGCCAATTCCATCACCTGGCTACGTCATCAGAGCCCGCCAACAGCATCACTTCAACCGGTCCCAATTTTCGACTTTTTCAAAGCGAGGTTTTTTTGCTACTTGAGGTTTTTAAAAATCTGAAATGATTTCAAAATGCTAATTTCTTTAGGTACTTTCAGAAAATAAACGGGTCAGTCGCGCTGGTCTTCGAATCGTGTTTTGATGTTTGATGCTTGCAGATCAGCTAAAATAATACGATCTGTTCAAACAGCAACTCTCTTCGTTCAATATTAACCGAGATATCGCGCTTTGAATAATACGTTTGATGACGGTATCAGTGGCGTGGCGCGAAATGCGATACATCGATTGTTATGCTATTTAAACCTATGGAAAAGGATCGATACACAGGGTGTTCGCAGCGAACGCCTTAATAATCGACTCTTTACCATACGTTTAAATGGCAGAACAATCGATATATCGCAAAGCACGCCACTGGACGGTATCCACCGCGGTGGTGGCATCCCTGGTTTCATATACCGTCACCTTCCAGGCAAAGTATCACAAGCGCCATACGACGTTTAAAAATTTCCGCCGCCATTTTATTTCTTTACGGAGAAATTGTTGGTTGAATCTGTTTGGAAATTTCACTAAATTTTATCGGCAGCACAAAGAAAATTCAGTGAAATTTTCGGACAGTTTCGTCGAACAATTTCTCTGTAAAAAAATAAAATGGCGGCGGAAATTTTTAAACGTCGCATGGCGCTTGTGATACTTTGCCTGGAAGGTGACGATACCTTGATTCCATCCGAGTTTCATGTTAAGTAACCTGTGAAAATTTGTGTCCCACTCTCCCACTGATTGATGAAAGCAAGGTGGAAGAAACCAAGGGTGTCACTACCGCAGTGCGGATGATGTCAGAGACCGAATTTTTCAAAATGAGATATCTCGGCTAATATTATTGAACGTAGAAAGTTGCTGTTTGGACGGATCTTATTATTATTAGCTAATCTAAAAGAATCAAGCATCAAAACACAATTCTGTGACCAGTGCAACTAATCCATTTCAAAAAATGTGTGCCACTGATTTATGACAAGGTGTCATTTTAGGCTTATTCAAGAGGCTTAGAAGACAAAGCGCATAAGTGTTGTTATTGAAAAAATTGAGATATTAATGATTTCAAGTTAAATTGGTCTTAAAGCATATCCTGTGAAAAATTCGCTCCCAAATTCCAATTTTCAAGTATCAAAAAGTCAATTTGAACTTTCTTTCCGTCATAGGGATCCTTGTAATTTCGTTACTTCAAACACGCATACCTCGAAATAGCAGAAACTGCACTTATGCGCCTTGTCCTCCAACACGCAAAAAAATAGTCGGTGCTGATGACAGAACCGTCTGTCCACAGGGCTCCTGCACTTTCTTTGTTTTACTGACAGAATTTTTCTGTTGTGAGGACAGGACTTTGGTCGTAAGCACAGTATATACTCTGCCACGGAGGAAAAATCTTCGTGCATGGGACCGGAAGTTGAGGTGATATGGATCTCTAAAGTTTTCTGATCACGCATCCGAAAACTTGAGGTCTAGCTGCCGAAGTTCGGGTCAGACATCGAGGCACTTCAGTGTGTATTGGAGTACTTCAGATGTGTGACCCAAATCCTTCGGTATACATCGAAGTACTTCAGATGTCTGACCCGAACTTCGGCCG
Organism: Bemisia tabaci; assembly: GCF_001854935.1. Classification (NCBI taxonomy): domain Eukaryota; kingdom Metazoa; phylum Arthropoda; class Insecta; order Hemiptera; family Aleyrodidae; genus Bemisia; species Bemisia tabaci. The sequence continues at coordinate 3,544,751 of NW_017547102.1, read as the reverse complement.
CTGGACCTCCAGTTTTTAAATAAGTGATCCGAAAACTTCAGAGATCCACATGACCTCAACTTCGGGTCCCACGCACGAAGTCTTTTTTCTCCGTGTGTCCTAATAACGGAAACTTCTTTAGCTGTCACAAAGAAAATGCAGGAGCCCTGTGAACAGAACTATTTTTTTCAGTGAAGCCTCCCATTTCAAGAATTGATCAGGTCCTCAATAAGGATACAACTTTGAAAGAAGCTCTTTTTTCGAGAATTTGGGCCTTTATAACGTACATGCCAAAAAAGCTTCGTGAGTAAAAATTTTCAACCGCTATGACGACGATGACGTTGAAAAGCGAACGTTCCAAAATGCGAAGTAGAACACAAGGCGAGAGCTTTGCCGTCGAAACGCGGCGGTGACTCGAGAGGATGCTTGACGATGACTGACGAAAAGTGACGAGAGATGACGAGACCGCTATCAAACATCGGACGAGATCAAAGCCATATCCGGTCTAATTTTATTCCGCTCCTGCTCAATCCGGAATCTGCAACCCTCTGTTGCCACACTGTAGCAGTAAATCGTAGAAATTGACCGCTCGCTGTATGAGCCTATCACACCACATCAAGTCGAGATTCCCAATATCCTATCATACTCTACAGAAATCATAAACGTAACGTGTAACGCGTGATGCATACGCTTGAGGCGCAACACGCTTCAAGGGGTCGAACCGTGACTAGCTGTCCGGGCGCGTACCTCTAGTTATTTTCAAAACGGTTTAAGCGACAAAACATTTTGTACATTGTGAGCAATAGAGTACCTGTTTACGGGAGAGTATTGCCATCTCGGTGCCGCTCTCTGATTGGCTAATCAGTTTTAGGTTCTCATAGAGCTCCAAAGTTGGCCCGATGTAAACAAACCAGGCCCAGAGGAACACGTATTATCGGCTGAGAAATGAATAATGATCACACTCAAAGGTTAATTTTCGGTAAAAATATCCATTTTAGGTCGATCCGAACTCAATTCAGAAGTTGATCATAGAAAAATTCCTATCACATCCAAATTCACGTCTAGAAGTTTGTAGAACTTTGTCGCCATCTTGTTTGTTTACATTGGGCCAAACTAGGAGCGGAGGGGATGGGGTTCGTTTCCGTTGGTCCAACTTTGGGACTCCATAATAGGCGACCAATCAGAGAGCGTCACTCTTTTTCTGTAGGAAAACAATTATTAAGATGGCAATACTCTTCCGCATACAGGTACCTACTCTAGTGAGCAATGGTTCATTCATATGACCACACTGGCATGCTGGTTGTTATGCACACTGCCATGTAACAAAAAATAGCAGTAAACGCGCAAATTTTTGAAACTGAATTTCCTTCAAAATTCTTCTCATGAATTTGACTCCTTATGAACGATTCAGTTATAACAGCAAAATAAGCCTCATTTTTTAAAAATAAAAATGATTCGGTAATGAGAAAAGAGGGCTATAAGAAAGTGGTAAGCGCACAAAAATTTAATTTTTGGGTAAGTTTCAAAATTGACGTCGTTGCTGTCTTAAGTAAATTGGAGCTTTTTCCTGGCGATTTCTATTGATAATCAGTTTGTTTGGCCTGATCAATTAGTCTTAAAAGGGGCCGTCCCAAAATTGCATAACGCACTTTTCCGGCATTTTTGACCCCTCCCTCGGCCCTCCACGTAACGCCCCTATGACATAGGCCCCGATCCTTTAACATTTAAAAACAAAATGACGTAACGCTTTCCTAGACTCTCCTTTCTCCTAGATCGTTACGTAATTTAGGGACGGCTCCAAAGATATTGCATCCGGTTTTTCTGCGACGATTCAATTTTTTTTTTCGCATTCCGTATGGCAGACCGTATGGCAACGATGTGCAATGGTCCCATTTTCAACGGCGCTCACCCCTCCTCCCAAAAAAACAAAAATTAAGAAGTCATGGGAGAGCCGCGCGCGGCCGAAATCACACTTTCGTCGTCCGTGCGCCGGCTGCCGAAATACGGCGCTTTTTATTTTGACTCGTTTTTTTTTCTCAACGTGCATTGTTTTGATTCTTTTGAGCCGCATCGTCCTGCGATTGATTTACGGGACATCGCGGTTCCACTTCCGTGTTCCTCTTCCCGCGGTCCTTTCGCACTCTCCGACCGCGCGGTAAAAATAGAGCTTCATTTCCGGCCAACGCGTTGACACAGGTCACGGTTCCCTCCTGGGGCCGCGACCGTTTCGGCTCAGTGGCGTGGCGTGCTTTGCGATATATCGATTGATCTGTCATTTAAACCTATGGAAAAGGATCGATTAACAGGGTGTTCGCAGCGAACACCTTAATAATCGATTCTTTACCATAGGTTTAAATTACATAACAATCGATACATCGCAATTCACGCCACGCCACTGTTTCAGCCGTCCATCCGACGTCAACCGGGGTTGCCTTGACTACAGGCATGGTATAGACTGATTTAGTGGCTACGTCATTCGATATAATCGAACCCTAGGATCGAATGTAAACTAGAGTCCCTTTATACTTAGAGTCGCTTTATACTTAGAGTCCCTTTATACTTAGAGTCTCTTTATACTTAGAGTCCCTTTATACCCAGAGTTACGACATCTCACTTTTGGTTGGGCTGAAAGTGGCCTGAAAAAAAAATCCGATTCTGATTGGTTCTCGCTCATGGAGTCACAAATGAGTGCACCAAGATGGCGATACCTCGAATGTGAACAGAAATAATGAAAATATAACCAAATAGTGGTTAATCAAGAGTGAATTGTTACTTTCATCGCACCAAAATGAAAATAGATTATAAATCCACTAATCAATCTAATTTTATTTTATTGCAATTTCTATGGTTAGCTTTTGATCAGTTTCGTTGATGTTGTTGTTTTTGGATGACAGACATCGCAGGATTCCTTATCCTTATCCCTTAATATCGTTCGTTTGGGTGCACGTTGGGTGCACAAAAGCCCTGTCAACACTAGTAGCAAAAGTTAAGTTTCGTAAACCTATCCCTGTGTGAACAAGGCCCTCCATTTACAGGAAATGAACGTAAAAGCTATGCAAGAACGAGCATAAATGTTCATTAATAATTTTAACTTTCACCGCCGCACCGCGCTGACCGCGACGTGTTTAGCGCAATGCGTGAAGTATTCCTTCAGTCTTGTAGGCGCTATGCGTTTCACGCTGACTGCACTGTTTTTGACGCAATGCGTGAAGTATTCATGCAGCCTTGTAGGCGCTTATGCGTTTCACGTCGACCGCTGCTGACCGTACTGTGTTTGACGCAATACGTGAAGTATTCCTTCAGTCTTGTAGGCGCTATGCGTTTCACGCTGACTGCACTGTTTTTGACGCAATGCGTGAAGTATTCATGCGGTCTTGTAGGTGCTAATATGTGTTACAAGCCGACCGCCGCGCTGAGGGCTTCTCCTTTTCATCTCAAGTCCTCGTCATCATTGCTCTCTGCGCCCCGCCACTCCATGCCAAGTTGCGTGTTTGGTTTCTCTCTTAACCCGACTGATTAATGGTGCTGTCCCTTGTATCACCGAAAGACGACAAAATTAGAAATTACCATGTTCTCATGAAATGAGAGATTTTGCCGCCATGGGCCGCGGCTCATGTGGCCAACCCCTTCATCCGGCCCTGGTCCTTCCACCGTACTTAAATATACTTAGGACGGGTCTCAACTGCACTTAAGTCCGGCTTAGCGCTTCTGATTGGCCGGTGGTGCGGTTTGAACTCATCGATGGCTGCTGCACTCCGTGTGAAAAATCCGACAAAATTCGGCCATAGCCCAGGTGTATCTGGAGCTTAAAGGGACTCTAATGTAAACGAAGGAAAGACATAAAGACAGAGCGCCAGAAGTAAAAAATTATGCAAATTCATGCAAACTCTCCGATTGGCTAGATGATTGGCGGCGAAAACGGGACAATTTTGAAATTCAAATATAGGGCAGGAACTGAATAAAATTGCGTAAACAAAGTATTCTAGGTTGATTTTTGCTCGAATTCACTTACCCACATATATTTTTTTAACTTTAGGTTATTTTTGGTCCGTCATCGACCGATTAATCTCATTTGGGAGTAACGGTCATCTAGGACTGTACAACACATGATCACAGTAAGGTCCTACTCCTTTGAAATGTATAATTTTATGTGTTTCCGTATAGAATTTATACTCTAGAGTGCTTTTGGAATCGTCAATCCTTGAATTTTTCCCGCAAATGAATTTGAAATCGGTACGTAATTCAATCCCGTAAAATAAAATATGTTAGAAAGAGACATATATCGACGGTGAAAGTCGGCAATCACATAACTCGTTTGCGGTGTCTGAAAATCTCCGCCTCTACGTCATTTTTTTAAAGGAGAACAAATTGATATTATTTCTTGAGTTTTTGCAGAATTTTCTTCGCATTGAGAAGAAAAATTATGACAGTTTTAAAGAATTGCCGTTGAGTGGTTTTCCATTTAAAAAATAAAGTATGACAGGAAATTTGCGACGTCGCAAACCGAGTTACGTGATTGCCGACTTTCACCGTCGATATGTAGAATAGCAGAATTATTTATGGATTAATGGGCCACGCAATCATTACATAAACGCGCTGAGGGTCCTACCGTCAACTTCTTCTTCATTCTGAGTATTTTTAAGATATTTTTTCTCCTTCATTTCAGCTCCTTACCCCGGTCCTTCGGTTACTAACTTCTTGTTGTGGTCAATGTTTTTGAGGTAGATGAAAAAGGCGTTGATCAAAAAACTGTTCAAGAGACAGCGGTCGTTACCTCCGAAGGTAAGAGTCCCCGTGTCTCCAAGATGAAAGGATTAGCTGCTCATTTTCTAAATTCTGCCTTGACTCGCAATCATGACTAGAATTAAAATGAAAGAAGAACAACCATTTATAAGCTCAAAACTCAAAAGTAGCTTTCTGGTCAACATTCAATTTTTGGGGTCAAATTTTGGCGAATTTTAGTTCATTCGGTTCTCCTTGATCTCCCGAACAAAATGAGCCCAAAAAACTCAAAAATACAATTACTTCCGGGTTCACCGTTTTTTCGCCCTTATTTGACTCGACTATACAATCAGTCCGTCAGTTCGAACCGGTTGGATCGACAGACTCACGTCACGAATGATTTTTACGAGTTTCATTTTGGCCGGCCGCCTTTCTGAGGAGGGAGCCAATGGGGAGCCGGCATTAGCTGGCACGGTCGTCAAGTAACACTCGAGCTCGACTCGTCTTGTTGACGTAACAAATGAGGAACAAGCTGCGGTCTCCTGCCACACCTGGTCGCGAACCGCATCGCTGAATGCATGCACGAAGCACTCAAGGCTGTCAATTTTAATGGCGCACGCTATTGTCCGCGCCAGTTCGTTACTCCCGCTCCTGAAATCCACTCCCGAATGAATGCACTCTACTACAGCTCGGTGCGGCACGAAAAGTATCTAAATGCACCACTCAGAGATATCGTATTATGCAAAGCCCTTACCTTTATCTTCTTCGTAGAATAACCCTAGTCTGGCAGACTTCAATTCTGGGACTTTTAACTTTCAGGTGCCCGAGGTCGAAAAATGCATAAATCGACGGTATAAGTCGGCAATCACAAAAAACTCGGTTTGAGACGTCGCAGACTTCCTGTCTTACTTTATTTTTTGAACGGGAAACTACTCAACGGCAATTCTTTGACATTGCCGTGATTTGTCCTCTCTGTGCCAAGAAAATTCTGCGTAAACTTCAGGAAATGATGTCAATTTGTTCTCCTTTAAAAAAATAGCATAGACGAGGCGGAGACTTTCAGACACCGCAAACGAGATATGTGATTGCAGACTTACGCCGTCGATATCTCATATCACATGTATCTTAGCTCATGGTTTTTTTTTTTTTTTTTTTTTTTTTTTTTTTTTTTTTTTTTTTTCTCCCCTCGGAAAACTAACTGACAATTTCTAGCAGAACTTTTTCGTGAATTTTCTGCACTCAATCTAGAAATTCACTTAAAACTGCAGAGCAACATTTTGATCAGTTTCTTTGAGAAAGTAAGACGTTATTGAATCATTTTGAATTTTGAAATTCAGGTAAAGGTTTCTCGCATTTATAGCCATTGATGTGTCATATGAGAACGCTTTAGAAATTACACGAGGGAGAAAAAAGAAAGAGAAAATGCATGGAGAGCAGGAAGAAGAGGAGACAAAATAATGACGAAGAAAAATGAGTAGATGAAAAGGAAAAGGAAGGAGAAGAAGAAACTGATGGAGGAGAAAAAGAGGAACGATGAAAGTTTCGATCCCTTTCTTCATCTTTTTTGTCCTTGTCATCCTCATTTGCCTCTTTTGCTACCGCTCTTTTTTCTGCCTCTATCTCCTTTTTTTCTTCCCCTCCGTCTTTTCCAGCCTTTTCTCCTTTCCCTCTTCCTTTTTCTCCTCAACCTTATTTTTTATCTCATGATCTCTATGGTTCATCTCTAACACCTCTGGTATATGATGACTAAATGCGAAAAGTGCATATCTCCTCACTTTCGACTCCTGAAATTCGATGATTATGTTTCATTTGCTTTAAAGGAAACGAATCAAAATGTAGTTCTAGTGCCAAGTTCACGCGACAATTAGAGTCATCGGTGGTTGCTCAATGTTCCAGAATTCAAATTACAATCGTATACAGTATACTCAAAAACTAGCCCTATGTATACATTAAATGAGTTTAACTTACCTACCACTTGCGTGAAGAGAGATGAATCCTGATGAGGAACTCTGGATCTTCGCACCTTAGATTTTGTTTTCCCTTTTTTATGTTGAGCCTAAGAACTACTTACATTGAAAGACCGCTTGTTTAAGAAAACAAAGTTTGAAAGATTTTTGTCCAAAAATTTTCTGATTTATGCATGAGGTCAAGAGAAAAATCAGTGAAATTTTCAGTTAAAAATGCCCAAGTTGCTTTTAGTTAATAAACAATTTACGAAGGAAAATTTGGCAACATTGAAATAGAGTACGTTCTTTTACAAGGATATACCTGTGGGATTATTGTCCAAAATTTGTCTGATTTATGCATGAGATCGGGAGAAAAATCTTTTTAAAGGTCGCATGGCGCTTGTGATACTTTGGCCGGAAGGTGCGACGTGATTTTTTTTCAGGGCAGTCTCTCTTATTCCATGCCGGAAATTTTTCCCAGTGCATGAGTACTGAAATAGGGTGTCCCTGTTGAGAACCCCACGAAATTGAGAAAGCGAGGGTCTCGGAATGAGGCTGGAGCGAGTATAAGTACCGATCCTAAAATTAAACGAGATGTTAGGCTGGAAAGAAATATGCTCGTTTGTGATTTGTAAGTGGCTGCTAACAGATCATAAAGCGTCTCTCGACACTGCGCCGGGACACGCGGCAACCCGCAACGCGTAACGTGCGGTGACAAATTACTCCCAGGAACCATGCTCCTCCCTCCGAATCAACTTCTCTGAGTAGTTGCCAGATTTCCTCTAATCTCCACCATATTCCTCGACTCCGATTTTGAATGCTAGGTAGTCACAATAGCATCCGTGCAGTGCTCCCATGTCCTGGAACTAGTTCCGAATTACGCGGAACTTTCGAGATTTTCTTGGATTTTTCCCGGAACTTTTGAAATCCCAGAACTGTTTCTGATCTTCTGCTTTATCCTGAACTTTCTCGGAATTTTTGAAAAAATCGAAAAAGAATCCCGGAACTTTTGACGAACATGGAATGGGAACACTGCATCCGAGGACCGTGCCGAGGTTTTACCCTAAGAGCAAGAATGAATGTTTAGGAGTAGCGTGGAGTGCTGTGCGATAAATCGAATGATCTGCCACTTAAACTTAAGGAAGAGGATCGATAAACAGGGTGTTCGGAGTGAATACCTTAATGATCGATTATTCACTACAGCTTCAAAGGAAATATATCGATAATCGATCATTCACGCCTCGCCACTGGTTTTTAAGGTCGTACTTAACATTTCGCACCAAAAATGGACGTATTTCTGCTAAACGGAACTATGTGCATTATGACGTGAGCCCTGTTATGCATATATTCTTATGGGTCTCAGAGCTCATGTCTTAATGCACCTAGGTCCGTTTGGCAGAAATACTTCCAAATATCAGCTATTGATAGAACTATTTTCCCTGAAACCTTAATACGGGCCGCGAGAGGAGTGGGGAGAGAAGGGGAGGTAGGAGAGGGAAGAAAAAGGGGGTGAGGGGGTTGTTTCGGAACATTTTTGTAGAGTGGTTCAAGAATAGTTTTTATGGGGGTCCAGAGATAATTCGTTCCGCTACTGTCATTTTGTGTGTTTTCTTTTACTATTTACGACTGTTACATCTAATTATTTATCTTTGTCAGCCTTAAAACGCCGCAGGTACATTCCTAAAAAAAATGATGGAAACTTTGGAAATTGCATAGGTGGATCCAGACAACTCAAAAAAGGGGAGCGAGAGGGGAGCTCAGGGGTTTTCCTAGGAAAATTTGTGAATTTTTGAAGCATTTAATAATCAGTTTGAGTCCATTTCGTGAGGAATAATAAACGAATGTAAGCGTCTTTCCTTCGTCTTTCCTGTGTCTCTTCTTTTTTCTTCCTTCTCATTTTCTTCCTCCTGTTTTTAGGCAAACGAGAGGGGGGTACAGGGTACACGCCCCCTACACCCCCCAGATCCACATATGTTTAATGAAGCGGAGGAATATTACCACTGCGGAAATACATGCAACATCGCCCTCTTTGATTCACGAGAAGACATAGATACGCATCGGGCTATCACGGTGAATCGTTAGAAATTTATTGGATCTTTAAAGTCGCCATCAACGCATAAACACTCCGAAAAGCTTGTAAGCGGGGAAACTGCAAGAAATTAACCTCAACAGATACATCAACCTTGTCTCATCTCCCCCCCCCCCCCCCCCCCCCNTGAACCGCATTCTTTTTCTCTGCAAGTGGAGAGAGGAGGAAGTTAGGGGCAATGTTACGCCGTTGAATTCGTGGGAGCAATTCCAATTTTCCCGCTTAAACATTTTCTTGCCCTCTTCAGTCACGCATATTCGAAACGCTTAAGTTTGAGGTCATTATGCCCGTAAAACTGACCTCTGAAACCTCGTTTTGCGGTGCAATATGCAGCAAATGGAGAATTTGCAAAAGTCTAAATTTTGATTGATTTTATTTTGATGGATTCAATGGACCACTAGACAAGGCCTGAAGTAGAAGAAAACGCCACATATTTTCTCTTGAAAATGTTACACAGAAAAAAATTCACACAGCGGGAAGTTTTGAAATCAACTCCTGAACGAGATTTTACCAAGTCTTTTAAACACAGACCGAATTGAGGTTCAAGTATACAAATGACCTCATTTGTATATTTTTGCCATTTAACCAATGTTAATAGAAAACAGTTGTATCTTGTTCAGGGATTGATTCTCAGACTTTCCGTTGTGTGCTTCGATTTCCTTGTGAAATTTCGAAGAGGAAACACGTTGTTGGACACAGATTTGAATTAGATATGCCGCTCAACAACGTACCAGAGAGGAACATTCATTCACTTTCAAGCCTATTTTTCTCAAAATTTATTTCATTAGAAAAAATTGTGAAAAGCACCACAAACTCAGCACAACAACTTTCATAGGAAGCGATGAAATTTTCCCGAGCGTCTACTGGTAAAATAGTAAAAACGTCTTTGGCATGAAGACTGTAGAGATTTCGAAGAATTTTGAGTGAGAGCTACAAGGAGGGGTCTCATTAATTCACAAAGTCTCAAAATTTCACGAGACAACTTATTTTTTTTATTCATCGATTGGTTTGTATTTCATGTCGAAAATTTTAGAAATTGTTTGACCAATCATAAAGAAAATTCTTAAAACTTTTTAAAAGAGAATTTTCAACAATTCTTGAGTAAACTTGAAATTGTGAAATGGAAAATTGCAACGTTTGTGATACAATGAAGTCCCCCTGCTTTTCATCCTCTCACATCAATTGGCAGTATTTGAATCAAATGGACCTATGTCCATTCTGACATGAACCCTGCGATCCATTAGAATATATGCATGACAGGGCTCACGGCTGATTTAAATGCGTTAAGTCAAGAGCGAGCCAACAGATCGGGGAGACGACGTGATGCTTGAAGTATATACAGTTTTGAAGGCGCTTCCCACGATTGTTTTCCTCGCAAAGTTTAAAGTTTTGGAAATTTTCCCCGGAAAAGCTAGGTCCCTTTTCACACACCCGGTCACAATTTTAAAGCAACAAGACTTTCCCGTACATACGCAACAATGTATATGAGCGTTTTATCTTAACGGCTGACTGAGAGACTTTAACGCAAGTGTAGAAAAGTTAGATGGAGCAAGACGCGTGATACAACTATTACCACTTCCAAGTAGGAGTAATTGCATACCTACAGAAATGAAGGAAAACAAGGTATTTTATATCATCCCAAATATTGTGTTCATCAAACTCAACTTTCAGTTCGTGTTACTGAACGTTCGGTTCGTATTACTGAGCTTATGAGGTTAGAGGAACTATGAAAGAAGTTCGGAATATAAATATGAACCAAACGCTCGGTTCCATGAAATCGGTAATATTCTTAAGAGTGAAAATACACTGATTTTTACAAAACCTTAAAACTAGAATGTTGATATTTCGTAAAAATCAATGCAAAAACGTTGAATTTTCATTAGAATTATTTCTTAAATGTTGAATTTCCTAAGAAATTACTGCCTAGGTGTTGAATTTATAAAAAGATAACAGTGAAAGTATTAATTTTTTTAGAAATTTACTGCGATCGCAAAAAATTTCTAGAAAATTAATGCGAAAGCGTTTAATTTTTCAGAAGATTACTGCAAAAATGCTATATTCTTACGGGAAAATTACTGCGAGCGTGAAATGTCATAGTGCGTAGGTTGAATCCATGCACTGGAAAAAAAAAACACATTGGATCTAGAGTCCAGACTCTTAAAACATCGACAAGAAAAAATACTCTTGATTCAATCAGATTTAAGCTTAAATCAAGAACCAAGCCTCTTGATTTGAGCGGATTTTCTTTTTGATTTAAGCAAAAATCTGATTGAATCAAGAGTATTTTTTCTTGTCAATGTTTTCAAGAGTCTGGACTCTAGATCCAATGTGTTTTTTTTCCAGTGTGGTTGGTTGAAACTCCATAGGCTGAATAATTTTCTGCACTCCTGGGCGAAAATAGTGTTAGCATTCAAAAGTGTCAAAAGACGGTGACGTAGTGGGATAGCAAAGCATCATGGATGTTATATCTTTTGAAAATAAGAATGATAGGTGAATGAAAACGCTAAATTACTACAATTTGAGTTTATTCATAGAATGTTTTTAACATGTGCCTTTACATTCATAATATACATATAGTTACATCATAAAAAAATTATCAATATAGCTCAACATTTACAAAAAATTAGCTACGAATGTGTTTTCCAATGAGACAATATTTCTGTTACTTTTCTTTTATCATAATTGTTACAGATCTAAAGGAGTTGTATTCACAAGAGATAATTTAAAAACAAAAAATATGCAAATATGGATTATCTATCTTAGATATTATCACAAATTGGGTATCTTTATTGAGAAAAATGAATGAATACTAACAAAAAAAAAAAGTTACCAAAGTATGCTTTTACATAAATCGCTTATTGAACTATTATTATTCGTGTCTGTACAATGCTATTTACAAAAATACAAATATGTTTCGTATACTTCATCCTGGTGGCTGCGAAAATCAATCAAGGCAGCTTAAATTACAGAGGTAAATAAAAATAATAAAAAAGGAGGGAGAAAATGAGACCAAAAAGGGCAAAAGAGGAGTCCAATTGAATCAGGACGGCTACAATTTAGTTCATTCATGACATTAACCTAGCTTTTCAGGATATTTTCTTTCCTGCCGTCCTACATTTTTCAGAAAACATAAAAAAAACAGAGGTCAATTAAATCTTAACAAGATGTGATAGAACAGGCTTAAATTCCTTTAGTGGTGATTATAAATTTAACTTGACTCTTATAAAAGTTTCACAATAAAAAGTATCCATAAGGTCTAGGTCCGTCAATCGTAAGATTTGAGTAAAATATTGTTGAAAATAATATTTTCGATGGATTTTACGCATAGTTTCATTTTTTAACGATGAGATTGGTGAATATTTGACGTTAACAGATAAAATGATTAGGTATCTAAGAAAATATAAAAATGATTCAGTACATAAAAATCATAATTTCAAAAAAATGTCTCACGAGCGGAAAAAAAATCGACAGAAATTATGAGAGAGAAGAAAAGGAAAAAAGAGACGAGTTAATCATTTGGAAAACACAAAAATTGCCACCAAGAAATAATGAATCGTATTTACATAATTTGACAGTATGGTGAATAGTTATAGTGATATTATTTTACAAAAAAGTATGACTAGAATCGAATAAAGGATGCTCATTGGGTACTTTCGACTGCAAGTCTTAGAGCATAATTAATGATTACAAAAATCTGCAAAGAAGCTATCAATTTTCCCTTAAAATAAATCAGTTCAGTATTTCTCAATTAGTTCTTACATGAACTCATTCACAAGCTTGGACTTGCGGCGATTGATAAGTTTTACACTTATGAATTAGTATTTAAATGGCATTAGGTACGCCCATCCTCCTTCTCTCAGCAGACAGATTTTCTATTCCATTTAATGCCATAATAAATAGTGAAATAATGCAACACCATGCTTATCACAGCTGGTATACATATAAAAGTTCGAAAGAGTAAATAAATTAAAATAAATCAATAATAATCCGGCTAGCACAAAGATTTTATTGCACGATCTAGTCACCTAATGGTCACAATTCTAGAGGCTTAGGAGAAGTGTCTGTTAGAGATAGTTCCAAAATTAACAAATACCACCAGTCCAATTTGTTGCTTCATTGAATTAAACGGTGATTTTACTTTATAATTTTTCATTCTTTGAATCGTGAAAGATTTTCTTTTTCACCGCTTCGATGTTGCTATTTTGCACACTTACATAACAAGTTAGGGAATCAAATGTCATGCAATAAAATTGAAATTTACTAACCAGTCTTCTTTATTTCAAGCACGTATATTTTCATCGAGGGACTTAATCAAATATAGTGATTTGTCGTGGGTTTGTGGTATGATTTTGAACCTTTACATATTTCTATAGTGGACGGACCAATGAATGTCGCAGACAATTAGCAATCGCAATCTATGTGTGATAAATAAGAAAATAAGTGTAAAAATTCGAAGGTAAAGAGGTAAAAAATTATTACATAATTTGTATGCCTGAAATTCAAACCGACCAGCACGCACACTCATGGGCTTGGTCAGATAGGCAACTAAACTAACTGTCCAGCAAAGCAGGGAGTATCACCGGATTTGAAGGCGCTCCAAGCTTGGGACGTACTTTTCAAGTTCTTTACCAATGGAACCTTTACTATTTCGATACGAATCGTTGCAAACAGACAAGTTATCACGCATGTGGCTTGCTAATTGTTGACTACCTGCGACTGCAGCATTACTAAAAAATACCAACATATAAGATGGCGCTCTAAATCTTAACTCAAGAGAGTCCGTATTACGGCTAAAATTATCTCATAGGAAGAGAATCTATCATTCATTGAAAAACTAGGAAAATAACAAAGAAACTGTTTGAAATTGAGTTGCACTGAGACAGTATGTGTCAATTTTCTTCAATCTATGACTATAATTATGATTTCACGGGAAATAAGAGGTAGGGGTCAAAACACAACTTGCGCATTTCCAATTAATTGCGTTAGGATCCCAAGAAATTAGATCACTAACCCAAATGTTGAGGCACTCCCACACTCAATTGGAGATGCCAATATTACCCTCACGAATTGGGGTAGCACCACAATTTTAGGAGATGACCAATAACACTTATTCCCCCGTGTTGACAAGAGACTCTACAGAAAAAAAGAACTGCTTCCAAAAACCCACCATTCTAAGCTCTAATATAGTAAGACCAAAACTTTTCGTGTAAATTGTATTTCTAAGAATCTATCCAAACGGATTTAAAGCCTTAGCTTCAAGGAAAATAAGGAGGTGAAAAACACTTGAAAACAATTGAAATCATACGCGAGAGGTCTGTCAAAAAAGTGCCTTTTTTTGGGCGAACTCAGTGCTTTCGTTCAAAAGTGGCCTGATCGAACCTTATGACAAGACAGCCCTCCACTGACAGCTTCAGCTTGAGTTAGAAGTTCGTTTTGGCAGAATAACGTTTCAAAATTTACATTTTATACTTTTGAAAAATGCTGATAATTTGAAGTTCTTCGGTTGAAAAAAATAATTTTAGACGATCCCGATTTAGTTTTTGCGGCACCGTGAATAATCAGGTGATCTTACTGGGCCTCGGGAAATTAAAAAAGGATCAACTGATTTTTTTGTCTTCTCAACTCAATCTAAATCTGTTACTGAAAATTGGATTGATAAGGTCATCATTTGAGAAACATCCCCAAGTTTCGCCAAAAATGGGCACCAAAGGCCCGTTTTTAGACAGGCTCTTGGAAAAAGCGTGTCAAAAATTACGAAAATTGCACGAAAGAGATAATTTCAGACTTTTTAGATGTATGTCATGCGTTTCGTTTGATTTTACTCGTAAGTATATTCACTTGGCTATACCTCTTGCCTGCACCAGAACCACTGATAGCAGTTCTGCTATTTCCCGGAAATGGTTCCAAATTTCAAAACTTTTGCAATTTCTCGGAACTTTACTCGGAATCTTCGAAATTCCCAGCTATTTTCGGAATTTCCCTCTGGATTTCAGAGTTTTTCGTGGGTTCCACCGATCATATGATCAAAGTTGATGATTTTCTTCCAAATAAAATTTGACGATCTTCGTAACTAAATCTAGGCGTATTTCGGAATTTTCCCCCGGAACTCTTGAAGAAATCAATTTTTTTCTCGGAACTGTTAGAAATCGGAATTTATTACGGGAACCTCGCGGCATCATTGGTGAAATAAAATGGCAGCACTGATTGAGAGAAAAATATGGCCTGGTTAAATGATCAAATTCCCGTCAAATTCCGATCAAATGGTGACCGGTGCGCACAATCTACCATCAAATTTCTGCGGCCTGCAAAAATTTTATGGTAGATGATGGAGCTGTGGGGCTCATCCTCCATCTGATTTCCACACAACCGTGCTTATTTCATGCTTATTTCAATCAACACGCTGTTTTAATTAATTTTACTCATCAATCTAGATAACTCTCGACCGCCATCTTGGTCATCATTTAGATCGGAATTTGACGGAAATTTGAGAGCGTAACCAGGCCACGAAGAAGAAACGAAAAGTGGCCCATTCTCCGTCTACAGGAAAGGAACCCTTCTCTAAGAATGCAAAATTTCCATTTTGTAAAGCACAAATTAGGATACAAAAGACTTTGACGGGAATTTGATCGTGTAACCAGACCATCAGAAATCGGAATTCATTACGGGAAAGTCGGAATTATCGATGAAATAAAATGGCAGCACCGATCTTACACCGCAATCACACGCTGAATGTGGGAGCTGAATGTGGCTTGAATGTGGAAGTCATCGGCCCGATGCCTGAATTTTGCGCGTGATGCGCAAAATTCAGCTACGATTCTCAGCAACCATCGGACCAATTTTGAATTTGTCTGAACTATTCGAGTAGATTTGATACACATCTGGATGAAAAGAACTCGAATTTGCTAAATTTCAGCCGTTGGGCGATGACTGTTGACTTCCACCTTCAGGTGCTAAATTCAGCGTCTGATTGCGGCATGAGAGAAAAATATGTCGCAAATTTGAGAAAATCGTAGTGACGTCAATGGCATGAGTGACGTCACCCAGGAATAGGTAAACTGGCGGAAGGGAGTCGATTGAACGATGAGCGTCGCGCAGACGAAAAGGATGAGCCGGTGCGTTCGGATGAAATCTTTTTGAGACGTGGATGCAATGAATGTTTCAACAGTTTATAAATAACGATCATCGACGGGCTGTGGCGTGACCGTGCGCCGGGGGCCGCGGGCCATCCCGTGCATTTAACTTAACCTATTTCCCGCTAAGCGACTTCCGATTCAACCCCCCGCCCCCACACCACCCCTCCCCCAATGTTGCTGCCCTCAGCCCAAATGTTGGCCTCTGACGAGCAGCGTGGCTGTGATCGCGCGAACAGTCGCCTTGTTCGGAGTACTCCCGCGCTAAAGAAGAACGCCTTATGCACATTCGAGAGTTGCCAAATTTCCCCGCATAAAACGTGTATTTCTGAGGAAAGTCATGGATATTTGTCCTTGAAATGTTCAGAAATTGTTGGTGAAATTGCGAGAAAAATTATCTGAAAATATTCACAAGTTTACTGGGGAATTCGTGTTTTATCAAAGAAAACTTGGCAACGCCTGAAGGTCCATACGGCGTTTTTCCTCGGCACGGCAGTGCTGTGCTAAGGAAGAACGCCGTATGCACATTCGAGAGTTGCCAAATTTCCCCGCATAAAACGTGTATTTCTGAGGAAAGTCATGGATATTTGTCCTCGAAATGTTCAGAAATTGTTGGTGAAATTGCGAGAAAAATTATCTGAAAATATTCACAAGTTTACTGGGGAATTCGTGTTTTATCAAAGAAAACTTGGCAACGCCTGAAGGTCCATACGGCGTTTTTCCTTCGCACGGCAGTGCTGTGCTAAAGAAGAACGCCGTATGCACATTCGAGAGTTGCCAAATTTCCCCGCATAAAACGTGTATTTCTGAGGAAAGTTATGGATATTTGTCCTTGAAATGTTCAGGAACTGTTGGTGAAATTGTAGACAAAATTATTTGTAAAATTCAAAGATAAATATTCATAAGTTTACCAAGAAATTCGCGTTTTATCAAAGAAGACTTGGCAACGCCTGAAGGTTCATACGGCGTTTTTCCTTAGCACGGCAGTGCTGTGCTAAGGAAGAACGGCGTGTGCGCATTCGAGAGTTGCCAAATTCCCCCGCATAAAACGTGTATTTCTGAGGAAAATTATGAGTATTTGTCCTTGAAATTGGAAATGAGGATTTTGCTGGGTGAGTTTTTGCAAAGCAGGTACGAATTTCCGAACCAATTTCTCAAATATTTAATTTTCAGTTGTCATTGCGCAAATTTGAGCGTTGAATTCTGAAGGTAAGATTTACACAATGGAGAAGATAGCGGGGTCGCTGAAATATGTAGCTCTTGGTGTAGCCACTTATGGAGCCAGAATGGACATATTCTCCTCCCCCAGAATTTGAAATAATTTTAAATGCCCCTGATGTCGTTGGGGTGAATTTTGGTGCAAGCCGGTACCTTTTCTAAAATGCGTTAAGAAATAGATAAAAATGGT
The DNA here is from genome assembly GCF_001854935.1 of Bemisia tabaci. Lineage (NCBI taxonomy): Eukaryota > Metazoa > Arthropoda > Insecta > Hemiptera > Aleyrodidae > Bemisia > Bemisia tabaci. The sequence goes on along the minus strand of NW_017547102.1, from coordinate 3,527,477 downwards.
GTATTTCGAGCTTTATTGGTGGAGCTGAATCTTAAGTTTGCATACTGTAAAATTTTGAGTGAGAGAAGCTTCAGGAGGTATTCAAGAAAATTGGCAATTTTCCAAAAATTTTCCAGGGGAAACCTCCCTTTGTTCTGGTAAAACGGCAATTCTGGATAAATGGGGGCTAGACAACCTTAAAATTTTTGCTCCAGCTACGCCTATGACGTCCACAAGAAAAGACACCAAAATCCAAAATTGAGTTACCGATGCCAAAACATGAGTTAACTTGGACCATGACAATACTTCCTCTACCCGCGAGGGCAACGAGAAATTAAAAAATCCCACACGGCATTACAAACCCTTTACGTCGTTTCTACCGAGAATGACTTAATTAGTTCAGAACAGCACCAGATGACAAAAAAAAATATGACAATAGAAACGTGTGAATGGGGCGAGCGCAGTCATTTCGCCACCGGCCTTAATTCTAGGAGCCTGAGTCGAAGATCCTGTTAGACATCAAGACGGCTCCCGAGGAGGGCGGGGGGGGGGGAGGTTTGTTAAAGAAGACAGACCCGATTTGTTTCCGGAACCCCGGCAGGAGAAGGCATTCCGGTACGAAGAAGCGTATTCCGAATCTGTTATGACAAACTAATTACTAAGCGACGGGCACTGGCAGAAGCGTTTAGTAAGGAATTAAATAGACGGCGCGGCGCACGGTGGGCTAGAATTCAGACGTTGATCTCAATTCTGAAAGATCTGGTTTTTGAAGTGAAATCAACCCGAAGAGCATATTTAAACGGGAAAATTGCGATTTTTTAAAATTAAGTTGAAATTTTTTACGATTTTGTGGCGATAAAATCGCCAGGAACATCACCATCCGAGCGACTATCCATAATCTTGTCCTATTTTTTTTATCGGGGGATGGACGGGAAGTTGGGGTGATTAAAATGAGGATGAAGAGGCAGTAAGGCGAGTGGGGCTTCTGAAATTAATGGCTCAAGAAAGGGGTGAGCGAAACGTAGTGAACGTTATATGGATCTAGGAAGTTGTAGAGAGAGAGGGATGAAAGAGTATATGGGTCTCAAGATTTAAGGAGAAGACATAGAAGGGTCTGTAGGGGAGGAGATAAAGGACAAATAAGGAGCTGAGAGATGCGCGGGGGAGTGGGACTATAGGGCTGAGCTGAGAAGTCACTGAGAACATGATAGACACACACAATTCATTTCGAAAAAACTTTTTGGGTAAAAGAACAGCGTCCAGCGAGAGAGAGCCAAGGACTTTGAGTTTAAAGGTAGGAAAGTAGGTGTGAAAAACAGAGAGTGAATGCACTTTTCTTGTGCGCTTGCAAATTACGCAAGAAAAAATTAGATTGGAAGGCTCATTCTTCACGAGGTTCCATGTGGAAGAAAAAATTTTCATTCATACTTTTGCGTACTGCACATTTTATGTGGACTTACAATTTTTGGTAGAGGGAAAGATTGAAGTTAAAATGGTTTGAAAAAGTCAACTAGGTCCCTTCTGTTGGACGTGGCAAAAAATCGAGGTGAGTAAACTAGGTACATAACTAGGTAACTAGGTATTTTAATAACTTCCAGTTCATGGAGGAACTATTGGTTTCTTTTTTATTTTCATATTCAAAGTTTCAACCACGTGAGATGGCGTAAAAAAAGAAGGAGTAAACTGCTAAAAAACCGATAAAGCTATGTAGAGTTTCGTGCAAATTCAGTGAATTCTCTGCATAGTACGAAGTAAATTCCTTGAAATTTTCAAAGTAATCCGCACCAATGTTCTTTTGTAGAAAATAAAATACCCAGATAAATTTTCCAATAGCTGATGTGGCTTAGTTCTATTTTGCTTATCGCGGCTCAAATTAAGATATACAGGGTGATCCAGGGTCAAACGGCCAGACTGCAGAAGCGTGTTCTGTGGGTCAAAATAAAACTTTTTTATTATATAAAGTTTTTTCCAAAAGTGCCCCCAGTCGGAGCTACGGCCCCTCAAAATTTCAGAAAGTAAATCGTTTTTTCTGAATTTTGGCATTGGTTGTGAACCAAATTTCATGAAAATTTGTACTCCCCTGTACTTTTATGCCCTGAATTCATAAAAAATTCAAAAAAATCGGAATCTCAATTTAAAAAGGAGGTTTGGGGGTGTTTTGGCTCCTGCAGTCTGGCCGTTTAACCCTGGATCACCCTGTAGACATGGAATTTTATGTGTGCTTTCAAATTAGAGTGAACTACTTTGGGCCACCCCCCCCCCCAAAAAAAAAAAAAAATTCTAAGGGGAAAACCCTGAAAAGGAGCAAGGACCCTCGGGATTATAGAGATGATGCACCCATTAGCACCCTGTACAAGAGTGTTGCCTGGAGAGAAGAGGTGCGAAGAGAGAGGGGTCTAGAGCAAGTGGAGGAGAGGAAGGGTTAGGTCTGAGAAGTCAAGGAAGATGAACTGACGGCAGACAGAGTGAAAGACAGCGCGACGATGACGACGACGGTGAACGGTGACGGTGCTTCCTCCGGGGGTCGCGACGCCGGGCGACAGACAGAGCGGGGACGGAAGGCCCGGGTCCCGGGGACAATGCCTTTCAAGCGTGTGACACTTTGACGGGGCAGCGCCTTGTGTGGCTCGTTCCCGTTTTTCGGGGCGCGCCCGGAGGTGCTCCTCCTGGATCTGGACAGGAGCCGGGGCATTGTCCACGCTAATCCGCTCCGAGCCCGGAATCAGCACGTCCGAGTCGCCCACCCCCCGCCCCCGCAGCATCCGATTTGCACTCGAAGATCAGGTGGTTGTTTCCGCTGGGAGCTGAGATGTTCGCTCCGCTTAACTCTACCAGTGCAAAAAAATAGGAGTTTTGCACCAGCGCAGCGGGCTGATTATTGAAATCAATAGACAAAGCGATAGACATAGGAGACAGAGGATAAATGAAGCTACCCTATAGGTTAAAATGGGTGGTTGGATTGGATGAAGGAGGTAAGTAATAGACTCACTAACGGAAATCTAGCTAGGTGGTTGTTTCCGCTGGGAGCTGAGATGTTCGCTCTCTTGGCACTACCAGTGCAAAAAAATAAGAGTTTTGCAACAGCGGGCTGATTATTGAAATCGATAGACAAAGCGATAGACATAGGAGACGGAGGAAAAATGAAGCAATCCTATTGGTTAAAATGGGTGGTTGGATTGGACGAAGGAGGTAAGTAATAGACTCACTAACGGAAACCTAGCCAGGTGGTTGTTTCCGCTGGGAGCATGAGATGTTCGCTCCCTTGGCACTACCAGTGCAAAAAAAAGGAGTTTTGCAGCAGGAAGGAGTCAAATTTGGGGCTAATGGAGCTCTCATATGCAAGGGAATAGAGAATTTGCAAGGGTCTGAAGTTTGATGAATTTCGTGTTTAAGTGGAATCTACTGAGTGAACTGAACACAAAGATACCTCTCATTTATAGATTGAGCAATTATTAGAATGGGTATGACAAAATAACCGATTCTGCTAAAATACAAGTGTTTAAATGGAAAATTCCGCAAGATGACGTCACTAGGCGGTGCATTTTCTCACTTTTAAATCTATTTTTAAATCATCTCCTACGTCAGAAGAAAATTATAAAAAATACTGTGAAACCTGCTCTCCAAGTACTTTCCTATGATTAAGCAATAAAAAATTTGCATGCAAATAAAATACTTCATTGGCGATTTGAGTGATTTCACCCGATATGCAAAGCCCGATCATGCGATTCGCGGAGCGTGTAATCGGTGGGGAAATTTTTGTCCAAAACGACACCGAAAATATTTTTCGCAAAAATTCCGACGATTTATTGATCTTGTGAGGAAATGCATTCGTGATACGTATGAAACGTAAGGAAACATATCCCCGTGGGAAAATTTTTACAAGTGCAGAGCTTTAAATTAAAAAAAAAAAATTCATCTTGAAAAATTTGGGACAGAGAAATGGGATGGTGCCACTGGGTCCCTCTGAAACGATCTCTCGAGACTGTAAAGTTGAGGTCGACCCGTTATGAAAGGGATCATATTTGTTACAAAACTGCCGTGCTAAGGAAGAACGTCGTATGAGCCTTTACACGTTGCCAAGTTTCCTCCGATAAAAACCGAAATTACCGCGGAAAAATTGTGAATTTTATTTTCTCGAATTTTCCGACAATTTTGTACGCAATTTAATCTAAAACATCAGAAAATTTCAAGGAAAAATATGCATGAATTTTGTCAAAAATACAGGTTTTATCAAGGGAAATTTGGCAACTTCCGAATGTTCATACGGCGTTCTTCCTTAGCACGGCAGAAAAAGAGACCACTTATCCCGTTTTACTCTCCACGCATAGATAGGGAACAAATGGATTGCATTTTGCAAAAAGGAACCACTAGCATTGCAATGATGCTAAGATTGTGCAACTTCATCTTTTGCAATAAAATTGCGGAAATCGTGAAAAACTATGAAATTTAGATGGTAATTTTTGTCTTAAATTTACAGTTTTTAGCGAGTAAAATAGAAACTATTAATGGATAATCAGAGTTTTCCTCCAAGACAAAAGAAGTTGCACAATCTTAGCAACATTGCAATGCTAGTGGTTCCTTTTTGCGAAATGCAATCCAAATAATGGCAGGGGTTGCGCCGTGGCTCCACACAGAAGAAAATAGTTCTGTTCACAAGGCTTCTGCACTTTTTTTGTTACAGCTGCAGAGGTTTCCGTTATGAGTATAGAGTACTCTGTGCTCACGACCGAAGTTCGTGAAGTTCGAATGTTCGAAATTTCGAACTTTTTTGTTCTCACAACAGAAAAGTTCTGTATAGAAAAGATGCTAGTATACCAAAGGAAACGCAGGAGCTCTGTGAACGCGCCGACTATTTTTTTGCGTGCAGCCTTAGAGTCCCCATCCAAAGTGGTAACAGTGCTAATATATGCACTCAAAACCTATCTGGCATTGATTTCTTTATAGAAATAGATATTTTCAAACGTGTCCGACTTGCAATCGCGAATTTGATGATTGTTGTTTCCGCGAGAGGATTTAGTCATAGATTCGAATCAAGTAAAAGTTCAATGTCATCTCCAATTTATTACTCAGTTTTTTCAACGTTCCTCTTTCAACACCTTAAAATGTAACAGAACCCTTAAAATTAAAACCAACAGGGAAATCAGAGCACCTAACGGATCAGATAACTTGTAAAGAGATTCTTGCATTTCGCCTTCAATTCGAGAAGTATACTACAAAACTTCCTGCATGCAATTATAGTGGCCTAGTCGGAAAATTGCGTTGTGTGGACTATAAGATTAAGTAACTGCCAGGAAACGCCCTTAAATGCGTTTTCGAGGAGTTGAAATTTCAAATTTTATCAAAAGAGGCCCTCGCACTTCCCTCTACTAGGAAAATAAACTGATGAACCTCCATTCTCCCTATATCTAATTCCGCTCATGTAAGGTGTATTTTGACCCCATCGAGTGTAAAAATATGAATGAAACACAGTGGTAACCACGAGACGAATTAGCAATAGTCAACAATCAACATCCCGAAACGTAGCTTCGTCGGGAGGAGGGAATTGGGGTTGGGGGCGCGGGCTTTTTTCAAATATTTACTCGGGCGGGGAGTCCGTAGACCGAGTTATGGTCGTTAGCGAGAAATTAATTCGGGTCGATTCGGTAACACTCGATAAACAGCAGGCGCCGCTCACAATGCGCCTCTTTGTCAACAAACCCCATAAACCTCATAAAACGCGCAGTCGTGAAGCGCAGATCGACGCCTATCGTTTTTCCCCCGTATGAGGCTTCGGTTAAGAATCGAGTATTAAAGTATACCTTGATAATCGATCTTTTTTCATAGGATTCAATGACGGATCATCGATACATCGAGAAGCACGTCTTGCCACTGCTCATAAAATGCGCGTCTCCACCCGCAAGCCGCAAGGAGACGGTGCATACGAGCGTGTTTACGGTAGGTTACCTTTACGGCCGTGCTGCGGAAAAAAGTCGTATGAGCAGCTCCACGTTGCCAAATTTCCTCGGATAAAATCAAATTTTCTTAGAGAACGTGTGTGTATTTTCCTTTGATTTTTGTACCGAATTTTTTTCACCCAAGATTTATGGTTTGATAGAGAGCAGTGGAGGTTAGGAGTCGTAGAGCGCGAGGGAGTGCTGTAAAGCGACTTATATGTATGTATGTATTTTTTTCACGACTACATCTAGTGTTTCTAAAATTTCAAGGAAAATCTAAAAAAAATATACGCAGAAATAATTGTTTTATCGAGGGAAATTTGACAATTTTTAAACGGTTTACAGCGTTTTGCCTTAGCATGGTAGTTTACGAGCCGTGACCCGGAACTGGGTTGTTTGGCGTCTAGGAATTCCCTGAATTATTGTTCTGTTCCGATCGACGACCGATCTGCCGTGCTAAGGAAAAACGCCGTACGAGCCTTCAGGCGTTGCCATATTCCCCTTAGTAAAAATCGAATTTACTGGAAATTTTTTGATGTTTTGCTTCAAATTTTACAGACGATTTTGTTCGCAATTTGATCTAAAATACCTGATAATTTCAAGTAAAAATATGAGGAACTTTTCGAAAAAAATACACGATTAATCTGGGGAAATTTGGCAACTATCGAACGTTCATACGGCGTTTTTCCTTAGCACGGCAGCGATTGATCCTGCCATGCTACCGGGGAAAGCAGAGATGACCAAATTTTTTAAATCGAGTGTTCTCCAAAATTCTGATATCTACATTACATGAGCTTCACGACAAAACGAAAACAACTAAAATCCGTCTTATTTGCAAAATATTAAATTTTTTACAGAGCTGTAAGAGCGCAACAATTGCCGTTATTTCCAATGGAATAGCAGTACATCCACGTTATTCTGCGAGAAATTAGTAGAAAGCGACGATCAGCTGTTTTCTTTTTTACAGATAGGCACCGTTTTCCACCGACCTCTATTCTACTCTCCTGTTTTTTTCCCTTCGAAGTAGAATTTGTCTGTACTTTTTGTTGTTAAAGTTTCCTCAACTTTGTTTCATTAAACCCTCTAAAAAGATGATTGAAATTAATTGTTGATTGATTGTATTTAAATACGTTTCAAATAGATGGGATGTATTACAATTATTAAAATTCAGTTTCATGCGATTGTAATACTTAGGTGAATCATTCGAAAAATGAGAGTGAGCATGAGTATGTTTTGGAAATCCAAAGAAAATTTTTACCGGGAAAAATCGAAAAATCGGTCCCAGTTTCGGTGGAATTGAACACTACCGAGAAAATACTTTACATTCCACTATTTATATTCAGTTTCTAGAAAAAACCGAGACTCGAATTATTTCCCTCTCTTTTTTAAATGTTTATATTTGACGCCGATATGCAACAAGATTATGAATAAAAGCAATTTTTAGCGCATAAAATACTTTTTGATTTAGATCAAATTATTATCGGGAGTTTGACATTCCTGGTCCATCATATTTCAATGGCCATTCAGAGTTATGACTGAAGACCGATGTATTTCAGTAAATAGCAAGACTAGACGGTGATTAAGTGGGCCTAAATGATAACAGATTTATTGGTTGTTTGTGTCTGTGCTCCACTTCTTGCTGACAAACAAAACCGCGTGATGACTATTTTCATAGTCGCGGAGGGCAATTATTCAACAACTGATGACTCTTAAGAATATCCATCAATTTGCAACTTGGAGCATCTAAAGTATACCTATATGCCATCTCCGGATAGACTTTTTCTTTCATTTAAATCTGAAAAATATACCGAGAGTTGGTCAAGATCATACGTTAGGATTGAGTTTTTCATAATGTCTACCTACAGTAGGTATTAATAAAGAGAAGAAGAAGAAGAAAAAGAAAAATAGTTTTCTTCAGTATTGAAGCATTTTGTAATAAGTTACCTTCAGTATTATGTGAATAATTATTTGTTTTCCCGACGAAGGAACATAACTCAATTCCAGGGCTTCAAAACTAGCCCTAACAATTCAATTTTTCAGAGGAAAAATCAGTCAAATTTTCAGTTAGAAATGCCTAAGATTTTTCTGGTAAACATGAAAATCGTGGGGGGAAATTTGGCATCATTGAGATGAAGTTACGTTCTTTCGCAAGGAAACGACGAATTCTTCAAAATTTAAATGGAAACAGTTGATCAGTTATCTTGAAATAGAAATAAAATAAACTTCGTCGAACGTAGAAAGGTGAAAAGAGGCCGATTTCGCGAAAATTCTGGTCAAGTTTGTGCAATTTTGAAGATGTTTAAAAAATTTGGCCCTAAGTACTAAAAGTCAGCAAATATAATGCAGCCAAGCCGATTTCAAAGATACGCATTAGCATTCAAAAGAAGTGTAATAGACCGACATTGTCCTGCTTAAAAAGAGCTTCGTACATCAGGAAAAATATCTACGAGAGCCTAAGTCGAATAATTTTAAAGGAGAACGAAACTTGTTACCTACCAGGAACAAAATGATGCAAAAATGACAACGAAAAATTAATTACAAACGAGGATAAAATGAGCCGAATCATATAAAACCATGATGATTAAGAATTAATTGTCTCTTTGCTGCCTTGCTAAGGAAAAACGCCGTATGGGCATTTAGAGGTTGCCGGATTTCTCGTGATCAAATCTTTATTGTGGAAGAAAAGTATGAATATTTTTTCTTGAGAGTTCTAAATACTTTTAATTAAACTGCGAATAAAATCCTCTGAAAATTTTGGGGAAAAATAATTATAAATTTATCTACAAATTTGTATTTCATCGAGGGAAAGGCAACGCCTGGAGGCTGATACGGTGCTCTTCCTTATCACGAAAGTGATACTCAATTCTTCATTGGCATTATAATTTTCTCAGCAGGGCAGCACGGGAAACCCTGTAAGGGATTCTTTATGAGTCAATGCATCTATTTCAATCCCGAGTTTTTGAGCTTAGGCCTCTTATGTGTATACATGTCGAAGGCAAATAGTCAAATCAGACGTTTTGTTAAATGCCTAGGCAAATAGTCAAATATTCTTACTTTAGATTGAAATTTTGATTTTTTACCCTCATTTTAGACAAAATAATTCGTTGCTTCTGTAAGAAAGGATTCTCTGTAAAAATACGCAGCATACAATAGTATTTTAAACAATTTTAAGATCCTAAAATCACATTTATCATGAAATTTTCAACTCATCATAAAACATAGAACTTTTACAATTTTAGCATTTAAATGCACGAGAGGCATTTGAAAAGGAAGGATCGATGAGAGTTTGCGGAATTCAAGAGTTATTCTTCCCAAAATATTGAAAATCCGCGAACTTCTCGCCAAAAATTTACAGAATTCCGTGAACTGTCAAAAGTTAACTGCCTAAGCATTTGATAAAATACCTGATTTCACTAATTGCATTTGACATACACACAAATTTGCTTACCTATACGTATTACGCATGCTCTGATGTGTATGAAGTGCGTCATAAATGAGCATTCAGGCGTTGAAAGACTTCCAGCAATAAAATGAAATATTTAAAATACTTTTGAATATATTGCTTCAATTATTTCAGGGTATTTCATTCGCAATTTGATCTGATGTAAAAATTTCAAGGATAAATATTCACATCTTTCCTAAAAAATTAGTGTTTTATAAAGAGCAATTCGACAACTGTTAAAGGGGAAAGCTCTTACGTCATTTTTCCTTATGACGGCAGTGTTCAAGCTGTGATTGATTTCTAATCCGATGGATTAAGATGCATCGCTGTGCGTGATGACTGATGACACGCGTACCTATTCTTCTGAATGATTGGACAGTTTTTGCCCTGCATGAAAATAGTACGTGAATCAAAAATTTGAAAAATATATTGATCCTGTATAAATATGATTTACGCGCAGAAAAGTGAAGTGCAGGATTTTGATTTTTGACTCATTCATAATTCTTGAAATTAATTTTACGGTTTTCATTTTACTAGACCAAACCTATGGTCATAGTAGAAAAAATTAACTAAAAATGCAATCATTGCTTATTGAACGCATATTTTGTTCCATAATATGACTACCTACAGCCGGATGTTTAAGGATGCTTCTATTAATTTCAGATCTCTGACCGAAGCGCGGTAAGAATATCCCATCGTGCTGAACAAAGGACCGAAACGAGAATTACGGGAGTAGACTTAAAAATATATTTCAAGAAAACATATGAAAAACTTATTTGACGATCAGCATTTGATAACCGTTTATGAATTTTCCTTCTGTCTGCATGTTCCTAATTTTCACTCGCAGGTACCCCACAGGTGCGTTTAAAAAAAGGAAAAAAAGAAGAAAAAAAAGGAAGGGGTTTTTTAGCAGTTCTTTCAACATTCTGGAGAGATCTTTTCTTTAGAATTTTTTTCTGAAAATTGAAAAATATTGAGATATATATTCCACGACAAAAATTGGCTGAAAATGCGATTAAAAATAGTAATCGATATTGATATGATGTATTATATTCGTACCCTTATAGGTAAACTTTTGGACGCAAACTGTCTCAGTTACAATTCAACTTTTTTACTAGAGCAACGATGGCGGAGGATTCGCGTTTGACACATTGGAAAGTAGAATCAATGGGGGGTAAATCAATAAAAAAAAAAAATTCCGCAGAATTAACAAATAGGCGAGGCTTCCAACAGATGAAAAAAGGTGGGTGATATTTTTATGCATTTAAGAAAAAAATAAAGTTTAGAAAGTGAGTTGAGTCGAATGCAATACTAAATTTCAACATAGTAATACTGATATTTAATTTTTTAAGGTTTAAATTTTTTACGTTGAGTTTTTTTTTATTTATTTATTTTTTTTTTTAATTGAACTTTTACTTTGGGATGTGCTTGATTTAATATTGCACCAAATAGTTTTTTTTTCTTAAGAAAAGAAGTATTACCTCCCTTTACCATGTATTTTAAGCTTCAAAATCAAATTATTTCTGAATCAAATGAATCATCACGAATTTAAATGTTTGACTAATTGGCAGTTTAAAAGTCGTAATGTTGGAATAACTGAAAATCTCACGAGTCAGTCACGACACAGTTGTTAATAGATTTCAAAATTTATGTAACTAACATGCTAATATGAACTTAGTTACGACTGCCTCTATTATGATTTGATAGAATCTGCGTGTGTGTGAGTCATTATTTGCTTTCATAATAAGGAATAACTGCACTTTTAAATGGGCTACTGTAATGACGAATTAAAAGTTTTCAACGCGTGAGGGCGAAAAATTTATCGCAAAAATGGAATACGGCGGGCACATTTAAAAGTTCTGCAGAGCTCATGGAACGAATCATCATTTTCTACACTTTCCGTCAATTAAACATAAAAAACTAGGTCCACATGTGCCAGATTTTGCGCGTTGAATTAATTTTTGCAAGTGCCACGGTAATGAAACTTCATCCAATATTTTATTTATTTTTAATCGCGTCTAGTAGTCTCTTCTCTTTTGATTTGATAAATGAGTGAGGGTGGGTGAATTAAAGTTTAAAATTATAGAGGAATAGTGAACAAAATACTTTACACCAAGTTGTATCCTCCCGTGTCCAAGACTGGATGGATTGCTGTTTAGACGCCGCCAAGGAAGATAATCAAGTTGTTTTCTCGTTGATTTCCGGTCCAGCAAGGCATCCAAAGTCGCAAAGATCTTGAGTTTGAAGTGAAAATCCCTCCAAATCTGCTTTATGGCACAAAATTTCAGCGTCGTTGAATCGGAATCCATTTTTTGTTGCACTCGCGTAAATGTTAAACACCGTCAAACATCGCCGCCGAACAATTCGATCTTCAACAGAGTTTTAACTTCGAAAAAGCGAAAAAATTTAGGTGGATTTTTATCCGGAATCAGTCCAAATTCAACCCGCCATAATAGAAAAGAATCACCCCGTTCGGTTAATTTCTTCTTGCAAAGATAAATCAATGCGTTTGATTATAGGGCTTTGTCGATAAATATTGCAATAAATCCGTTAGAGATCAAAAGGATAGCACTCAAATAAAAGAGCGCATTCACGTTCAATTGCATCGAATTTTTGAGGAAACCTAATTTAGGTTAATTAAAGATGACATTTATTAGTAATCGGGACCTCTCATAGACAGAAAAAAGGGCGCCAAAGTCCATTCTGTTGAGCAATTGAGTTCGGTAGGTATAGTGATGTGAACATTATAGCGCATGCAACTTGTGAATTAAAGAAAAATATTTGCAAAAAAAAAAAATGCATTCAATGATTCCGATTTTGAGTATGTGAGGCACTCGAATCCCACGAACAGTCACTTAGGGAGTAAGTAACTAAAATCACTCGGATCTTTGTTAGAAATCGATTTTTCCGAGTGTTAATAACACGAAAGTAACTTCAAGACCGGAAGTAAGATTAAAAAATCGGCATTTGATCTAATGACTCCCTCCCAGAATATCACAATCAGATTTTCGAACTGAGACAGACGGTTCGCCGTCAAAAACCGGACACACTTAACCTAGAACCGGGACAGGATAGACACAAGGATACCGAAACCGGAAACAGCTCTATGTACACTATCTACACACTGGGAACCGGTTCAACCGGACCGGTCGTTACACTATCTACACTTGCACGTCACCGGGCCGGGTCAGTACTTTTGCCCGTCCTGCTGGTAATACGAGTGTGAGGTCCGGAATCCCAGCTGACAGCTCGGGTTCTCGAAGAGGTCCGGTTCGTTGCCGTACCACGAGGTGTGCCGGTACTGGTGCGCGGGGTGCGCCGGGTTCGCAGTTCCGGTCGCGGTGGCGCCAACAGCCGGCGCCGGCGCCTGCTCCTCGTACTGCGAGCAATGGTAGTAAACCGGTTGCGCCCGGTAGCCCTGCAGAGCCGCCGGACCGGCTGTCGTACAATCGCGACCGCCGGCGATGACCAGGTTGTCCATCGCGAAACCGAGCTCGCAGTGTTCCGGTTTGACGTCCATCCGGTCCATCTGGTACTTGGAGTTCATGCACGCACTGAGGGTTCCCATCGGTTCCCGCTTGGGTTTCACAGGTTGGACGGGGATCTTGTCTTCAGCCTTCTTCATCTGCGCCTCCTGGGCTTGTTGCCTCTTGAGCGCTTCCTCCTTCTCCTTCAGCGCGTCTTTCTTCTTGAATCGCCGCCGCCGCCGGAGATAGGACCCGTTGTCGAACATGTTGTACGAGTCAGGATCGAGCGTCCAGTAGCTCCCTTTGCCGGGCTTCTTGTCGTCCCTGGGGACCTTGACGAAGCACTCGTTTAGACTAAGGTTGTGCCTGATGGAGTTCTGCCAGCCCTGCTTGTTCTCACGGTAGTAGGGGAACTTGTCCATGATGAACTGGTAGATGCCGTTGAGGGTGCAGCGCTTGTTGGGGTCGTGCTGTATGGCCATGGCGATGAGGGCTATGTAGGAGTACGGCGGCTTGACCATGTCCTTGGTCGGGCCTTGCTGCGGGTAGGCCGCGTAGCCGTACCGCGGGTACTGCTCGTAGCCCCCCGGGTACCCGCCGAGGTGGCTGGAGCTGGGGTACCCGCCGGAGGGCATCCGGTAGCACGCGTTCTGCTCGCCGAACAGGGTATGCATATCGCATCACTCGCTGGGCCCACACCCAGGTGAGAATCCGCGTAATTGTCCAGGTATCGAGGGAGTAGCACTGCCCGTTGTTTTAAGTGTCAACAGAATCACAGGTGCCCCGATTGTTTTTCCGGCTCGGCGGTTGTTGTTGTAAACAGGGCTTAAAAAAGGCAGGGGTTGGCCGGGGTCGCCGCGAAGGTGGACGGAGCGTCTTATTATCAGACACAACACGGGCGCGTTTACACAGAGCGAAGTAAAAACAAACTGGGTTGATTCGGGCTCCTTTCGACCGGGCAGGAATAACACGGGCTCCGCGACCGGGATTCGGCGAGCCGGGCGTCGGGGTGGGGTACCGGAGGGCGCTGATTGGTCGCCGAGGGCCCGCCTCGCCCGCGACCCGCCATCCGGGATTCGCGGGCCACGCCCCCCGGCGCGACACCCCTCGCCGCGAGCTGCAGCCGCTCGCGACTAATTTGAAAGCTCGAGGAATTCCGTCCTGCAGCGATTATGCTGCAGCTTGATTCTATTATTTTTTTTCTTTAATTTTCGGCGCGGGGTGGTGTTTTAATATTTCGCCCCCGACGGTTAATTGACTTTCTTCCGTTTAATTTATTGATATTCGCGGTTCAGACGGCGGTGCGCGTCATACAATTTAGCGACCATTTATGGATTACATGGTCCTCTGGGAGGGATGAAGGGCCCTTTAACATATTAATACAATACCTGTAGACTTTCTAAAATTAATTTACAATTTACTCGTACCTCGTAAGAGGGGAAAAAGAGAATAAAATACGGATAAAATGAAGCAGGTTAGTTTGATTTTGGAACAAAGGTATTTACAACATTTTCAACAATATTTTCAGTTGATTTGCCTGGAACGCAAATTGGACTGTATTTTGCAATACGAAACTACCATTTTAGGCTCATCCATAAAAACACGTACCTGTTTATGGAACCTAACTGCGCATATAATTTTTCTAATATTGCCATAAATAGTATTTCCTTCCTTTCCAAAATGCGTAGTTAAATTGACAAAATTTGTCTGACATGCAGTGATTTTTTCCCAGCTTTCATCAGAAATTTTTCATTTCATTTCTCAAGAATATTCATTCTTTCTTTTTTAACCAGAAAAATTGTGTAAGAATTCCGACGGAAACTTTTGCACATACAGGATGAGTATACATGGGAGTGTCCACGAGAAAAGAGACTTTTCAGGTTTGGCTGAAAAATCGGATATTGAGATTTTGAGTAAGACACGGTGGTGTCCAGAGAGATGTAAAAGCCTTTTTTTAAAGAAAGAAAAGAAAAGAAAAGAAAAGAAAAGAAAAGAAAAGAAAAAGAAGGTGTAACGTTGGAAGTTGGATTTTACTACGGTAATGTCTTGTTTTAAATTGCCCCAAATCCGGTTAGTTTTGAAATTAATGGGCGTTTTATTTCCAAAATGTTCGCGAAGCACTCTCGCACTAGACTAAGGAACTAAAAAACTAAAACTGATGATAGCATTGCTCAAACTACTGCAGCAACTATTACCGCTCCTGAGCCGCTCAAATTGCCTACCCACTTATCGAAGGCGAACTGGCGAAAATGAGCGTGGAACATTCATAGTGAGTGGATTAATTAAGTCACCACTAGGTTGGAACAGCATACTTTGTAAATTGTAGGAGGGAGACCTTCCCATGAAAATTATTGATCCAACATGCAGTCACTTGGTCAAAGGAGATAAAAAATACTGATTTATAGGAGCCTTTGGACCCCAGCGAAAAGAGTTGCAGTTTTTGAGGGGCCGCACCAATCACAATTCCTGAGGTTCATCACATCTCTAGCCTCAGACTCTCCAAAAATTTGATTTCGCAGACACAAGACCATAAATCGTCGTTCCACTCCCGAAAAAACGTAACTAAATTCCAATGTTGCCAAATTCCCCTTTCGCAAATTGAATTTTTACCAGGAGAATTTTGAGAATTTCTAACTAAATTTCCACCGATTTTTCTTCTGATCTCATGCAAAAATCAGACTAATTCCGCACAAAAATCGTACAGGTATATAAACTTGGAGAATAATTGAATTGTTAGAGTCAGTTTTGCAAACTTGAAATTGAGTTGCGGGAAATGAGAAATGATAATATGTTGAATTTGAGTCGGTCCGGGAAATTAACGACTAAATATTCTATATTTTCACCTCCTGTATCCTCCTCAGAAAAAGAAATAAACTCCGGAATGCAGGATTGGTATAAGAAAAATAAGAAGAGCCCGATAAGAGCGGATTTGAACATGCGGCAAGTGAAAGAAAGACACAGGCTCTGACCATGATTTCATTTTTTTGAACGGTGGTGTAGTCTAAATAAAACGGTAATTACTCAATCATTTGATCGAATGAAAAGATAGAGAGGAAAGAAGTCTATGATCCGTCACCCTTTTGACTCTCAATTTACCACGCTTGTCCGAGGGAACAGATGAATATCAAAAGTGTCAAATTTTTCCTGTACATCCAACTCCTCTGACAAGATATTGAAATGGGTAAAAATAAATACGTAAACGTGAGTAGCGTATGATATGCATTAAGTAAATAAAGGAGGGAGCCATCGAAGAGGGATGCTTTCAGCCCACCGCACACCGGCCGCAGAATACTTCCGTGCTAAGGAAAAACGCCGTATGAACCTTCAGGCGTTGCCAAATTTCTTTTAATAACACGAATTTCTATGCAAAATAATGAATATTTTACTGTCAATTTTTCAGAGAATGGACCACTAGACAAGGTACGAATTTAAGCATTCTAATACATGCTTCTTGACCAGAATTTCACGTAGAACACGATTCGCGCAACGAAAATTACCGAAATCAACTCCTAACAAAGATATTAACGTTTTTATTTCACATTGGTTACGAGGAATTTGAACTGCCCGCTCACAAGAAGCTCATAGCTCTACGTGAGTCAAATCGTGCACTACAACGGTTTCAGCAAGCTTCTCGATCAAGCGATGTTCATTTCCCACCATGCGCTATTCAAACTTAAACAACTTGCTATAGCTGAGCTAAAGCGTCAAGATTAAGGTTGCCAGATTTTTATATCGCAGAGACTGTCATGATAACGTTTAGCGCGCGATGTGAGTCACATAGAGCACTGAGTTTTCATGAGCGGGTGGTTTGAATTCACGCACCAAGAGTCATTAAATATCTTCATAAGGAGTTGATTTCGGTAATTTTCGTTGTGCGCATCGTGTTCTACGTGAAATTTTGGTTGGGAAACGTGTATCAGAATGCTGAAATTCGTGCCTTGTCTACTGGTCCATTTTTTTTCCTATTTTGAACTAAAGTTCCTGAAAATGTCAAGGAAAATTGTTCATAATTTTCCTCCAAAATGAACATTTTATCAAAGGAAATTTGGCAACTTTCGAATGTTCATACGGCGTTCTTCCTTAGCCCGGCAGAGTAGCTGGTGAACGTCAGAGGATGAGGGCCTGTACGCTCCGAAAAAGGTTGTATCATACCAGCGCGAGGCGGAAATCATCTGTAGATATGTTTACTAATGACGAACAAATTTAGGGTAGCTCTTCAGCCTTTTGAAGAACGATTTGATATAGTCGATAGCTCGATGGAGAATTTGCAGGCGTCTGAAATTTGATGAATTTCGAGTTTAAGTGGAAACTATACTGAGTGAACTGAACACGAGGATGCCCTTGGTTCATGCATTGAACAATTATTGGAGAAGATATGACAAAATGATCTGATCTGCACTGGAAAAAAAACACATTGGATCTAGAGTCCAGAAATCCAGACTATTAAAAACATCGACAAGACAAAATATTCTTGATTCAATCGGATTTTTGCTTAAATCAAGTACCAAGTCTCTTAATTTGAGCAGATTTCCTTTTGATTTAAGCTTAAATCTGATTGAGTCAGGAGTATTTTTTCTTGTCAATGTTTTCAAGAGTCTGGACTCTAGATCCAGTGTTTTTTTTCCAGTGTGCTGAAATACGTGTGTTTAAATGAGAAATGCCGCTAGATGACGTCACTAGGCGATGCATTTTCTCACTCTTAAATCTATTTTTATACTATTTCTCATATCAGAAAATTTTTTTAAAAAATTCTGTGAAATTAGCTCTTTAAGCTGTTTCAGTTGAAGCAATAAAAAATTTGTATGCAAAGTCTCCAACGAAAATTTTTTTTTTCTTCTTTTTTTTGACATTATCGATGGCCAAAGTACGCAACTACGTATCTCCGCTTGCGAAGTGGCATATTTTCTCTCAGATTTAATAATTTTGGAAGGAAACAATAGTCAACGTGATTTCTTGAAAAGTTCCTCAATTTTACTTCACTATCAGCAGAATTCATTCTGCATTTTCAAGTTATTAAGTCGGCTCATATATTAGCTTCGAAAAACAAAATGGGAGCAGAAACTTTAAAACATCGCTAGCGAGGTACGTGGGATCGCACTTTGGCCATCGGTACGTCATGCATAAAACTTTTTCCCACCTATATTTTATTGTATAGAACTTCTTTAGTAAATCACGGCGGTTTCAGACTTTTGCCTATCGTTTACCACTATCGAATACCATGCACTATTCGACCACGAAGGAGCTTTTGTTGCTTACACTAAAATTTGAAGGCGAACTGACATGACGCTAATGCAGCGTCTTCCAGGTTCGTTAAAAAAAAAAAACCTCCTATCTGCAATTCATTTTGCGACTAGGAATAACAATTTCCGTCTCACCCGTAAAAACATTTACATATCGACGGAGTAAGTCGGCAATCACACAACTCGGTTCGCGACGTCGCATGACTTCCTGTCATACTTTATTTTTTAAACGGAAAACTACTCAACAGCAATTATTCAAAACTGCCGTGATTTTTCTTCTCTGAGCGAAGAAAATTCTGCACTAAATACAAGGAATGATGTCAATTTGTTCTCCTTTAAAAAATAACATAGAGACGGAGATTTTCAGACACTGCAAACAAGTTATGTGATTGTCGACTTACACCGTCGATATGTGCCTGGGGAAACTGTAACGGTGCACACTTTATTTGTTTCTGCACTGACAGTTCACCAGAAATCGTAGTTCCAAAGTTGGAAAATGTAGTCCATCTGCGCGTATCCCGATTGAGCTTGTCATTTCAAAACGATACCACTATTCGACCACGTGGGAGCTTGTGCTGCCTACACTAAAAATTGAAGGCGAACTGATGTGACGTTAAAGTAACCTCTTCCGGTTCGATAGAAAGCTATTTTATGAGTATGCTCTGAATAAGCGTTTATTTCGTGACGATACACCACTATTATTCACGTCTCATTCTATCCTGTCTCATGGTCCATTGCTACCCCAGGCTTGCAACAGAAGTACGGAGAAAGTTTGATCGACATAAATCGATCGAACAATTAGAACGTGAACCGATCGACATGATTAAATCGACAAAGTTTGATCAGTTCACGGGTTTATCAATCGATTCATGGATTTGTCGACCGGCTCACGGTGTTGTCAATCGATTCACTCCCACCCAGAAATATTACCAACTATAATACAGAACATTTTTCAAGGCGGACCCTGAATGTTGGATCAGATCCGTGAGTGCATGCTCGTGGACCCTGCGCGCGGATGAATGGGCCCGGGAATGAATGAATGGGTCCGGGCAGCCAGAGTGGCGGCAGCCCCGTCTGCGTCCACGTCGACCCGACGGCAATCCGATCGAGTAAATAAATAGAAGTTAATGAATTGTAAGGAGCGACTCAGCATATCATGATCCGTCTAGTTTCGGCTGTCTGTTTTAGTGGCTCACTCCACGCACCTTTCGGCCAGGGGTCCTCAAATCACGCTCACCTCGTCTTTGGCGTCAGATGGCCTGGTTACACGCTCAAATTTCCATCAAATTCCGATCAAAATGATGACCAAGATGGCGGTCGAGAGTTATCTAGATTGATGAGTAAAATTAATTAAAACAGCGTGTTGATTGAAATAAGCATGAAATATAAGCACGGTCGTGTGGAAATCAGATGAAGGATGAGCCCCACAGCTCCATCATCTACCATCAAATTTTTGCAGGCCGCAGAAATTTGATGGTAGATGTTGCGCACCAGTCACCATTTGATCGGAAATTGATGGGAATTTGAGCGTGTAACCAGCACAAAAGTTTCCCGGGAAAGTAATCCCTGCACACAGAGGAAAAAAGATGTTAAAAAAATGTGTGACAACTCTTTGACGTTGTCATTAACACTCTGGTGTTAAAGTAGCATCTTAAAATGTTACTTTAACACCAGAGTGTTAATAACAACATCCAAGAGTTGTCACACACTTTTTTAACATCTGTGGTGTTAACACTACAGAATCTTTTTTTTTCGCGAAGGAGAGCGAAAATGCATCACAAAAGTTCGGATAGTACGGGAAATAAAACTCAAAATAACTTAAACCTTCATTTGACTATGGGGTTTCCAAGTCTCTCCATTGTTTTCTACGCTGAATTCGTCGCAAAATGTATCATTACAACACAAAATTGGAGTTGGTTCGTGGTCCACCTCCTATATTAACCAAAAGCAACACGGGAACACCTATATTTTAATCCGCATAGTGGCAGAGGCTTTTGAAATAAGAAAATTCGTAAAATTGAGGGAGAAATCTCTTAAAATAGCTGTAAAAATATCCGAGGTAGAAAACCGGCGGACCATCCAGCGATACTATACTAGAGCTCCTCCGGCAAATCGCATCTCCTCATGTCCTGCCTCAGCAGGAAATGAGGAGATACGATCCATCAACCCACGATTTGGCATCCAAGTAATTTTGCAGCTTTAAACATGAATTTCTTGAAATAGCAAAAACTGCACTCATGGGCCTTGTCCTGCAAGCTCCAGAATCAGTGCTCCCATTCCACGTCCGTCAAAAGTTCCGGGGTTCTTTTTAGGTGTAATCAAAAGTTCCGAGAAAGTTCCGAAAAATACAAAATATCCGGGAAAAATTCAGGAAAATCTCAAAAGCTCCGGAATTTGGAACTGGTTCCAAGAAATTGGAGCACTGTCTGAATTGTTCTGTTGATACCGACAATGGAGATGTTGCTTGTGTGAGGAATTTGCTATTTGATTGTTGATTCTTACGTAAAAGTTCGCGAGAAAACGATGGTGCCACTGGTTTTCTCTGAAATCAACTCCCAAGCTCAAAAAAAGCTCTCAAGTTGAGGCCAAAATGGAGGGGATATCCCACGCTATCCTGAGAGTCCACCTCTACATCAAGACAAACTCTCCATGCAAAGATAGGAAGCAAATACATTAGCAGTGATGCCGTGTTTTCAGTTGTGGATAGTCCCCAAATAAAGTGGCAGCCCTGTCAATTTATTTGCTTCCTATCTTTGCATGGAGAGTTTGTCTTGATGTAGAGGTGGACTCTCAGGGTAGGGTGGGATATCCCCTCCATTTTGACCTCAACTTGAGAGCTTTTTTTGAGCTTGGGGTTGATTTCAGAGAAAACCAGTGGCACCATCGTGTTTCTCGCGAACTTTTACGTAAGAATCAACAATCAAATCGCAAATTCCTCACACATGCAACATCTCCAATTCTCCATTATTCTGTTGATACCGACAATTTTTGAGGACCACTGAGCCGTGGATTGAGGGGGCGAGTACCCAGTACCCGACTGCGGAATGTGCAAGGTAAGCCGGGCTCGTTGTTTGGTTTGCGGCGAGGTGCGCGCTTGCTCGCTCGCCAGTCACCATTCACCACTCGAGTCAAGTAGCTGGATGCTCGATGTTGTTGTTAGGTGGTCAAGCTTCCACATCCACAGGTGTGGTGCGCGCCCCGGCCACCGCTCTCATTAAGCTACCTTTCTCTGTTATGACTCAATCTGTCAGCTCTCAATTATTCACCTCACGCGCCTTCAGGAAGGAAGAAAAAGGCATCTCGTTTTTTTCTCCTTTTTAACCTATCGCGGCTACACCCCCATTGTTGCCAGATTCTGCTGAAAATCAGCACTTTCCCCTTTTAAACCAGTATAAAATATCCTCTTTTTATTCCTCAATCTGGCAATCTTGCCCCACCCCCGATAGATCTTACCACGCCTACGATTTTATATTGTGTGCAACCTGTCCAAGAATTTCGTCTCTAACCTCACTTTTGGAATAAATATCTGTATGAAATCCGGGAGGGGTGGATTTCTGGAGGAGGTCTGCAGGAATTTCTAGGAGAGATCGGCTCCGCAATGAAAGAGTGCGTCAGATCATGGGAGTCGAAAATGACACGATATTCGACGTCATGACCAGACAGCTTGTCTAGTATGGTCATGTCAATAAAATGACGGACGAAAGGCTGCCAAAGGAGTTGCTTCATTGGGTTCCTGCTGGGAGGAGACGAAGGGGACGCCCAGTGAAAGGGTGGCGACAGGGGGCTTTAGAAGAAATGAGGGTTTGCCAACTCCCTGAAGGGCTTTGGGAGGATAGGAGACTTTGGCGGCTAGGTGTCGCAGAGCGCCAGGAAGCGCTATAAAAGCGGCTTTTTACATACATGAAATCCGGGATTTCACTCCCGTTTGCAGCGAATGCTGCTGTTTAACAACTCGCTTGGGCGTATGTATGAATTTGGTATAGAACCCGTTTTGTGGGAGTGGTATTCACTCCGCAAAAAGACGAGAGAACTTCTGTTCTGCATCCATAATCGGTCTGTTAGTTTGGCAGCCGTGTACGCTCAGCAGATTCTTGAAATTCATAAATTAAGCGATAGACAAAGAAGACAGAAGGAAAATGGAGCAATCCTATTGGTGGAAACGAGTTTGTTATCGACTAGAGGGGAAAATTATGGACTAATAAAGGGTTCCGCCTCGTAGATTGCCGTTAGTTAGTATATTACGCACCGCCTGTGTATACACTGTAACTACTCGCTGTCACTGATGGGGTCGCTCCATTTCCACTTTGTCCTGCTTGTCAATAGCTTTGTCCTTCAATTTCAATAATCAGAATCAGACCCTTGGATTTCACTCTCAGTTTTTGACATAGCTGAAGGAGTGACTGTGGCAGGATACCGTACAGCAAAATGCGAGGGATCTAAAAAATAAACTCGTCCACACAAAAATGAACAATTGAGAATATTCTAATAGGCAGAATTTTAAAATTAAATAAAGTTGATGAATTTGTGAAGCGATTATCCTGAAGTGGAGATGATTTAATCACAATTCCTCCTTTTTTCCGTGCGTGTAAAATTCACCTCAAGACCGCCGAAATGAGAATGATTTCAGGGTTATATCGCTTTCGAAGCAGTCGCAAATACATCCGCCTTCAATTAAGAGGTTAGGCAAAACGAGCTCCCGAGAGCTGGTATAGTGGTATCCCAGAGACTTACAGGAGGGACTCACTGGTTACTAACTCACTAACTCGCGCGCACTTTAACGTAGTAATGCACTCGCATTAGTCGCATACCGTCACGTCTCACTCATCTTAATGACGGATTTTCATTCTGGGAGTTTGCTAATTCTTATAAAAAACTCCATATTGCTTTATAAAAAAAATAAATGACTCAGCCTCAGTGCCGAATTTCCCTACTTGCCGCCCATCCCATAGGCCGCCTGTATTTTACCGCCCCCTTCTCATTTGTTTTGAAACATCAATGATAACCATCAATTAAACATGCCCGAGGGGGAGGGGTGCATAAGACACGTAAACCTACTCATGTTGGATACATTTTTTGCGAAAGCCCTGTCAACACTACTAGTAAAATTTCACGGAACTTTGCGCGAAAGTTCAGTTCCGTAAACCTGTCTCTGTGTGGACAAGGTCCTCCATTTATAAGAAATGAGCCAAAAAATTATGAAAGAACAAACATAAATGTGGTTGAATAATTTTAACTTATTCCGCCGCCTCTGCGCCTGCGCAGCGCTGATAGCATTGTTTGGCGCAATGCGTGAAGTATTCCTGCAGTCTTGTAGGCGCTATGCGTTTCACGCCAACCGCTCCTGATCCTGACCGCACTGTGTTTGACGCAATGGGTGAAGTATTCATTCAGTCTTGTAGGCGCTAATATGTGTTACATGCCGACCGCCGCGCCGAGGGCTTGTCCTTTTCTTTTCAAGTCCTCGTCATCATTCCTCTCTGCGCTGAGCTCCAAGCCAAATTGCTTGTCTAGTTCCTCTCTTAACTGGACTAATTTCTGTCTCTTGTATCACCGAAAAATGAAAAAATTCGAAATTACTATACTCTCAGGAAAGAGAGATTTTGTCCCATTTTCTCATTGATAATTTTTTTTTCCTGAATCCGATTTTTTTATACCTGCATTCAAAAAAATTGCAAAATTTGCCGCCATGGGCCGCGGCCCATGTGGCCACCCCCTTAATCCGGCCCTGCTCAGCCTACCTTCACATTGGAATTATTTGGATTTTAATTTCGCTCAATGTTTGGCTGAAGTTACTATTCACGTTTAAAGCAACTCCGGATCGGGTGAATCGCTAGCCAGCTAAAATGTCTAAAACGATCAGAGTCAATTCATGTAGTTTTAATTTTAATACGTCCGAAGCTTGAATTAATGGAAAAAATGAATGCAAATTGAACTACATTTTGCAAACAGGAACTTCTGTTCTGTCTCATCGGTAAAAGCACCTATCTGCATGAGGAAATTGGTGGCACATACATTGTTTCTAAAATGAACTGCAAATAGTAGTTCTTGAGTAGAAAATGTTGTCCAATTTGTCTGACAACCATTATTAGACGACTCTGACCAGAATCAGGCTAACGCTTGTGGAAGTTGTAGAATTTCATCTCAAGAACAATTTTTATTATAGAGGCCTGAGCTGCACCACACCTCCAAAACTTCCAGTGCATTTTTCTGAGATTTTAAAGAATGATCCCACAAAATGCACATTAATTGTTGATTTTTTGTAAAAAAAAAAAAAAAAAAAAAAAAAAAAAAAAAAAAAAAAAAAAAAAAAAAAAAAAANAAAAAAAGAAAAAAGATAAGAAGAAGTTTTGCAGAATCAAATGTAGTTACTCTAATTCTAATTTATAAGGTTCAATTAGAAATGCCTATTTTATTCGATTAGTGTAAAATTTGTTCGGGGGAAAAAATTGAGCTAACTTCATGAAAGTCAGAGACGGCTAAAAAACTAAAAAAAAAATGGATACTTATCGGAGCAGACTGCATTCTCATTTTTTCCTGTTTTAGCATATTTTCATTCCTCCTATTCCTTTATCTCTTCCTAACTTGACATTTCTTCATCCCGAGACTCTCCGTCGTCCTCCAGGGCCAATTCGACTCCCTCGGGATCAAACAGCCCCCTTGAGCGTGCCACGCCATGCAATGTCTCGATTTTATTTCCAACTTGATCGATCGGAATGCGCTTGGAGCTGCGTCAGGAGCAACGTTGCCAGTTCTCAAGCTGAAGTTAGTCGATTTCCAATTGCAGGGCTCAGGTTTTTTATCGTTTTTTCTTTTAAAGAGGTTGATCTACCATTGAAACTGGGCCCATAATGAAATCTCCTCATCTTTTCAGGTATCAAAGGGCATGGTCAGGGACACCCAAAAATGGTTGAATTTTTTCCAAATTCCCCCCTGGGGAGGGGGGGCGGGGGGTTATATGAAAAACGGTTTTTTGGCTCTAACTTTTGAACGGTTTGAGATATCGATTTGAACTTTTTTTTAAATGAAAGGTCGTTTAAAGAGCTTTCTTTTGGTATATTATGTTTAATAGGTAGGTCAATTTTTGACCAATTTATGGCCTGTCAAAAATTTTCCATGAGTCCAAAAATCAGATTTCTGTAGTTTAGAGCAGCGACGATCGCATGCAGATGAACAAAAAACTGTTCAACTTATAGCCCTCTCTCTGACGGTTAAAATGAGCCCAAGATCATCTTGGGGAAACGATTTGTCTCCGAGTTATGCTTCTTCAAAGTTGGCGCGGCGGGGTCCGCTTCCGCGGGGCAGCGCTCCGGAGTACGATAGTTCACTCCCACCCCCCTCCCGTCATGCCACGCGACGCAAACCGAGGAAGACTACCTTTAATGATCATTTGAACAGATAAATGCACACAATATACGCTATTATGGTGTACAAGTATTATTAAAATTATATTGAAAACGCTCTATAAAATGAGAAGCAATATACCTGGATCCGGCAATTTGTTTGACGACTATCGCATAGTGTCCGCGATACATAATTTATATTTTCAACGCCTGCAAAGTGATGGTGACGACGCAAAAATTGCCATTCAAATGCTCCAAAAATTAAATGAGCCGAATATTGTGCAACAAATTGTTGAGGACGAGAAATGGCTCCGAAAAAAAGTAGTTTTTGAAAACCTGACGACAGATCATTTTAAACAATTAGAACAGTGGAGGAGCGAAGATCTTGACACCCTCTCGGGAAGTTATCAAATTGGACTTGCAGCAAGTTATATTGCAGACCATTTTGCTAATGGAAAATATTGCTTTCAAGTGACGAAGGATAACTTTTTGCCAGATTTTCAAAAATATGATATTTCCGTAAATTCGCCTCTTTTTCTTCGATCGCGGATCCTATCGAGGCATAAATCAAAAAAAGAATATCATATATTTATATTAATCGACACCAGTAAAAAATCCAGCGAGGCCATTAAAGCAAGTTACTGCACATGTAAGAACGGTGCGCGTACCATCAATCCTTGTGCTCACGTCGTAACTATACTGTGGTATTTGTTTTACGGGCGCTATCACAAAAAACCAGCGCCTTCAGCCTTTTTGAACGAGTGCTTCCCTCTCAGAAAAGTCGATTTTGGCTTTTCAGACGACGAAGATGAGGATGAAAATGCGGATCACACTGCCGATGATCCTATGGATTGCGGTGATGATAAATTCGGTGAGATTCCACTCTTCTATTTAGTATATTAATATAATTTTAATAATACTTGTACACCATAATAGCGTATATTGTGTGCATTTATCTGTTCAAATGATCATTAAAGGTAGTCTTCCTCGGTTTGCGTCGCGTGGCATGACGGGAGGGGGGTGGGAGTGAACTATCGTACTCCGGAGCGCTGCCCCGCGGAAGCGGACCCCGCCGCGCCAACTTTGAAGAAGCATAACTCGGAGACAAATCGTTTCCCCAAGATGATCTTGGGCTCATTTTAACCGTCAGAGAGAGGGCTATAAGTTGAACAGTTTTTTGTTCATCTGCATGCGATCGTCGCTGCTCTAAACTACAGAAATCTGATTTTTGGACTCATGGAAAATTTTTGACAGGCCATAAATTGGTCAAAACTTGACCTAACTATTAAACATAATATACCAAAAGAAAGCTCTTTAAACGACCTTTCATTTAAAAAAAAGTTCAAATCGATATCTCAAACCGTTCAAAAGTTATAGCCAAAAAACCGTTTTTCATATAACCCCCCGCCCCCCCTCCCCAGGGGGGAATTTGGAAAAAATTCAACCATTTTTGGGTGTCCCTGACCATGCCCTTTGATACCTGAAAAGATGAGGAGATTTCATTATGGGCCCAGTTTCAATGGTAGATGGAACAACCTCTTTGTATTGTTTCCGACTGAAAATGACTCACTTTTGAGTCGTAACGTCTCGGGTTTCATTAATTGTGCAGTTTTAGCCTTGTTTCCCGTTTTTTTCATTCTTGTTTTTCCACTGTTATCATTGTCTTGGGCTGCTCTTAAAAATTTGTATTTAATGAGGAATCGAGAGGATTTCCATCTGCTTGGCAACCGCGGACAGGGATCAGACAGCTTGGCTCGGTGATGCTCGGTTCTCAATCCAACGTCTCTTTGACGTAAGCGCGTGCTTCAGTATCTACGTGAACCCTGTTTTATATGTAAACCAATGCTTTCTGGGGCTCATCCGGGAATCGAGATACGCCCTTACGTCAGAGGAGCGATGGATTCCGTTCCTTTTCCTCCCCTCCCGCCTGGAGGTCTCCACGTTTTTCTTGCCCACTTTGAAAAGACGTCGCTCCTTTGGCGCAAGGGCGTATCTCAATTTCGACGTGAGCACTGTTCTCCGTATGAATCTATACGTTCCAGAGCTCACGTGGGATTTGAGATACGCCTATACGTCAGAGGAGCGTCGAAGAGTCGTTGAATCATTCATGACAAATCGGCGTTTTCACGCTGGAACTCAACCGGAAAAGACGGGAGACGGATTTTTCTCCGCTTTCGGGTTCGGGGCCTCTTTTTGCATTAGCGGGTCGACTATCGAATCGTTATCGAATGACCTTAATCGATAGATAGCATTGCCAACATAGGGATTCTTCGATCGAGTTCATTTGATAACGATTCAATAAATGATGATCCGTGGGTGAATCTTTTTACTGTCGTTTGAGATTCACCGATGTTTGAGATTGGACTATCCTCTGAGACTTTTCGCTTCTTCCTACAACAAGACTGATCAGATATGAATCGATCAAAATATTTAAAAAAACGTGAACCGATCGAGGAGGCACTGATTCGATCGACAAAATTGGGTCGATTCACAGGTTTGTCGATCGATTCACGAGTTTAAGGGATTTTGTAGATCGATTCACGGGTTTGTCACATAAGCGGATCCAGGAAGGGGCGTGGAGTCGTGGAGCCCTCCCGTTCACCCGAAAATAAGGAGGAAGAAAAAAGGAAGACAGAGAAAAGAAGGAAAAACCTAACATTTGATAGGTAATTATTAATGACAAAATTGACTCACACTGCATATTTGATGCTTTATGAATTTGACAATTTTCTGGGGGATACCCTGAGACCCCCTTACGCCCCCTCCCCCGTTTGATACGGCTGGATCCGCCTGTGGTTTGTCGATCGATTTACGATTTTGTCGATCGATTGACGGGTGTGTACAGGCTCGGACTGGCCATAAGGCTAGTCTGCCATTGGCAGGTACGCCCCCTTAGCGCGCCGAAAACGTTCCACTTTGACAGATAGCAAAATATGAAGAGAAAAAAAATTACGACCAAGAAAATAAGTGGAACATTTTTTAAATGAAAGCAAGAACAGAGAGTTAGGAGTAAAGAGAGGTGCTTTTACGCATGATAGTGGTGAACAGAGGTCCAAAGACTACTTTCTGAGCGTAAACACTTTTCTGCGAAATTTTCACCTTTTTGTTGACATACAGCCGCTTTATCATCCCCTTCCTTCATTCGCTATGTATAACTCCCTTAGAAGCGGAGGTCGGTTCGATTTTTAGACATACTTACCCAGACCTCAAGAGAGACTTTTAATCATATTTCTTCCTTTTAAAAATGACTGTTGGTTTGGACATACCATAGCATATCTTGAGAAAACTTAACCTTAATTTATCTCGAAATTCAAAAATAAGAGACATCTAAAGTGTAAACGCGATACAAGTATTCGCGCAAGATGGATGTCCACATTGCATATGAAAAATGTGAGACGCGATGGCGTGAGTAATGAACTTGCAATGCTCTGCTCTATGCTACTAGTTTGTAGCACCATTACGAGTAAGACGAACGCAAACATACACAATATGGAAATAGAGCGAGGGGAAGGATGCGCGTTTACGACGGCGCAGAGATACAACTATTCGTACTTGATGGACGTCCGTGCTGCATCTGAAAAATTGAAGGGGCGATGACGCGAAGCGTGAGCCCTCAATGCTCTGCTATATGCTGTCAATGAGGTGTCGCTCAGATTCGGTAGAAAAGTTAAAAAAGAGGCCCGAACATTTGTCTCCTACATTCCGTTGTGTTACTCACGTGGTGCTTGAAGCACAATTACGAATTAGACAAACAGAAACAAACACAATATGGAAATAGAGCTAGTGAAAGGATGCGCGTTTACGACGGCGCAGAGATACAACTATTCGCACTTGATGGACGTCCGTGCTGCATCCGAAAAATTGAAGGAGCGGTGACGCGAAGCGTGAGCCCTCATGCTCTGCTATATGCTGTCAATGAGCCTGAGCTGTAGCTCAGATTTGGAAGAAAAGTTAAAAAAAAGGCCCGAGTATGTCTTTCCCGTCTTTGGCTGTGTTGACACTCGTTCTTTCTTCTTTTTTCAGGTTCTTGTCTGATTCTTTTTTAGGGTGGATTTGCAGACCCACGTCTTAAACTCGTGTAAACCGCAGCACGTGGATGCGTATAGTGGCTTTAATTTTTATATTTTCTTTAATTTCAGAAGTCTGTCGATTATTTCAATTCGTTAAATTTTACAATTTTTACTCTGTGCGATTAATAAACTTTCAACCTGAAAATAGCGTAAATTGTGCTGCTTTGTCAAAATTTTCTGAAGTCCTCTCCACGTAAGGGATGCCCTACCAAGAAATATCACATTACGCCCCTTTAAGCAGCCAGGAGTCTACGCCCTCAGATGCGAGCCAGTCCGACCCTGGGTGTGTAGATCGATTCGCAGGTTCGTCGATCGATTCACGGTCTCCGATCGAATCACGTCGAATACCTCACTTTTTTTTTTTTTTCGATCGGTTCATGTCAATCGGATCCATGCCCTCCATCACATGGATGACACGGCGCAGCGGTTTAGTTTGTCGAACCAGCGGGCCGATTATTGAATCCGATAGACAAAGCTATAGACAAAGACGGCAAAGGGGATTTGGAGGGATTCTACTGGTGGAGGCGGGTAGTGGCAATGGCCATAGGAGCTAGGTAATGGACTAACTAACGGCAACCCACCAAAGACCCGACGACTAGTCCATGATTTTCTTCCTTAGTCGATAGGAACCAACCATGTCAACCAATAGGATCGCTCCATACTCCCTATGTCCTCTTTGTCTATAGCTCTGTCTATAAATTTCAATAATCGACCCGCTGTTGGGACGCTATGTCATTTCACCACCACCGCGGCGACCCGCCGAAAATGGCCGGAATTGGCTTTGCGTCGGTATGCGGCGCGATATGCAAAGTTGAAACACGCACAAAGGATCGAAGGGCTTAAGCGGGCTAATCCGTTCTTTTGAGCGCGGCCGAAGCCGCCCACACTCAACGGATCGCCACCCCAAGAGGCGCGACCCTCGGCCCTCCCCCACCCTCGCGGCCGCCTCAAGCCTTTGCTGCCCGCAGTCGCAACAGCTGACTCCCATCCTCTTAACTCCTACTTCCGCTCCTATTTCCCATCTATCTGCCCCGTCCACCGCACAGTGGATCGAGTCAATGAAGATGTTGCTAAACGCTTATAACTCCGTTTATAAAAAAAATTGAGGTTCCGAAAGTGGTTACATTGGTATCTTCGTGAAATTTTCTTCCAAAAACACCCCTTGAAATGGACGTATTTCTACCAAACAGACCTATGCGGAGGTGAGAAACATGGGGTGTGCTCTAGGAAGCTGCATAAGAAGCAATGTAAAAGTGGGCGTGGTTCCTTTTGAAGAATTGGAAAAGCGGGATATTGCATTCTATCAACAGACCTATGTGCCAACTGAATGAGGATCTCATGAGCCGCGAGGATGGCAAGAGAGCGTTGTGGACAGGGCTCATGAGTTAAAGACTCCCTCCAACGATCTCTCCGCCGCGCTGCGGCTCCTTCATTGCCGCTGACGTCACTGGCGCTTTATTATTCCCATTCACTCGTACGGCCAGAGAACTAACGAACACACCTTATATTTCTCACCTCCACATAGGTCTGTTTGGTAGAAATACGTCCAAATGTGACGAAATGAACATCAAAATTTGCAGTTTAAGTCAAAAATGCCATGTCCGACCTCTCTAATGGAGATGTTGCATGTTCGAGGAATTTGCGATTTGACTGTTGATTCATTTGTAAAAGGTCGCAAGAAACTCGATGGTGCCACTGGTTTTTTCTGAAATCAACTCCCAAGCTCGAAAAAAACTCTCAAGTTGAGGCCAAAATGGAGGGGATATCCCACGCTATGCTGAGAGTCTACCTCTACATCAAAACAAACTCTACATGCAAAGATAGGGAGCAAATACATTGACAGGGTTGCCGTGTTTTCAGTTTTGGAGTCCCCAAATAAAGTGGCAGCCCTGTCATTGTATTTGCTCCCTATCGATGCATAGAGAGTTTGTCTTGATGTAGAGGTGGACTCTCAGGGTAGGGTGGGATATCCCCTCCATTTTGGCCTCACTTTGAGTGCTTTTTTTGAGCTTTGGAGATGATTTCAGAGAAAACCAGTGGCACCATCGTGTTTCTCGCGTACTTTTACATAAGAATCAACAGTCAAATCGCAAATTCCTCACACATGCAACATCTCCATTAGAGAGGTCGGACATGAAATTTTGACTTAAACTGCAAATTTTGATGTTTATTTCGTCACATTTGGCATTTCAAGGGGTGTTTTTGGAAGAAAATTTCACGAGGAAACCAATGGAACCACTTTCAGAACCTCAAAATTTTGTATGAGTGGAGTTATACCTATGCGTTTAAAGTTTCCAAATTTTGTCCGACCTCTCATGTTGACTCGATCCACTGTGCGCCGCCCCGACCTTTCGCCGCGGATCTAAGCCGCATTGAAAGCTTTATTTCGGGTCCGGGCGGTCCTCTTCTCGTCGCTCCTCTGAAGTAAGGGCGTATCGCAATTTTCACGTGAGCCTTGTATCACATATAAATGCATACTTTCTAGGGCTCAAGCTGAAATCGAGATACGTTCTTACGTCAGAGGAGCGGTGTTGTGACGCTCGATATCCTCATAGCCTTTGGCGGTCCTTTTATCCTTTTCTCGTCACGTTGAAACAATGCTGTTGAGTTACTGAAGAGGGCAATACGTAGTAACAACCAAATTTTGAAAATCGAGCTCCTTTCATAATTTGATTTCACCGTAATGAATGAATTTAAAAAATTAAAATTATCTAGTCGATTTTAATTTTTTTAATTTAAATTAATTGAATGGTTCTGCTAAAGTAACGAAATTCGTCTTTATTTTTTAAAAAGAAAAAAAACTAGCGTCGCGTCGTGAGAGAGCAGTGTGAAAAACCAGAAGATATATTTTATATTAATTTGTGTCTTCCCCGCGCAGTGTACTTTTTATGGTGGAATACTTAAGGTGATTCAACGGTTGCCATTTTTTGTGTCAGAGCGACGTGCGATATATCGCATCAATTTGTTCTATAATTTCATCTACTTCTCATTTTGTTCGAATTTTGAGATCGCACTTCTGTTGTTATGAGACTAAAGAATTCATGTACCAACTTCGACAAAAAAATTCAACGTCGTATCAGAAGCAGGGTTCTTTCAGAGGAAAAATATCGCATTCGCAAGTGCAGTTTCGATACCAGTATCGAATGCCATAATTTTCCTCTAAAAAAAACCCTGCCTCTAATACGTTGAATTTCTTTGTCAAAATTGGTACATGAATTCTTTAGTTTCATGACAACAGAAGTGCGATTTCAAAATTCGAACAAAATGACAAGTAGCTGACTTTATGGAACGAAGTGATGCGATACATCGCACGTCGCTCTGTCACAAAAAATGACAACCGTCGAATCATCTTGAGCGCGCCTCATGCAGATTTGGAACTCTACTTTTTTGCCGTCGCAAAAGGTTGCAACATACCCATTTTGATGCAAAACCGACTGATTCTATCGCACTTCATGAATCAACAGGAGCTAAATTCGCAATGGAGACGTTGCATGTGTGAGGGATTTGCGATTTGACCATAGATTCTTATGTAAAAGTTCGCGAGAAACACGATGGTGCCACTGGTTTTTCCACTGGCCACTGGTTGCCACTGGTTGGGGAAATCATCTCCCAAGCTCAAAAAAAGCTCTCAAGTTGAGGCCAAAATGGAGGGGATATCCCACGCTATCCTGAAAGTCCACCTCTACATCAAGACAAACTATCCATGTAAAGATAGGGAGCAAATACATTAGCAGGGTTGCCGTGTTTTCAGTTGTGGAGTCCCCTAATAAAGTGGCAGCCCTGTCAATGTATTTGCTCCCTATCTTCGCATAGAGAGTTTGTCTTGATGTAGAAGTGGACTCTCAGGATAGCGTGGGATATCCCCTCAATTTTGGCCCCACTTTGAGAGCTTTTTTTGAGCTTGGGAGATGATTTCCCCAACCAGTGGCACCATCGTGTTTCTCGCGAACTTTTACATTGGAATCACTGGTCAAATCGCAAATCCCTCACACATGCAACATCTCCATTCTTGTAATGTAAGAAAGTTCCATTTGATGAGACAAAATAGATTGGGCCAGTAGCGAGGCGTGAATGATCAATTTATCGATATTCCCCCATTTGAAGCTGTGGTAAAAAATCGATTAGTAAGATGTTTGTTGCGATTACTTCCCCTGTTCATCGATACTTATAATTTTCCATAGGTTTAACTGGCAGATCAATCGACGTATCGCATAAAGCACGCCACGCCACTGGATCAGCCAAAGTCCACGACCTATTTTGGAAATCTCATTTCACACTCCGTGATTTTTTTAAAAAATTTTGTGTTGCCCACGGTGCGTGAGAATATAGGGTTTGCGGAATAGGGTTGCGGTTTCAGACTCCACCAAAGGCAGTCCAGTATCCGGGAATATGATTTAAATGCGCGCCTGACGTCGTAAAAATTATGTCTCCTCGGTCAGCTAGTCAGCTACAAATCAAAAACGTGTCACCTGTGCGTGTGAAGAGTTCGTTCAGCGGGAAATGAGGCCCCCTTTGGAAAGGAGCTTTCGGTCGGGTGGGAATCTAGCTATAGTCTTTAAATGCATGAGAAATTATTGCGAATTTATGTTTCCTCTCCTCCTCACGATATTAGTATGATGTCATGTTCGTGGCGTTTGAAATATAAATGTCAACCAGTAGCTAAGCTCATTCATCACTCGAAATCCGGATTTCCGAGCCAGGGCGCGCGCGGTATGAATTCGGAGTTCCGATAGCGACATAAACGGGACAAACAGAAGAAAGAAAATCCGGAGAATCCGGAAATTTTATAGAACTTAGCTTTTTAACGCAAACAACGCGAATCTAAATTAGACTCAAGTTCGGTAAGTAGTTGATACAAATAATTTATTTAAATGAAAAAATAGGCAATATAACATGTTTCAGAAATGTATTTGATGATGAATTTGAATCATAATAGTACAGTTTATTTCGTCGAGAGTTCTGTTGAATCATACATCAATAGGCTAATATGAGACGTTTGTTGTTTAAAAACAACCCACTCAACAATTTGTGTGTAATTCATTCACTGGCGCATCTTTTGATACGTGCCTCCATAGTCTAAATTGCAGAGTTGAGAAACCACTTTTTCACGAAAGTTACTCTGTTCTGCGTTGTGCAAGTTATATCAGATTACAAACTATTATTATAAAATTATCAATGTATATTTTTTTTATTGTCTCATCCGTTTTGAAAATAGATTAACATATTATATTTACTTGGGGATACCTAAATGATGCGTTTGCCATTTGACGAGGCAGGCAGTGGTTCCAATAAAAGTTCAATATTATGTGTGTATGTGTATGAATGTGCAATAGATGGTGCTTATAGGCTCTTTTTATTTCATTATTTACGACCTTTTTTGACGGTTCTTTGCATTTTTTGTGCAAGTCTACAATGTGACCCTTGAGAGCTCCTTGTGTTTTAAATCTTTGAGTATTGGCCGCGAATAGAAAAGCAATGGATCACTTGACAAGGTGCGAATTTCAGCATTCTGATCAGGTTTCTTAACCGAAATTTCACGTAGAACACGATGCGCACAGCAAAAATTACCGAAATCAACTCCTTACGAAGAAATTAAATGATTCTTGATGCGTAAATTCAAACCACCCGCTCATGAAAACTGAATGGTATACGTGATTCATATCGCGCGCTAAACGTTAACATGACAGTCTCTGCGATATAAAAATCTGGCAACCTCAATCTCGACGCTTTGGCTCAGTTATAGCAAATTGCTTATAGTTTGAACAACACATGGTGGGAAATGAGCATTGCTCGATTGAGAGGCTCGCTGAAACCGTTGTGGTGCGCGACTTGACTCACGTAGAGCTTTGAGTTTCTTGCGAGCGGGCCTTTCAAATTCCTCGTAACCAATGTGAAAGAAAAACGTTAATATCTTCCTTAAGAGTTGATTTCAGTAATTTTCGTTGCGCAAATCGTGTTCCACGATAAATTCTGGTTAGGAAACATGTATCAGAATGCTGAAATTCGTACCTTGTCTAGTGGTCCATTATTACTATGGCTTTGCATAGAATGACTCCTGTTGTTTCAAAGTTGCTTGAGCATTGACCACAAACAAAAATTCGATCATCACCGGGGGTTTTCATGACATGACGTTTTAAAATTTCACTTCTCTTAAATTTGCTAGAGCATTGGTCGCAAAAAACGGTCAATCATCACCGTGTTTTTGCATAATATGACATTTTAAGGTTCCTTCTGTCTTAAATTTGCTTAATAAGCGCCGATAACAAATAAAAAGTGGATCATCGCCGTGGGTTTTCATGACATGGCATTTTAAAGTTCTTCTTCTCTTGAACTTTCTTGAGCATTGATCACAAACAAAAAGTTAATTCTCGATGTGGGTTTCCTTAACATGACGTTTTAAATTATTGCTGCTCTTAAATTTGCTCGGGCATTGGTCGCAAGTGAAAGATCGATCATCACCATGCTTTTGCATATTATGACATTTTAAAGTCACTTTTGTCGTCTTAAATTCGTTTGAGTTCTGACCATTTTTAAAAACCAGATCATCACCATGGGATTCTATAACATGTCGTTTTAAAGTTACATTTCTCTTAAACTTTCTTGAGCATTGACAACAAATAAAAAGTGGATCATTAATGTGGGTTTCCTGAACATGACGTTTTAAATGTCCACTTCTCTTAAATTTGCTTGGACATTGGTCGCAAACGTAAGGTTGATCATCACTATGAATTCCCACGACATGATCTTTTAAAGTCCCCTTTGTCTTAAATTTGCATGAGCATTGGCCGCAAACAAAAGGTCGATCATCACTATGAATTCCCACGACATGACGTTTTAAATTCCCCTTTGTCTTAAATTCACTTGAGCATTGATCGCAAACAAAAGGTCGATCATCACTATGAATTCCCACGACATGCTCTTTTAAAGTCCCCTTTGTCTTAAATTTGCATGAGCATTGGCCGCAAACAAAAGGTCGATCATCACTATGAATTCCCACGAAATGACGTGTTAAAGTCCTTTTTGTCTTAAATTCACTTGAGCATTGATCGCAAACAAAAGGTCGATCATCACTATGAATTCCCACGACATGCTCTTTTAAAGTCCCCTTTGTCTTAAATTTGCATGAGCATTGGCCGCAAACGAAAGGTCGATCATCACCATGCTTTTGCATAACATGACATTTCAAAATCCCTTTCGCCTTAAATTTACTTGAGCATTGACCACATACAAAAGGTCGATCATCACCATGCTTTTGCATAACATGACATTTTAAAGTCCCTTTCGCCTTAAATTTACTATAGCATTGACCACAAACAAAAGGTCGATCATCACCATGCTTTTGCATAACATGACATTTTAAAGTCCCTTTCGTCTTAAATTTACTTGAGCATTGACCACGAACAAAAGGTCGATCATTACTGTGAGTTCGTGTAACATGTCTCCTTAACAATTTTTTGGTCTTAAAGATTCTTGAGCAATGACCGCAAACAAATGATCGATTTTGTGAGTGATTATTTACGATATGCGTCTTTTTTATTTCCATTATTTCCTGAAATTTTGTCATTGTGACACCATCGTTTAGGATGACATTTTTCGAAGAAGAATCGGTGGCCGCCATTTCCAAGTTCATTCTTTCCAGAGCTGGGACTGGCTTCTCCGGTAAAATACATAAACTATTAGCTCCAGTTTCGTCAGAAAAAGCTGAAAATAAGATATCCAACATTTTATATATTAAGATTAAATGATTATTTTTTTTGTTTTTGTTTTTTTTTGTTTTTTGTTAGACTTTGCAAATTTCCAGCCATATTCTACTCTCTGAAGGACGACTCTTCATCGTAATCGCACTTTATTCCCTATGATTTTGCTTAATCGACTCAAAAATATTTTTTGATAATTTTGGAGAGAAAACGGTGCTAAACACTTAGCCGTGGATGGATATAAGGCAGTTCATGGGAATTGGAGAACTGAATATCTCAAAAAATCAAAATCGAGTTTTTGATACCAAAACATAGAGGAGTGCTTGACAAACATATTGCGAGATTTAATTCGCCCAAAACTGTCTCATCAAATTGGAATTGTAACGGCTGGAAATAGTTAAAATCTCGTTGTTTCGAGAGAAGACAATTTAAAATTACAATTGGTCCCCGGGGGTGATATTTTCAGGAGAGGTATTTTTGACACGTTGAATCAAAGTGCATGGTTTTTGAGTTGTTGATGGAAAACTTCCTGCAGTATTCCTAGTGAAATAATAAGTTAAGAACAGTTATGGTCATAATTGTGGCAATAGAGGACTCGAAGTTACAGTTTTTACCCGATAATTTTGGGCCCTGACCATGACAATTTGAGATTTTAAACAAGCGGGAAAGTTCTAATACTGTCGTATTAGAAAAGCGCTCAGGTGTTCGTAAATGTATTTAATGAAGAAAGGACGTATAAACTCCGTCGACTTGGCTGGAAAATGGAAATAAAACATCAGCTGATAGCAAAGAAAGGTTACCAAGGAAACCGTAAACGCGTATTTTTGTTTCCCGAAAACGAGCTCACCGTTGAGCTCATCAGGCGCGTTTCTTTTAGGCTTCATTAGAGTTCAACGATCAATTTCGATAAGAATTACTCTACCGCTAAGACATTTTCTTATAGACAAACGATCGAAACTACCTGCGCATTACGTTAAAATCATAAAATACAGTTTTCACAGCTTTATTTATTTTAAAAATGGACCCCCCCAAAAAGCCTACACATCGATTAGCTGGTGCGCCATTTAAACGTTAGCACTAGTATACTAGTACTCAGAGGCAAGTCGAAATCAAAAAGCGCTGCCTATCGGCTGAGCGCTTAATAGATTTTTCTCAAAATTACATTTTGAAACTGCAGATTTCAAACCGTCATTTCTCCAGGCACATTTGGCATTTGTAGGTTTCAGTGCCAAATTGTTCGCAA
This sequence comes from Bemisia tabaci, assembly GCF_001854935.1. Classification (NCBI taxonomy): domain Eukaryota; kingdom Metazoa; phylum Arthropoda; class Insecta; order Hemiptera; family Aleyrodidae; genus Bemisia; species Bemisia tabaci. Next base: position 3,489,066 of record NW_017547102.1, on the reverse strand, counting down.
AATATTTCTCTTTGAAATGGGAACCAATATTTCAATTACAATCCTACCTATATATGTGACAAGTATTCTACACTATGTACACCTGCCTTTACTCTGAGAATCTCTTAAAAAACGGATTCATCCGGCGGATTCTCAGTACTCGCCCCCATCCCCCCCCAGCGTGCCCCCTTGAGTAATTTACTAATTTGATATTATGTACAGTTCGAAATAAATTCACTAATCATAGCTTAAATAGATCAATCTTGTAATGGTTCATTGAGTAATCATTAAAAATGGGGGCAAGAGACCGATGTTTCACAGAAATCCTCGAGGTGTGCGGGATAAATTAAACACCCTTTTAATTTACATCCCCCCCTCCCTTCAATCGCACCATTGACCCGTTATCATGGCTCTTGCCACGAATAATTGTTGAAGTCCAGAAGGGAAGACGAAAGAGGGTCGAAAATGTCGGTCATGGCCACCGTATCACATATGATCAGACCAATCACTTCAATCGAATAGCTTATTAATCCTTGAAAATAATTACTCTCCGGTTTTATCTCGTTAAAAAACTTTCTTCATGTCAAACGAATTAAAAATTAAATTATTAACAAACCTGTGCTACATTCTGGGACGCGCTTCATAGGCTCCGTCTCAAAATTGATATCAGATTTTATATTATGAAACACTCCTTCTGTATTTTTTGAAATATCTGAAAAACCCAACGGTTGAAACATTTAACAAACGCTCTTATTTATATATAATGTCAAAGAATCTGCCAGCAGCCTTTATATAATTTACGATATTTACGAGAAATTTCATGCTAAGAAGCAATTCGGTTCACGCTTTCCACTTGAGTTTCAGAAAACCTTATAAAATGAAAGGCATTTCTTCTGAACACACCATAATGATTGTCATGTATTTTAAGTCAAATATTTGACCATGAGAAGGTAGAATAGATCATTGCTCATGTAGTCATGTACACTGTTGCGCAGAAAAATAAAGAAAACATGACGATGAATCTCGTAGAAATATTATGATGGAAATCAATCCTCAATATGTAATCAGTGAACATCGGTGTGCATTATGTTAGGGCATTATGAACAGGGAAAGATGATGACACAGGGACCTCAGACCTTAGTTCTGGATAACTACGAAATGTTAAATCGGGTCAGAATGTTAGTATCATAATGAATCACATACGGCTAGGTATTTTCATACTTCTTCTTCTGTTCGAATAATTTTTGATGGATTTGGCAATCAATAATTCGTCGTAATAATTGTAAGGACCAGAGCTAATTTTCAGGGCTCATCAGGGCCTTGAAATGATCTGCAGGCAGATCATTGGAACTGATGTCAATGTCACCATGAAAAGAGGACTAAAATCTTTATGATGAACGCGGCTCATTTTTATCTTCCTTTAAAGGCTGTTCAGTACTTAAAATAATTCAACCACGAGCAATTGTATTTGATATCACACCTGTGTTAGACTCTGCACAGTCTTCGAGATCACTAACGTCAATTTCACTCTCAAGTTTGATTTCCGGTTTCAATTCCAAAATGTCTTCCATGTTGTTCCAGAATGTTTAGCAGCTGGGACTCTCGGAGGGTTTTTAGCACCTGAAAAAGTTATAATTCATTTAAATACCCACCAATGGCGATAAGTTTGCGGTTTATGGATAGTTCTTCAAAACAATGCAATTCGTCGTTTTCCGGACGAAGGGACGTAACTTCATTGCAAGGTTGCAAAATTGACTCTAAAATTTCAGTTTTTTACCAAAATATATAGGTACCTGTGCAATTTTTGTTCAAATTTCTTTTTGATTTTGCATGAGATTAGAGGGAAAACCAGTGAGAATTTCAGTTAGAAATGCCCGAGATTCTCCTTTTAAAAATTCAATTTTCGAGGGGAAATTTGGCAACATTGTAATGCAGATACGTTCTTTCGTGAAGGAAACGGCGAATTGGTCAACTTGTAACGACATCGGATCAAGGAAATATATAAGAGTAACCAGAATACTCCATTGCCCGTAAGAGGGGTGTGTAGCGACGGTGAAAATACCAAACCACGTGTCTCGCTAGCTGTGTTTAAAAATCTCCACTCCCCAGAGCCGGATTAAGGGGGTGGCCAAATGGGCCACGGCCCATGGCGGCAAAATTAGGGGGCGGCAAATTTTGCAATTTTTTTAAATGCAGGTACACAAAAAATCGGATTCAGAAAAGGGTGACAAAATCTCTCATTTCCTGTGAGATCATTAATTTCTAATTTTGTCGTATTTCTGTGATACAAAAGATTGCGCACTTCAATTAGTTGAGTTAAGAGAGAAACCAAACACGTAATTTGGCCTGGAGCGGCGCGGCGCAAAAAGAAATGATGACGAGGACTTGAGATGAAGAGGAGGAACCCTCGACGCGGCGGTCGGCATGTAACACATATTAACGCCTACGAGACTGCATGAATACTTCACGCATTGCGTCAAACACAGTACGGTCAACAGCGGTCGGCGCGGCGTGAAACGCACAGTGCCTACAAGACTACATGAATACTTCACGCATTGCGCCAAACACAGTGTGGTCAGCGCGGTACGGCGGCGGAAGTTAAAATTATTAAATCACATTTATGTTTGTTCTTTCTCAATTTTTTAGTTTATTTCTTACAGATGAAAGGTCTTGTCCCCACAGAGATAGGGTTACGGAACTGAACTTTTGCCAGCAGTGTTGATAGGGCTTACGCAAAAAATGTGTCCAACACGAGTGAACGCATCTTATGCACCCTTCTCCTTCCGAGCAAAAAACCAATATTATTCCTTGAGGTTTACACGGAGTCCTCTTCCCTTAAAGAAGGAAAATCGCGGAAGTTTTCAAGAATTGATATGTTGCGTAGTTTTTTTATCTACGTATGATAGGAAGTCTCCAACTTTGCAAACCGAGATACGAGATTTAGTATTTTCACTGTCAATGTGTTATTTAGACCTAAAATAGAGGAAAATTTGGATCAAGAGGACAGGGGGGAAAAAATCGGATACTATATAGTTTTGACAAATTGCAATTTTTCGTTTCATCAATCAAGAGATGGTTTCCTAAGACGATTAATTAATTATATTGTTAGTATACTGTGCTGTTCATTATTTTTTTTCAAGTGCTATAGTGACCCTTTGATTATAGTCTATTGAACAGGGTAGGACTTTCCCTTCCCTTCATGCACTGAAAAATTTAATCTTAAATTTAATCTAATTTAATCCATAATATTAGGTACGTTAGCTGTAGAACTTGACTTTTTTTCAATCAGTTGTAGATATTTTCAAGTTTACTGAATGGAGGGCGTTTGAAAATTAGAGTGCCACCCCTCCACCCTATTATTCATATTTCATCAGTAACCTGGATTTGCACATTCTTCATTCCAGATTGACAGACAGAGAGAAAGTTTTCTTATTTATTGAAATAAGTAGATAAAAGTTTAGCACTATTATAGGATAGGCGGATAATTAAGTGTGGAAGGAGAGAGGGAGCAAAACGTTCGATAATAAAACACGAAGCAATAGAAAGTATAAACTCATAACTATTATGGTTCCTCTGGAATTTGAGAGATATAATGTGACACCGCAGCGATTCTACAAGCACTAGTGAATTTCAAAAACTTGGCCTCGAATCAACTTTTTTGCACCACGAGACAATCTTGAACTTTTCTGTGTAAGGTTTTTTACGTACTAATATAGGTGTGTGTTCTTTCTTGTGAATTATCTCGTGCTGCCTGAATCAATGTTGAGAATTAAAAAGTATTGGCTGCGACGAAAATGTTGACTTAGAGCAAGGCCGAAAATTACGCAACTTTTCCTGGCGGTAACTTACAAATAACCCATATAATTGAGAAGAGCTCAAGTTTATTTTCAGATGGACCATAATCTACACGGAGAGCTAAAACGCTTCAGAGCTTATCCCGACATTGACTTGTAAGACGCGAGTTCCCACTTAATTAAAAAATGTGTGTTTTAATTCATTATCAATCCACGAATGCCGGACAGACAACTAATTTTACACATTTTTCTTTGAAACATCTTGATGTGCCTATAATCAAATTCGATACTATGTTGCTCTGTGATTTCCCCTATCATTCACGCCATCTAATTGATTGATTTGGTTGATGCGATAAATTTGTATTACCAAGCGTTAGGTATATTTTTAAGAGAAACTCGCTGGTCTTCCATTTTGTTCGGAATTTTAGTTGGCAAGTCAAGATTCTGGAAAATGTTAAATGAATTTTATTTTGAATAGGCACAAAGTATTGCATTGACGCGACTGCGAACATTCCGTCCATCAGTTAAAGAATTTGTTTGATAAATGGATCATTTGGGAAATGACTTAAAAATATTTAAAAACATACATAGAATATTTGAAATTATAGCTATTTGAAAAAAATACGTAGATCTCGCTCCATAAACTTTGCTGAACCAATCGACCATGCGTGAAATCTATTGACAGATATCATCCGCTAGAGGTGCGCCTTCAAAACCGCCCATAGGCAACAATTGTACCGCGGAACGCGATCTGTTGCAATCGCATCGGTAGGTCGTCACCTTCGGGCCAAAGTATCTTAAGCGCCATGCGTCATTTAACAATTTCCGCCGCCATTTTATTTTTTTTACAGAGAAATTATCGGTTGAATCTGTTTGAAAATTTCATTGCATTTTATCGGCAGCACAAAGAAAATTTAGTACAATTTTCGGACAGCTTCGTTGAACAATTTCCCTGTAAAAAAATAAAATGGCGGCGGAAATTTTTAAACGTCACGTGGCGCTTGTGCTACTTTGGCCGGAAGATGACGAGGTATCTATCCTCCTAGCACGGTAGGTACGGGCCTTACTGAGGCCTTCCTTATATTATGTGGGAGAATATGTCTTCGTTGAAATTTGGCCATCAAATTGAAAGAAAGTAGAAAGCATGCATCACTGCTGACCGAACATACCAAAAGAACTTGTGACTTTTATTCTATGATTTCCCATGTTATTTCTAGCAAACAAAAGTACAGAACGTATTCCATATTTGTGCTTAAAATTTTAAATGAGAGGTTCTAAATTTTTAAATATTTTGTGGGTCCTTCATTGGGTCCCTATTTCGCTTTACGGTGTTTGGTAATCCTCGAACTTCTCTTCACGAGGCGCCTGAATAGATCTAGCACCAGGTAAAACAATTTATAAACCCGGCACTGATTTAGAGAATCATCTATTCTTATCTTCAGTAATTAGTTAGATAGTTCGTTATCGAAAAATTGGCCAAAACACGAAACCGCGTATCTCCTTCGCGGTGTTTCAAAATTTCCTCTCCTATTGTATTTTTCCGAAAGAAAACGAGCCAACTTTATTGATTAAAATTCCTACATATTATTCTACTAATCGAGAAGAAAAATCAAGGAAGTTTTCAAGCCAATAGGTTGATTAGTTTTACCGAGAAAGAATAAAGTATGGTAGGAAGTCTGCAACGTCGCAAACAGTATTCGAAACTCACCTTTGAGTTTTAGGAGCCATGTGACGCATCAAACCCGATTTTTAGGCGCCATTGAAGATTTTTAGGGGCCAAATTGACTTTATTCGCCTTTATATTTCGGCGCATTTAGTGATAAGTTAGATACAAGATGTTTCCGTGACAGAACTAATGAGTAGCTGTAACTAGGAGGAAAACAAAAGCACTTAGAATGAAATTGTGAAGAATAGAACAAGGAAAAACAGTCGAAGAAGAAAAGTAGAAATTTCGACTAATCACCTATTATGAAAATTCAGATTTTTAGGGGGCAATTTTTAGGGGCCACGTTGGCGCAAAGCCTTCATTTTTTAGGCGCCATGGCCAATTTTTTAGGCGCATTTGGCGCGTTGGCGACTGTGAGTTTCGAACATTGCTGCCGTGATAGCGAAGAGAGCCGTAAGTGCAAAAATGAAGTTTTGAGAAAATGGGCTCAGAAGCTTTTGACAAGATCATTTTATTGAAAGAAGCCTCCGCTCTTTCTCAAATTGCCACTAATCGTCCGGAAGACTCCTAGAAATCGTATGGATGATTAAAAATCGACCGATTTTATTTCCATTACATAAAAAGGGTATTTTTCATTTTCATGCTAGGTTCTTGTTAGGTAAGACAGCCGTAAGTGCTATCTTCTGCATGCTTTCGTGGTTGCGTTTTGGACGCACAACAAACACATTTGCAGGTTAAAAATTGGCAGAAGAGGGCGGCACTTTACTGGAAAGCACTGTTTTCATTGGCTCTCATGCACCTGCGGCTGTCTTGAAAAAGACTATGTCATTTTTTGTGCACTTACGGCTTTTTCATACGTCTCCTTTTCATTAAATTAGGATGAATTTTGCTGTTTTAGTTGTCTCAGTAATCTCATCTAAAAGAGTTTAGACGAATTTTGAGGAAAACTTTCGAAAATTTTGCACTTACGGCTCTCTTCGCTATCACGGCAGATTGGTCGCAAACGGAGATTCGTGGCTCAGCACTTTGGCCAGTACTCTTCCTTGGAGGAATCTCTTCCCAAAATATCGAATTTTTCTCGGACTTTCTCCCCCCAGCAGATGAACAATGTGAAGTGGGATTCCGAAGAGAGTAAAAGTAGAAAACGACAAATTTAGCCGCGATAATGCTTGGGGTGATCTTTTGTCGACCCNGGGGGGGGGGGGGTTGTGGAGAGCAGCAGACTACAGGGTGCGTTGTGTCAAATTTGACTGAGAACTGACGAGGACAAGCCAGTGATGAGGGTTTCCTCCTCCCTTCCAGTGGCGTGGCGTGCTATGCGATATATCGATTGTTATGCCATTTAAACCTATGGAAAAGGATCGATAAACAGGGTGTTCGCAGCGAACACCTTATTAATCGATTCTTTACCATATGTTTAAATGGCATAACAATCGATACACCGCAAAGCACGCCACGCCACTGCTTCCTGGCTAGTCTCTTGGTTTCGAATCCCGGTTCAGGGTATCTCCTTTCACTGGCGAGGCGTGAATGATCGAGTATCGATATTTGCCCGTATGAAGGTATGGTAAGGAATCGATTATTAAGGTGTTCGATGCGAACACCCTCTTTATTGATCCTTTTCTATAGGTTTAAATGATGGATCAATCTATATATCGCGAAGCACGCCGCACGCCTCTGTTCGGGGCATACGTGTTATTCTATCGATACGCCACAGGCGATTCTTACAGGTCGGTAGCGCTGTAGTTCCTCAATTTAAATCTATCATTAGTAATCAATTGAAGCATATCGATAGCCAAAGCGCAAAACTGCAAATCTCAATTCTGCCGTGCTAAGGAAGAACGCCGTATGAACCTTCAGGCGTTGCCACATCGTTTTTTGGTAAATAACGGATTTTCGGGAAAATTTGACAATATTTTTCCTCCAATTTTTTAGATAATTTCGTTCGCAATTTCACCTAAAGTTCCTGAAAATTTCAAGGAAAAATATTCATAACTTTCTGCAAAAATAACTATTTTCTGAGAAGAAATTTGGCAACTCTTGAATGTTCATACGGCGTTTTTCCGTAGCACGGTAGCATTGCGGTGCTATATAATTTCCTCTCCTATTAAATTTTTTGGAAGAGGAAAACACCGAAATTAAGCTTGAAATTCATATAAAATATTCTGCCAAAAGAGAGGAAAGATCAAGGATTTTTCGAGAGATCACGTTGATTAGTTCACTAAAGAAAAAATTAAGTTTATAACAGGAAATCTCCAACGTCGCAAACGGAGATATGTGGTTTCACATTTTAGCCATCGATATCGACAGTGAATTTGCAAAGGCCGGCGCGGTTTGTATCTCGGTCGCGGTACTTCAAAATATTCGTCACTATTTTATTTCATAAAAGGAAACCAAACCAACATCATGGCTTCAAATTGCATATGATATTCTTCACGTAGAGAAGAAAAGCCACCGAGGCTTTAAAAAAATTACGTTCAATAGTTTTCCGGGTAGAAAATAAAGGGAGACAGGAAATCAGTAACGTCGCAAACCGAGACGCGTTTCTACAGTTTCGCCATCGATATGTAGGACCAAAAAAAATGGCGCAAGCCGCAAGGGCGCGTAACGAAACTGAAATGATAATACTATTAAGTCCATTGGTGCTTTTTAAGCCGCATCTTAACAAAGTTAGGGTTTTATAAAAATTAAATTGTGGAGGTCTGGAGCGAATTGAGCACCTCTCAAATTTTGAAAATTCTCAAAAAACGAACTGGAACTGCTAGCAGCATTCTTTTAAAAAACCTCAATAAGAATTTCATGACTGGCCTCCCTCCACATTATCTGTGGCTTCCGAAATAAAGTCTGAACTTACGTTTTTAAGTGTTAGGCTCAAAAGAGCATACCTCCTTGTGAGACGTATAATTCTAAAAAGATAGTGTAAAAAAGCATGGGTGTATCCATCTCTCCAGGCAATCTTTGTTGCAGTGTGAACTATGATTTTTGAGACTAACAAATCCACTGTCTCTGAGCCGTGCTTTAACTTATTGTTCAAATAATTGATAAAGCCAAAAAAGTTTCAATTTTTCAGTTAAGCTCCAAATGAGGCTGGTTGTACATCCATTTAAAAAAAAAGAGAAACAGGAAAGAACAACGCAAAGAACCGCTAAAACTAACTACATGTTGTACATGTAAGCCAAAAATAGACAAACATCGCGCGTCAGCGAATACTCGAAAAAATCACATGGATCATTTAGAGTCGATTTGAAGTTGGACTAGATTTTTCCCACTATCGAACAATTAATTGGAAATATATTAAAATCTCTGTCCAAAGTTTGAGAGCGTCGACGGGACAGACGTGTCTTTTGAAATTTTTCAAAATCTTCCAAACTCAAAAATCAAAGAAATTGATTTTTTCCAGAATCGATTCCTCGCCATCAATTAATAGGCCGTGCCAAGTACTTTCACGTATTGCTCGTCACTATTCAGAGGATTTAAATTGATGATACAACCCCGNAGTCAGCCTCCCTCCCCCCCACATCGCCTATAGAGACGAGTCGTCGAGTACATCGAAACGCGATTGATCACCGAGAATCTCCTCATGACCCTCTTTTTGCCTAACTGAAAAAACGAAGGCGCTCGAGCGATAAACGGAAAGTGGTGTACTTGTTAGTAGTGGGCACTCACCAATTATAATTCTATCGAGAGACTCAATTTGGCTAACCGATGACAGATGTGTGAACTTACTCCAGGCACGAGCCAAATAAGAGATAAGTTGGAGGGTGAGGAAGACATAAAGAGAGCAAGAGAGATGGGAACAAAGGGTGGTAAAAGGAAAAAAATTCGGGGAAGGGGGGTGTGAAACTGAAATAGAAGAAGAACATATGCCATGGTTCAAGAGTGAGAGAGAAGGATGGGTCGAATAGTAGTCAGGGAAGCATGAGAAACGACGTAGATAGACGGAGAGGGAAACTAGGGTGGAAGAGAGAGGGATGACGAACTTGAAGAGTGAAAAAGCAATCGACGAGAGGAAGAGAGAAGAAGAGGGTTAGATAGGAGCCTCTAGGTTGTGGGAGAGAGAGAGGATGAAAAGAGGAGGAGGGCGAAAGAGAGTTAATGAATTGTTATTTCAATTTGACGAGACGGCTAAGCCAAGCTCGAGCCTGGGGGCTGGAAGTTGTCCCCCCCCCCCCCATGGCCTCCCGTTTCTCCCCCGTCGAAAACCGCGAGATGCGAGCTGAATAAACATCATCCTGCGGTTCAACTTTATTGAATCGGGCCGCGACGCGCCTCGTTCGAACCTGCGCGCGTCCCAAAAGAACCTAAGTCCTTTTTGGAGTGAGCCCCAGGGTGGCGGAATCCCCGTTCGTATCGGGGATCACGGAGGACGGGGCGTGTCCTTTTTCAGGCGCGGTTTCGGTGGCGCACCTTTTGCCATGCCGCGATTCGGAAGGCGCGTTTTCCGGCGAGGCGGGGTGGTTTCGGGCACGCTCTTGCAACGGATTCCGTCGTCGGAGCCCTCGATTTAACTTTCGCCTTGAGTCCCGTCGACTTTTGTCCCTGCTGCCCCCCCCCCCCCGGCTCCACCTACGCTGAGCCCGCCCCCGGCCCCCCTTCGTGTCGATAATTGTTTCGGGGCGCCATTCGTCGAACCGCGCGATGCAACCCTTTCTTGGGCTCCCCGAGAGGTGAGTGGAAAATTTCCCGCCATTCCCTCCACCTCGGAAGGGATGTATGAGGAAGGTCCTTGGTTTTTAATGCCGTAAAGAAAGGGTGTTTTGGTTAAGATTCGGAGCAAAAAATCGTTTTGTTTTATAATTTTAGGGGCAAGTCCATCAACGAATAAGTACAAAAAATTGATAGCAAAATAATCACCACGCAAAGATACATAGGAGAGAGAAAAGTATCGTAACATAATAGATTGCTACAATTGATAGAACTTAGATTTCACGTACGAGAGGATCCTTGATTAATTTTTTCCCCTTGATAAATTTTGAATAATATAAAATTTGTGAATTTGGAAAGCCGAAGCTTTTCTGAATGAACGTACCAAACGAAGGCGATTTAAACTTTGACTGTGCAGTTATCTAAAAATTTTCCCATTTTTATTAGTGAAAAAGAGATGTAAAATTAAATTAGGAATTCATGTAAGTTTCTTTTACGGAAGCTCGAACTTTCCTTTTCTATAAAAATATACTACTTTTTCAGGGGCAGAGCATCCCAAGAACTATCCAAGAGCTCGATGAAAAACTTCGCAATTTAACCCGTGATATTTTTTGTTTTCGAAATCTCAAAATTAAAATTTTTCTGTTTCTACGCCTTTCGCGGCGTAAAGAGTCCATTTCAGAAATTTGAAAAAATGTATGCATGAAATTTCCTTTGGACGACATTTGGAAATCATAGGAACTACAATTTCTGACTCAAACTGGCACAAAAAAAAAATCAAAATCTTCGTTAATCCTAGTTTCGAGATACCCATATCGCAATTTGAAATTTTCATGGTAAATGCAAGTTCTCCATTGGTTTTGTTCCGTTTTATATTTATTTGTCCATTAAATCTGCGTGTTTATCGGCTTACGTTTTTATTTTTTCGTTCGATTTATGTCGATCGAATACATCCCCTCTCGTTACATTACATGCAGAATACCTATCATACTCTTTCTTTTTTAACTGAACAATTCGCCTTCTGCTGCGTCTGCAGAAATTGTTGTTACAGATATGTTGTGCGTGCTGATTTTAACTCATTACATACTTGACTCTCTGAAGGCGTTTCATGTACGCAAGTAGCGCAGTCTATCGGAGAACGAACGAGATACGGATTGAGCAATTCATTCAATCTCACTCCTGTTGCACTCCGACAGACTGGGCTACTTGCGCACACGAAACGCCTTCAGAGAGTCGAGTATGTATAATGAGCTAAAATTAGCACGCACAACATATTCGTAACAACAATTGCTGCAGACGCAGCAGAGGGCGAAAAAGCAGTTAAAAAAGAAAGAGTGTGATAGGTAGTCTGCATGTAACGAGAGGGTATGTATTCGATCGACATGAATCAAACGAACAAATAATAACGTAAACCAATCAACACCGATTCAATGGACAAATAAATGAAAAACCGGATCAAAATCAGTAAGTAGAGAGCTTGCATTTCCTATAAAAATTTCAAATTACGATATCTCGAGCTTAGGATCAGCCTAATTCAGCATTTAATTTTTGTTACTCTTCTTCCTCTCTCACTGCTGTAATTCTTCTTCTCCTATCCAGCTCTTCTTCATTTCTCTTTTCATATTCTTCCTCTCGGACGGGAAATACAAAAAAAAGGCGGAAAACAGCTTAAACAAAGTACCTACATTAATGACCGTTTATTGATGAATGGTGAATACGCTTGAACCCGAATTCGAACTCAACCTTTCTACGGGCGAAAGGCGCTCCATTAAAAATGATGGCAGTAAGCTAAGCTGACGCAATTCTAACATAAGTTATAGTGTCTACAACAAATCCAGAGATAGTCTAACTATTATCTGCGGAACGCTTCCTTCAGCCTTCCTGAATCACCATGTAAACCATATATCGATGGCCAAAGTGGAAAACCCCGTACCTCCGTTTGCGACGATGCAGACTTCCTGTCATACTTTACTTTTTCTTCGGAAAACTAACCTACGTGCTTTTTGAAAACTTCCCTGCTTTTTCTCTGTCGGTAGAATATTCTGTACAAATTTCACGCCACAAAAGTTGCTCGTTCTTCTTCAAAAAATAGAAAATGAGAGCGGGAGTTTCGAAACACAGCAATGGAAACACGTGGTTTCGCAATTTGGCCGTCGATACGGACCCTTCTCATGGAAAGAAGCCGTTAACGGAACGTTAACGCATACAGCCCAAGATGACGTTCCGCAATGGAGATGTTGCATGTGTGAGGGATTTGCGACTTGACCATTCATTCTTATGTAAAAGTTCGCGAGAAACACGATGGTGCCACTGGTTTTCTCTGAAATCATCTCCCAAGCTCAAAAAAAGCTCTCAAAGTGAGGCCAAAATGGAGGGGATATCCCACCCTACCCTGAGAGCCCACCTCTACATCGAAACCAACTCTCCATGCAAAGATAGGGAGCAGATACATTGACAGGGCTGCCACTTTATTTGGGGACTCCAAAACTGAAAACACGGCATCACTGCTAATGTATTTCCTCCCTATCTTTGCATGGAGAGTTCGTCTTGATGTAGAGGTGGACTCTCAGGGTAGGGTGGGATATCCCCTCCATTTTGCCTCACTTTGAGAACTTTTTTTGAGCATGAAAGATGATTTCAGAGAAAACCAGTGGCACCATCGTGTTTCTCGCGAACTTTTACATAAGAATCGACAGTCAAACCACAAATCCTTCACACATGCAGCATCTCCATTGGCCCACCATACCCTGTAAAAATTAAAACGAGAACCTCTCAGGGTGTCCTCTGCGTGCGGCGCGGCGTTGCGTCTCCCGAGGTTACCCACCGGATTAGCGTCATTACGTATTTACAACCGGGCGCGCGGTGCAAGCGTTGGGTGCTGAGTAAACACCCTGTATGTACACACGCCAGCAAGTGAGCAGCGAGTACCCCGCGATGAGTGCTCAACTACCCTCACCCCACTTCGCGGTTCGCCATTGCAGGCACTCGAGTCGTGGGCGAGGGTGAGGGGGGGGGGGCAAGAAAGGTGACATGATTCTTGTTTACCCGCTCGGGAAGGCAGGCGGCTAATTCAATAAGCGCCGAGGCGAATCGAGCGATGACGCCGGGCGACGGGCGACGACGGCNGGGGGGGGGGGGGGGGGGGGGGGAGCGCCAAGAGGGGCGCAAACATGGCCGCGGGACTTGACCTTGATGCCGTAGCTTTGTGGGATGGGTGTTGCTCACGATGGGTTTCGGGAAACCGCCCCCGTGGGGTGCGGCTTATTCTGGGAAACACCAGAGATGCACACTGAAAAAAAAATCTCGGTGTATTTACTAAGAAAAGGGTAAAATTACCAAGAATTCAGGGTTCTATTTGATCCCAGTTTTTTCTTGGTAAAATTTCCATTTATGGAATTGGTAATTTTACCGAGAAATATCGATAAAATTATTGAACTTTCTCGGTAATTTTACTGGACCTTGGTAAAAACGCCAATATTTTTTATCGACTATCGTAGAGTTACCGAGATAAAATGGCAAAGTTACCGGGAATTGATTACCAATATAAGTGGTATTCTTACCTGAAAAAAACAGTAAAAATACCGGTTTTGAGGTAAGTTCGCCAGTCTGTCCTGGTAAAATTACCGATAATTGGTAAAAAAAAGTGAGATGGTAAAGGTACCAACGGACCTTGGTAAAAACGCCGAGAATTTTTTTTCAGTGCAGAAATTAAACTTCATAATATGGATTACATTTTGCGATCCGGAACTACAGTATCTGGCTTGTTGTAGTTCTTCATTGATTTGGTTTTATCATTCTTGTTTTATGTGTTTATGCATTTTTATTTTTATTACTAAATAACGAATTGACGGCGAGACTGAAAACGTGGGTACCTATCTCGGTTGCGGTGTTTCTAAATATCCGCTCCTTTTTTATTTTTTAAGAGGAGACCGAGCCAACGCCATGGCTTGAAGTTTTCACAGAATATTCTTTTGAAGCAAAAAAAAAAAAAAAAAAAAAAAAAAAAAAAAAAGCTATGAAAATGTACCCAAAACTAGAGTACTTGTATAGCGAGGGTATGGGCAGATTGCTTCATGTAGAGTCCCTTTATACTGAGAGTCAAGACAATGTGAATCCATTTCTGATTGGTTCCCGTATTTTAGGCCTTCACAGTGTCACAAACGGGAATAAAGATTACAGTTTCACCGATTGCAAAGATTATAATCTGGAATGGACCGGGGTATTACGGGTTCGGCAAGGAACAAACGGAATGACGGAAGGAACGAAGAAAGGAATTCGAGAATGGGTCGATCGTTGTACGAAAAACGTTCAATTTCTGTAATCTTTAGTCCCGTTTGTAACTCCATGAGGGGTGTTGTCTTGACTCTCAGTATAAAGGGACTCTAGCTTCATGGAGGTCTTAGGGCCCAAAAGTGCAGTCATCCTTCTAACCAACATCTAACGTACAAAATTTCACCGCCTGTCTGCAGATTCCAATTCTAACCAAATGAATGATGGCTTAGATTGTACATAAATGAGCGTTTTTCCGCAAAAATGAATAAATTTATGCAAAAACTGAGACAAATACTTGCTTTTTAAACGACGGTTTCGTAATGACAGTATTATAGTAAATCGTTATGAATAATTGAAATTCATAGGTTGGCTGCATTTCTGGGCCCTAACTTTATTCGCAGAAGTATCGGTGAAGGCCTGATGGGTTTCGGAGTTTAACATCTGTCCATACTCTCGCTATACAGGTACGCTCTACCCAAAACCGGTTTGCAGGGTGTGAGTCTATGAAAAGAAGAAAATAAAAATATGAGAAAGAAGTGGAATCGTTAAATTAATTGCACGTTCTCTCGGAACTCGGTAAAAAATAGCTTTTTACCAAACTGAAGGAGGTTACGTTAACGCCATTTAAGTTCTTCTTCAATTTTTAGTACAGGCAACCCGAGCTCTCACGCGGTCGAATAGTGGTATCATCTTGAAACGACACGCTCTTTTGGGACACTCACAAATACATGGCCGGATTCACCTACTTGCCGCCTATGGGCCGCCTGTATTTTGCCGCCCCCCTCTCATTCGTTTTGAAACTCGATTAAAACCATCAAATGAACGTGTCAGCGGGGGAGGGATGC
Organism: Bemisia tabaci; assembly: GCF_001854935.1. Taxonomy (NCBI): domain Eukaryota; kingdom Metazoa; phylum Arthropoda; class Insecta; order Hemiptera; family Aleyrodidae; genus Bemisia; species Bemisia tabaci. The sequence continues at coordinate 3,473,866 of NW_017547102.1, read as the reverse complement.
ATAAGACGCATTTACTTGTGTTGAACACATTCTTTGGGAAAGCCCTGTCAACATTAATAGCAAATGTTCACAGAACTTTGCGCATAAGTTAAGTTCCGCAAACCTATCTCTGTGTGGACAAGGCCTTCCATTCATAAGAAATGAACGAAAAAATTATGAAAGAACAAACATAAATGTGGTTCAATGATTTTGACTTCCGCCGCCGCGCCGCGCAGACCGCACCGTGTTGGACGCAATCCGTGAAGTATTCACGCAGTCTTATAGGCGCTATGCGTTTCACGCTGACCGCACTGTGTTTGGCGCAATGCGTGAAGTATTCATGCAATCTTGTAGGCGCTATCCGTTTCACGCTGACCGCAATGACCGCACTGTGTTTGATGCAATGCGTGAAGTATTCGTGCAGTCTTGTAGGCAGTAATATGTGTTACATGCCGATCGCCTCGCCGAGGGCTTCTCCTTCTCATCTCAAGTCCTTGTTATCATTTCTCCCTAAGTCGCGTCGTTCTAGGCCAAATTGCGCAGGGGCGGACTGGCCATGGGGGCGAGGAGGCGATCGCCCCCTAACAGTTCAGAGTCAGAGTCATCGTTTTTTCCCCGCGATGTTGTAATTTTCTTATCCTTTTCAATCACTACAAGTCCCCGAATTCCTTGAAAATTCGTCTCTAAGAGACATATGGAAGGTCGCCAAAAGCATTTGTGATGAAGGGACCCCCGATGAATCCTGAGAATGGGTTATTTTGAAGTTCAAGTACTGTAGAATCCAACTCAAATAATGCTTACGTGTTTAAAAAAATGTGAAATGTTCAAAACTTACCGGGGGAGTGTCCCCGGACCTTCTTAGAGGGGCCCCCGAACGACAGAAGGGGCCCTTACATTTAAGTCTCCTCCTAACTTTTCGACTACCAGTCCGCCCCTGTGTCGGCACACAGGGGCGGACTGCTACTGCAGTTTCGACCTTTCAGGTCGTAGTTTACGGGCGCTAAAGCCAGGATTGTATTTCGCAAAAAGATAATTGTTGCAGAATAATTAAAAAGTAAGCAGCAAGAATAATATTACTAAATAAAAAAAGGAACCCAAATCGATAATATAATGCAAAAAAATTTGGAAAATCTCGTCATGTAAATACAGAAGATTCGTAAACGCCTTCAATTGAAGGTGATACCTTACGCGTTCCGGGGAGTTCAAATAGTTGTATCCCTGCGCCTTAGCAAGGCGATGGAAGTTTAATATTGAAGTAGCGTCCCCGTTTGGTTTTCCGGCTTTCCTCTGCCGCCACTGCAGTTTCGACCGTTCAGGCCGTAGTTTACTTGCGCTAAAGCCAGGATTGTATTTCGCAAAAAGATAATTGTTGCAGAATAATTAAAAATTAAGAAGCAGGAATAATACTATTTTGTAATAATACCATGTGTTGTACCATGTTATACGGAAGATTAGTTCTTGGAACCCAAAATGCACTCAAAAGACTCCAACTTCAATCAACAAAAATGATACAGTTGATGAAGGCACTCAATCTTTTTCATTTCCTAGTATTTACCCTACAGTTAATAATCTAATTTTTGAAACAAGAAGTTCTCAAATTTAAACCCATAATGTTGCTGTGCCATGAATAGATAGGTATCTACAATGAAACTACCAGACCACGTATCTCGTTTGCGCAGTGTTTATACACCTCCGCTCCCATATTATTTTTCTCATTTATATAGCCAATAAAACCAATGAAATTGAAAAAAAAAAAAAAAATTAAGTTTGCACAAACCAATATCATTACTTGAAGATTCACAGAATTTTCTTCGCACGGGGTGGAAAACTCATGGCAGTTATTAAAAATTACCTATGAGTAGTTTTCCATTTAAAAAATAAAACAAGACAGAATATCTGCAACGTCGCAAACCGATATACGCGGTTTGGGAGTTTCACCATCGATATGCAATTGGACGTATTTGTGCTAAAAGGGACTACGTTCATTGGGTTTATGTGTAACGTAGTTCCTTCTAGCATAAATACGTCCAATTTTATCACAGTGGCGTAAAAATCGTTGCTCGAATCGAGCCCAAAAAATTGTTGGCGCGCGCAAAGCCGCGTCCTCTAAACTACTTAGCTCACCTGAAGCTCCTTCAATTCATTGAATATGCAATTTGATCTCCGGGGTTGAAATAGTTGCTCGAGGGAGAATCCGAAGGCCGAGGCTAGAGTCTACGCAAGATAAGTTTCAAATTTTAGCGGGTTGAAGTTATTATTTCAGCCGCCAGGCTGCGCTCACGCTCTTTTGTTTACTGATAAAACAACAACAACAGCCGCAACCATGTTCACGATTACAGGTTATGTTATCAAAAAATGTATTATAATAATTTTATCTACGATTTGTTGTTTTGTTGTATTAGTTTCGTAAATTTAAAGTGATCGCACGTGTTCTATGAAAAGTTTCGTAAAGCAGAAGCATCATGGTATTGTCAAATCTGGTTTTTAACCCTTAATCTCTTTGTTTGTCGGTTTTATTCATCGAAACATGAAGCCTCACTTAGGTAGTTCGGTCCACATTTTTAAGCAAATTTCGAGACATTACAATTCTTCAAAAGTACTGTTAGCCTCCCCGAAATCTGCCAAAAAGAAACTCCCTAGGTACCTCCCTCCTAATCCCATTAACCATAAACAGAAATATGACTATTTTTTCATCCTAGACTTCGAAGCAACATGTGATGACACAGAGAAACCTGAACCGCAAGTAAGTAAAATACATCAGCATGTTATATGTAGGAAGATGGTTTTGAAAGTTTTAATGCTATTGAAGTACTGTTTTTAGCATTAGAATGAGAAGAATTAATAACTCTGGAAGGTCAAAGGGCACCAGCGGCCCGGTTATTGAAACTATGTCAGCCCGACACTGCAAGACATAGCCCTATCTTAACCATGCCACAACTCGCAATTTGACATCTTATCGGGCTACTTTAAACTTTCAATAATCGGCCTGCTGAGTGGAAGTGCTATCTAGCAAACAGTAGTTGTGGTCAAGATCCATCCATATAGGTCAGTTATTCCCGAAACCCAAATGAGAATCTTCTGCGCATGACGTCAGCATTACTGCCGCGAAAACCAGAAATGTCGGAAACAATGCTTTTCTTATGGGAGAGAACAAATTTTTCTTAATGAATCATTTAAATTTCTTACTTTTAAATTCTTTGAAGCTTTCTGAGTGTCGAAAGGAACGTTTAGAAATTAGCGTCAAGGGTTTCAATTCAGCTGAATTTGCGTTTTTATATTTTTAAATGATTTTTGAAGTCAGCGATGTAACAAGCCATCTAGTGGTATAGATTCGCGTGTAAAAATGGCTGATGCAGAGTAAACTGTAAAAATGAAAGAACACAAATTCGGCAAAATCGAAACCCTGAATGCTAATGTCTAAATGTTCTTTTCGACACACAGAAAGTTTCAAAGGATTTAAAAGTAAGAAATTTAAATGATTCATTAAGAAAAATTTGCTCTCTCCCATAAGAAAAGCATTGTTTCCGACTTTTCTGGTTTTCGCGGCAGTAATGCTGACGTCACGAGCCAATGGAAAGGGGCTTACCCCGAGCGGGGAAATCTGCGCAATGACTGACCTATATGGATGGATCTTGGTTGTGGTCACCAGCAAAATTTTGTTAACAGTCATAGGAGAAATTGAAATTGACAGTTGTCGGTGGCCCACTGCTGGCCGTGAAGTCTAGCCAAGCGTGAAGTGTGACTATGTGTAACAGAGACTTGCAAAGACCATTTACCAGAGTTCAAAGAGTGTGGAGTTTTTTGGTTTCCAATAGGATTGGAGTGATGTAGGAGGCTTTGCCATTCCTTGATATTGAAAGATATTTTTCCTAATTGTCCTAGCATTTATTAAATGATAATCACCTTTATGAATACTGTACACTTGTTTGTGACGCTGATGTTAGATAGAACTGGGAATGGGGAAAGAAAAGAATGGGCCTATCGACGGTGAAATTACTAGACCAGCATCTCGACTTGCGGTGTTGTAGACTTCCTGTCATACTTTATGTTTCAAATGGAAAACTACTTGATGTCAATTCTTGAAAACTTCCGGATTTTATCCGCTCTATGGGAAGGTAACTCAATGAAAATTTCAAGAAATAATATTGATTTGTTTTCCGTTAAAAAAAAAAAGAAAGAAAATGGGAGCTGAGATTTTTGAACAACGATACCAAGATTTTGTGGTCTAGTAGTTTCACTGTTCATATGTCACATCAGTCTGAATGCATCAATCATCAGATAACCCATTGTTCAGCTCATACATTTCTGTTGAATGATGCCTGACGTTAGTCCATTCTTTTCGTTCCCTAGTTCTAGCAGGTGTGACATACATCCATTCTGTAGTTAAATTAACGAAAAAAGGGATTTTTTCAATTTTGATGAAGCATTACTAGAACCATCAAATGCCTGAAACTGCTCCTTTTCCAGTTTGGATATTCTGAATTTGAGTTTTGACCCAAAATAATTTGGACACATTTATGCTAAAAAGAACCTGCATCGCATGCAAATCCTATGCATATTGGTGGTGTAAGTTGGCAATCACATAACTCGGTTTGCGACGTTGCAGACTTCCTGTCATACTCCATTTTTCAAACGGAAAACTACTCAACGGCAATTCTTTAAAACTGCAATGATTTTTCTTCTCTGTGCTAAGAAAATTCTGCATAAACTTCAAGGAATGATGTCAATTTGTTCTCTTTTAGTAAAATAACATAGAGTCGGAGATTTTCAGACACCACAAACGAGTTATGTGATTGCCGACTTACACCGTCGCTATGCTTAAATGCATCCATTTCTAAGTTTTCCCTCTCTGTATAAATCCCTCATGCCATTTGGTAAGGCTCAGCAACAGATACATACTTAGCTGAATGCCTACGAGAATGAGAAGAAATTTGGAACTATTGAACAAGTTTTAAGGTTTATCAAACGTTCTATTTTTTAAAAGTAAAGAATCAATACAAAATCAGTAGCAAATTTCTAACTTGGGCCCTTTTAACTTTTACAGGAAATTATTGAGCATGCCTGTTTACGGTTTAATAGGAAGAAATTGGAAGTTGACTCAGCTTTCCATTCATATATTAGACCTGTGGCACATCCTCAATTAACTCCATTTTGCGTTCAACTCACAGGAATCATACAGGTATTAGAGTATGACTTGCTTACATTTTTTATGCTCAGTATTATTCTGTTTTTGGAATTAAGATCTCAAACATAATTTGCTATTGAGAAACAAGTTTACAATAGAGGTATTATTGACTTAAACATGGGCAGTTCATGCGATTATCATAATTTTAATACCTAAGAGGTTTAGTTGGATGTATAGATATCGACAGAAAACTGCAGAACATGTAACTCAATTTGCAACATTGTAAACTTCCTGTCTTACTTTATTTTGTAAATGGTAATATGCTCAACATTGTTCCTTTCTTGGTCTGTAAGTATGAAGAATATGGATTTTGTGAAAATTTCCAATGAGAGTGTTGGTTTGTTTGCCTTTGATCAACTAAAATGGGAGCGGAGATTTTGAAACGCCACAAATGAGATATGCATTCCTGCAGTTACACCTTTGACATACAGAGGAAGTATACCCATAAATGAATCAATATTTTTCTTGGAATACGTAGCCAGGGTGACAAACAGCATGGAAAACCTTAAAGAGTCAGGGAATTTTACAAAACCTGAAATGTCGGGGAAGTTATCCATTTATAGTGGAGACCGCACTTTAGTATTAAAATTTCCAAGATTATCTGAGACCGCATGTCTTTATTCTTATATGAATGCAGTGGCACAAGGTTTTACCTTTTAAGTGTGGTCCACCAAATCCAGGATTTTGCTAAAATCAGTGATTTAAGGTGGGAATTTTTTTTCAGTGAAGTCAAGAAATTTTGATACTTGGTTGTAAGTAGGGTTTACCTCCATTTTAATGAAATTTTATTTGCCAGCAATTTCAAAATCTTTGTATAAAATAATTTAAAGTGTGTTTCACATATATTTTCTAGGAAGATATTGATAAAGCACCAACTTTCGATGAAGTCTGGAGTGATTTTCGACTGTGGCTCAGGAGCTGTAAGTTTAGCAAAGACTCCTCCATCTTTGTGACCAGTGGGAATTGGGACTTGCAATACATGTTACCACATCAATTAAATTATAGCCAGTTACAGCCAGTTGATGATCTGAAACAGTGGATTGACTTAAAGAAGGTTAGCATATTTAAGTTTGCTTTTTACCTAATCTCATAGATTAAATATTACTTTAATTTGTGCTTCATCAGCAAAAAGTTGGATGTACAAGGAAAATTTCTCGACTTTGTGACTTGCTCAAGAAAATTAACCTACAGCCACTTTAAGCTGCCTTGCGTGACTTTGTTAAATAATAATTCCGCAAACCTGATCACCAAGTACAATTGGAGTACATTTTAACATGAGAGAATACCATTTCTAGCTAAAGCACCTACCTGCATAGGAGAACCAATGGTGTATATATTGTTATTTACCCTTGAATATAATGGCACCGATATTAAGAAAAGGAACTAATCAAGTTTGATATGCATATTGCACCTGTAATTCAATTGAATAATGTGATTGTATGCCAAAGGTGCTTACTTTTTCCTGTGTTAGTTTCTGATGCATTTCGCCTGTTTAGGCATCTTCAGAGAGATAGTAACTATGAACTTTAAACTTTAAAAAACTTTCCGCATTTTTTGCAATTGTCAGCATGTACGTAAAATTTTTAAAATTGATAGCAGTTGGACTAGTCACTCGCGACCGTATACGCGTAAACTGATTACTCTCTCTCGTAAATTGAGTAATCAGTTCACGTATATTTGGTCGTGAGTGACAAGTCCAACTAGCTATCAATTTAAAAAATTTTACGTACATGCTGAGGCTGACGACCGCAAAGAATGCGGAAAGTTTTTTAAAGTTTAAAGTTCATAGTCACTACCTCTCTGAAGATGCCTTTTTTTTAAAGATATGATTTATTGTCAGCTTCCAATTCTGAAATATAAACAATTAATTTAAATTATAGGTAATGTATAGAAAAAGTAACAACATGATAATTACTTATTATAATAAATTAAAAGTAGAAAAAAGTACATCCATTGTAAAGAGAAACTATAAGATTAATGGATGATTAATTTAAGGTGAGATTAATGGATGATTAATTTAAGGTGTCTGAAGATGCCTGAACAGGCGAAATGCATCAGAAACTAATCAAAAACTAACACAGGAAAAAGTAAGCACCTTTGGCATACAATCACATCATTCAACAGAAAAGTAACTGAAATCCTATTCAATAGGTTTCAGTATGAATCAGGCATTAAGGAAATCCATTTTAATTCCTTTTTAATGACAGGAATAGAAGGCAGTATCATACATGCCTTTCCTGATTGAATCTGTGTGAAACTTCACTCAAGTTTCAGATAAAATGGCATTCCTGATCAAAAGAGATCTCCATCACGTTATTGTCAAAGAAAATTGTGTTATGTTTTAATCTATAATTGCCTGTTTGTAGGCATTTTGCAAGCATTATGGTCGGTTTCCCTTTGGAATTAAGGATATGTTGAAAACATTGAAGCTTCCGCATCTAGGGAAATTACATAATGGTTATGGTAAGAATAATTTTTTAATATTGGATTCAATAAAGATGATGTAACCAGCCTTTTACGACCAGTGTTCGAAACTCACAGGCGCCAAATGCGCCTAAAAAATGAAGGCTCTACGCCGAAGTGGCCCCTAAAAATCTGGACTTTCACAGGAAGTCACATGAAGAAAGAAAAACAAATCTATTTGAATTGAAAAAACTCAGAATTTTCAGCACTGTAAGTGAAAGCTTGCTTTCTCTATTCTTCACGATTTCATTCTTAGTGCTTTTGTCTTCCCCAAGTTACAGCTACTTACTAGTTCTGTTACAAAAACATCTTGCGTCTAACTTTTCACTAAATGCGCCGTAATATATAGGCAAAAAGTCAATTTGGCCCCTAAAAAGTCTTTAATAGCGCCTAAAAATCGGGCTTGATGCGCCACATGGCTCCTAAAACTCAAAGGCGAGTTTCGAACACTGTTTACGACAGTCAAGAAATATATTCTGTTTCTTTACCACAAACCTAACTGGCAAAGGTTACTGGTTAAGTTGGAGGAATATTGCCTTAATGATTTTGCAATTTTTTGGCAACCATCCAGCAGGGAAGTTTGCACCTTGTCTTAACTCATGCTGTCGTATTCAATTCTGATCACTAGACACTGTTTTCTCAGTACAAGTTTTAAGTGTGTCGTTTGATCAACATGTTTAAGTTTAACAGACATCATTATCCAACTCTTCTTGTAACAGTCTAGTGATTCGAAGAAGAATGCAATATGTGGAATGCATTTACATTCTGTGTGTTGCAAATTATATTTTTCAAGTTCTCACCTATAACAGTTTTTTTCATCAAATTTTTAACCTGTTCACCAAAAAAATAAAAGCTAGAAGATTACTGAAAAGGATTCATATAGATTTAGTCTATCATCCTATGGAAGACAAAGTTGATTCACCATTGAATCGGTTTCTGTGAAACGGAAGTAAGTTCAAAAACCCATGAGCCCTAGCGTCCTGCGTCATCAGTGAAAGCCAAGGGCTCATGAATTTTTTTACTTACGCCCGTCTTTTAGAAACCGATTCAATGCTGCTGTGCTAGGGGAAAATGCCTTATGAACTTAAATAAATGTTGTCAACACTCCCCTGATAAAATATTTTTTTGAGGAATGTTATTCCTCAATAATATTTTCCTTGTCAGATATTGAATTTAACTGCAAACAAAAGTCTCAAAAGAATCTCCAGTTTCCAAGAAAATTTGCAGTTTATTAAAGAAAATTTAATGCTTAAAGGTTCCTACAGTGTTTTCTCAAAAAGATTTAAGCGTCTGAAATGAAACTGCAAGAAAAACAGTAAAAACGGCATTAAGTTACCTTATAATTCCTACATTAAGTACTAATGTGATTTATCAACTATATATGCTCCAATATTTTGGAGCTGTGAACTTTTGAATGGGTCAATTCAGAGGTTTTTCTTGCAGTTTAATTTTGGCGTTCAAGTCTTTTTGAGAATGATCAATTTCATTGCTTTCGTATCACATTTTAGAAATCACTGTCTAATTTTTTTTCTTGCAGATGATTGCACAAATATCGTCAACATAGTGAAGCATATGATTGAGGACAACAAAATTCTGGACCAGACTGATCAGCTGAAAGAGCCAGAGTGAATTCTCAAATTCTTAGGTACCTACTTACTCCCTCCAAAAGCTGTTCTTGGGTATGTTTGATCTAACACCTCATAGGCACGGCTTTATCAAGTCACTAAATTCAGTATCAAATTCAATGTATCCATTACCGAAATCAATAAATCAATTCCCCATCCAAAAATATTAGGGAATGGATGCACATACAGATTGAGTTAAGCAAAATAGGTAGTCACATCTAAATCGCAGAGTTTCAAAATTTCTTCCCCTATTTTAATGTTTTGAAAGGTAACCAACTAGTACTAGCACACAAAAATTGTTGCAATTATTTTACCCGTACAAAAGTTATTTCTATAAAACTCTAGCAAAAATGTCGGTTGGTATCCTTTAAAAAAATAAAATTAGAGATGAGACTCTGAAACGCTGCAACGTAGATGTGATCGCTTTGCTTACCATTATTCATATAACATGTATGCATTTCATGTAACAGTTAGCGTACACCATGGTACTGGTATAGAAGTAACTTTGCAATTTAAGGTAATTAGATTGCAATTTTTTTACATCATTTTTGGTCAATAAATACCAATGTGAAACAATCACCCTGCGAAAAAGCTGCCAAAACTCTTGACTATACAGATGAACTGTCCCCAGGAGTCGAGTTCATTTTGTCATTCTTGCAAGAATTAGAAAGCAACGTCATGAATTGATTGTATCACTTCATTTGTTCATGAATAAAAAAATTGCAAAACATTTTACTTTCATTCATTTAAAATTAGCAATCTCAGAGAACTTGATGAGCAAGAATGCTATGTGTGTTATGTTTGAAGGATGATGAAGCGCAAATCATAGCATATTATTTCATTGTACCAGAGGTAATTTTTATTGTAATCTTTGTTAAAAATCACTGGTAATAATTGAAATAAAAGCATTTGCAAATCACAGCAAAAATTTTTCTCTTCATCTTTGCATGTCCAGCCCACTTATTGATAATACGAGGATTATCCACCATAAGTTTCCCTAATGTATTTCTATCGAACTAAAAGAGATACATCATATCTAAATGAAAGTCTACATTAGGGATACTCTTTTAGCTTTACTAAGGTAACATTGTATTATTAGAGATAGAGATCTTGAAAATTGGTTGATGTGTCCCTGACAAAACTCAAATTTACTGTGACCACCTCTATGGACACAAACTGATTGCGGTAGACGTACAAGTTGTATAGACAGAAAGTTGGAAATCTAGCCGACATGCGTTACAATTCTGTAAATTAAAAATCTCCATACAGAGGGAAAAATCTCATCCAAGCACAATTTTCTCTCAAAGATTGCGATTAAGATTTGTGGTGCTGTTTGGATAATTGCTCATTAGATGGCACAAGTTCACTTGCCGCTGGTGACCGCTTGTCCAAGTCTTGGGCTTGTTTTCACGACTTCTTCGAGCTTGGTAGCAGTAAATTCAGGAGGCTACGCTGCACTAACGATGGATCCAATTAGACCCAAAATGCGTCTGCAGTCGCCTACCTGAATGGTCATAACTATTGTTACACCAAACAGCGTATCTCTTTGATGGAAAATTGTGCTCGGATGAGATTTTCCCCTCTGTACTGAGATTTTTCATTCTGTATTGAGATTTTCATTTTTCTGAATTGTAACGCATGTTGGCTACATTTATAACTTTCTGTCTATACCAACATAGTCCACCCCCTTTCCAAAAGTGAATTGCACTGATGTTTCCTGATTCCTGCCTCAAAGGCGAAAAATGCTGAAAGTTAAGGTACTGAATCTGTTTTAATGATCGTATTCTAAACTTTGAACAGAGTGTTGGTGATTTTGCCAATGAACGTCAAGATTCAGTATGAAACTGATATTTAAACCAAACAGCAAAGCTCTCTTGAGAGAAAATGTGCGCCCTGATGAGCTTTTTATATCTGTAATATGAATATCAGTATTATTCAGGAATTTAATGCTTGTTGGAAAAATCATCCACCATCTTGATTTGGTTTAATAGTTTAATGACATTTATAACCTACTGATAACCGAGAAAATTAGATTATTTTGGTCATGATCCAAATTTGCAGCGCTTATTCTCCACTTGGCGCAATATGAAACTGATAATTGGCCGATTTTTTCTCCAAAAAAACATGATTGGTGTATCAATTGAGATTGTTGTAATGAAATGGAATCCTTTTTTATTTTTTTCATATGTTAATGATGCTCGAAATTTACAAGTGGAATCAATGATGTAGTAAATAAAAATTGCAATCAACAGAAAAACGTTTGAGCAGGTACACAGTTTTATTTATTTCCTTTGATTCAAACGACATGATTTAATGAAGGATTATAAATATATAAGATGTACGCAGAGATTTAATGTCGATTAAGCTCAAGTCTCAATAATGGTCAATGATTGTTTGGCACTCTTCTAACTATAAAAGTAAAAATACTCTACAGTCATAAAAAAACAATTATTAGAATAAAAACTAGCTTAAAAAGAAAGTCATTCTACCGAGAGAAGAGACAAAATCCACTGATATCGAAGAGAGCGGGGCGTCAAAAATCAGTAAAACACAATTAAAAAGATGTAATTAAAAAGAGAGTGCTAAGGAAGCCTTGAAACCTATCAACAAAATAAAAAGAGAGTGCTAAGGAAGCCTTGAAACCCATCAACAAAAAAAAAGTGTATGAATTATTTCCAAAGAGACTAAAACATGAAGCTAGCAAGTTGATTTTAGTTTTATTAGAAAACTTATGAAAATTAATATCCATCAACCCGTGAAATCTACTGATGGTTACAGCTAGTTTGGTCTAAAATCTACTGCCGAATATGCGGGATTTTTTGCATTAATCCTTGACCACTTTTTAAATTCTGAGATTTTTCATACTTATCGTTTCATTCAGAAAACTAATGCATGTCTATTGATTCTAGGTTTAGTTAAGGCTTGACAACCTTTTACAGCTAGGCAGCACCAGTCGACAAGGTAGGTCTGTGAGTCTTTGAAAAATTGCTTAAGGTCAATAAATTATGACTGCTTCTGAGAGGTGGTGTTCTGCGCATATTCCTTCATAAAGTATGCTGTAAGAGCTTCAGATAAACTCTGATAGGGAAAGTATAAGTAGAAAAATCTTAAAACAAAAAAAAATCAATGAAAGAGTGAAGATTTAATTTTCATGCATTCGAGCTTGACTGACTTTAGACAGTTAATAAGAGCAGGTACATAAAGGGTTAAACCATTGTATGAAATAAATTCCCGCTTGCTTACAAGCCACTTTAATCTCATAAAGGGATGTTTAATTCTAAAATGCCCTATTTCATCTGACGAAGCAATTTTCAATTATGCAGCTCAGAAAATCCTATAACTATATTGTAAAAAGTCATTGAATAATTACTATGTACAAAATTTGAGCTAAAATAGTAACAAATCATATCAAATATGATGGACCTCAATGTACAATTTTCGAATTTAATTGATCTAAAAGGACTTCTCATCAATTCAGTCACGCTTTACATTGACTTCAACGAAGCTGTTAAATGAAGAAAATGCTTTTAAGTAAAATATTGAGCAACTTATCAGTACCTTCTTAAAGCAGCTGTTTTTAAATGGTGATTTTTTCATACATACCATTTCATAAAATAAATTCAGCAGTAAATCAAGTTATTCAGAGCAGGAGCTCAACCTGATCGATTGAAATAAGCATGAAGGATGAATGGCTCAAATGAGTGGCTCTGAACATGAAGGAGCTAACATAATCGCAAACAGAACTGAAAATTGGAATGGATCTGAATTCGTAATAATTTGAGCTCTTTAGTTCAAATAGATTCGAGTCCTGAAACAACTTAACAGCCAACTGCTGGGTATTTAAAGTAAAAATTTGACACTTTTATAGTCTGACTAAAAAGTATTAAATTTGGGACTAGTATCCCAAAAAATTTTAAAAACAAAATGATCCTAAAATGATTTCAGACTTAATATCTACTTCGTTTTTTTTTTTTATATTTTTGCTGCATCATGAAAAGGGGTGAGAGAAAGCTATCATGATTTCATCCATAGATTGACGATTGACACACCATTCACTTTCTCATCTTTGAATCCCACAAAGGGGGATTTGAATTGATACCAAGACGTCAGGCTTTCGTTGCTGATGTCTAAAGTGGTGGCGGAATTATCACTACCTGCCCGTGCAGGAGAAGTCTCCACATTGGAGTCATTGAAAATTTTTATACCCGAACAACAACAATCTGCAGAACTTCCATCTGATGTAAGTATATTGATGATCGACTCTTGAGCTCTCAATGGTAAGCTGAAGTTCTCTTTCGGAAGGAGATGACTTGACTTGACGCAGTAACTTGCGTTCAGTTTCAAGAAAATGAATAAATTTTTAGAGCTAATTTCTTTACACATAAGATCTGCGAAATTTGAAGTGCCCACCAGTGACCTGAAACAGTGAGCAAACAGACTGATCAGCAAAAAGAAAGGGGGAAAAAACATTGAAAGTTTTAGATGAGTTGATCAAAAAATACACATTGATGACTAACGAACGACACCGCCTAATTGCAAACTGACCATTTTGTAGAACCAAGAGAAAACTTTGCCATTTTTTAATTTTGAGGTTAGATTTGGAATTTATTCATACATTACAGCGACATTGAAGCGCTTCCCTACAGAATTAGAAAAAATTAAAATCATCAGTTTCCGTTTTTTATACTGTAGAATGCGGCAAAGTCGCTATCTCATTTTTGCCAAACTTGTCAGTTTAGCGGTGTCGTTCGTAAGCCCTTAACATGCTACTTTGTTCATGCTAATCCCAACTATAGTTACGTAATGGAAAAAAAACCGACCCCAAGAAATATGACAATGATTAAACCACTCTGATAAAAATAAGTTGTCCTGCCAGGGACGAAATTGTTCTATGATGTCTAAGTTCGTCCTTCAAGGACAAAATTGTCTTTTCAATTGCTCTACTTGGAGGACAATTTATTTTTATTTGAGCAGGGAACGTGAACTTTAACTCTCATGTCAAATGGTTCTCCTCCGATAGATATGTTGCAAAAAAGATATACAGCCAACTAAGTACATATCATATTGGTCAAATCGCTCAAATATCACACTGGGCACAAAAAAAAATATCTAAAATCCACTCCCTAAGGCACGATTGGCACAGATTGCGTCCTCTGGCAGTTCTTCTTGGTTGCTGGCTGTCAGGTTTGACCAACATACAATCTTGTCAACTATTACACCTTTCTTATGTATTATTCCAATTGGTTAAAGCATTCGTTTTTGCAGCTCAAAGAAATAAAGGAGAAAACAAAGGTTTGAAAAAGGTTGAAGCTACAGCTGAGAAATATTTATGACATAAAAGGAGCATATTAGGTTTGATTGGGGGAATAGTCATTGCTTACCTGAGAACATTGAAAAGTTGCTTTCTTGGTGGATGATATTTATCTGAATGCAGTTTTTCTATCTGTGGGATTTTTATCCGGAATACGTTTTGAGGACTTAGAATAGTTGCTCCTAACACCAGCAGAACTTCTTTAAGATCGTTTGAGTCGCAGGATTCAATCTCAGAAATAATGCTCTGGAAATCAAAGAAAAGAATAAGTATATCTTCATTAGCACTTGAATGAAAGCTTCCCACATGCCGATAATTGTAGCGTACATCGCAGGAATAAAGGGGAAACTACAAATTTCTACTAGTTTCGGATTGCTTTGTAGTTTCAGCTCTATTCCTTATCTATTCTAGAATGTTTCCATTTTTTTCCGACTAAGCACTGAGGAAGATCCATGGCCTAGGGGTCAAAATGAGTGCCTCTGTTATTTTTGTGAGTTTGTGTATCTTTCATTAATTGCTTGCTTCTTCAGCATCATGTAGTTGAATTACATTGTATCTATTTAGTATTGGCTTGAGCTTGATCTTTGCATTTCTAGGATCACTAAACTTGCGTTGTAAGTGAGGGCTGTATTTGACCATACAAACTCTGGATATTTTTGCTTCAACCTATTTTCCTCATCAGACTCAGGCACATTGCCACCGAGAGGTGATACTTACAAGTCAAAACTTCACTGCTTCGGAATGATTTTTCAAAATTTCCAGGAAGAGCAGTAACCAATTATAAGAAAAAAAGAATATGTACTTACTTTGAACATGGAGTCAAGTAAGTCCAATGAATCGACCGTTTTTTTCAAGTGTTTCTCAACAAGGTAGGTTGATCCTGTTTGGTTGTCTCTACTGGAAGTCTGGTCAATTCTTGTGTCCTAGAAAACAAAAAAAATTACTTGATCAGGAAAAAAACAGGATGCATATTAAAAGGGATGCTTTTTGACCTGACGAGCTGATCCTGAGACAAAGTTGGCCAAGGTAGGGCTACAGTAGCTGTCTGTACATACCATGGTTATTCATTCCCCGGCTGGGTTTCGTTGTAGTTTCATTCAGTTTTAATATAATTCCAAATTCATATTTTTCTTCTCAAAAAAACTTCTTTTACTTAGTTCATCCACCCAATTTTTATCTCTCATCTAAACCGTTAATTATGATTACTTGGTCAATAAAATGGGAGATAGCTGAGCTGCAGGATCCAATAGGAACTCTACAACTTGCATTATTTGACATGGTATCGAAAACCGATCTCATTGATTGACATTGTGCCTTCACTTTGATTTCTTATTCATTCAAGTTTTATTAATTGACCGTAGAAAATGACTTCTCCAGCCGTGATCGTTGTTTTCAGAGGTCCATTCAGTCCAGTGTCTAAATCGCAGAACATGAGAGATCACAATGAAATTGTTTTTCTTCATAAATTTGTCAAGTATTTTGAGAGAGTGAGTAAGCTAACTTTTCACACTTTCAAGTAAGACAATAAAATGTCATGAAAGAGGGAGTGCCCCAAACTTTGTAACAGAGTGATTCAAACCACCCGTATCAAGTTTTTTCCTCGGCCGTAACGGGTTAAGTAAGTTCAAGGACTGCGAAATCGAATAGGAAATTGACTGCAAGGAGTACAAGTTTCATCACTCCAAAACCATGGGACTTCCTTCGGCAGGTAAAACTGGGGTTGCGATTATTGAAGTCACCGATCTCCACATAATTTGGAAAATATTCAATCAAAAGGCAGTGGCACGTAAAATTGAACCTAAATTGACACCAGGTCATTCAGTACCAGCCCATCTCCATCCAAAATACTGATTCACAAAGGTGAGGGACACAACCCCCTTCCACAGAATACCGGGGGGGGGGGGGGGCAAAATTGATATGGTAACTTAGGAAAAATGTTTACAAGGGTAGTCAGCCCCAAGGAATCCAAATTTGATAAGACCCTAGCTCTCTTAGACTTGGCAGATGGGGTACGAAGGAATCTGAAACTTGAAAGGTAAAGGGTCCAAAAGGCAAGGAAGGTCATAAGAACATCAAATTTGGATATTAAAAGGAACTCATTTCATTGTGACCCAGGCCATGATAGTGAGGCGTGTGCAAGTATATGCGAGAGGACCCTTCTTACAATTGAGATGGATATATTTAGTCAAAATACATACATTATAGAACTTGAATAATAGGAGTAGATACAGAAGTCAATCTCAGATCAGCACTATCAGAAGGTTCATAAGTGCGTTCGAATACTAATGACTTGATGTACAGTGAATCGATTGTAATGACCTGCAAACTGTAGAAATTTGCTCCTACTTAACTTAGAAACGGAGAGATGAAAACATACAAACCTCTATGCTTTTTCGTCTCGCAATGCAGAGTTTTAAATGATCAAGGGGAAAAGGAATCAATTGTTTCTGGTAGATGATGAATTTCACTATTTCGACGATTAATTCTGAACATAAACTCTGCGTAAAAACGTCTGTAAGCTGGACGCCGATTTCAACCGACGGACTTTTCATGGTCGGTTTACGGAGTTGCACTGCGTACTGCGTATTCAATAATTCACAGATTCACTGCTGAAATTGTCATGATGAACTCATGCACTGGACAAAGAGATAAGGTCGTTGGACTCAAACGGACAGACACTTCGGCTAATTATGCGGAGGAAATAACCTGAAACTTGTAACACTTGAATGAGAAAAGCCTCTGATGAATTCTGACACTTCCAACTACATAATCTGTCTTCATGAAAGTGGAAAAAGTATTTCAGGAGCTCGAAAATAAAATAAAAGACTGAATGAGTGAATGATTCCAGGAATTCTTGAATTACACATACCTAACCTCACTTTTTTTGGCGGGCTTTATTATTGCTACTTGTTGCTAATACTGGCAACGTTGCCAAGAAAACCGCGGATTTTTAAATTAACGGACCGGCATGCACGCATCATGCGCCACTTGCTGGAAAAATGGAAAATAATGTCTCCATGAATCATTGAACATCTTCATCGATCGCTTCAAAGTAATAGTTGACCTTGTAAATTGCAATTTATATACCTTTTAGGTAAAAGATAAATTGAATGGGCTAGATGCGTTGCAATGGTTGTACCTAACAAGCATCCAAGAAAATGTAGGTACATCAAATTTAGAAAGAAACTTAATGACAGGAGTCATAAGAGACATAAATCGAGACTCTTTGCCATAAAGTTAGAAACTCTTCATCACTTCTAGAGCAGGCATAGGTGTAACAAAACTGTTTTGCGGTGGCGCTTCTAAATTTGTTAGTACATTTTTATTAATCTCATCATCCAACTATGAGCTACTCATAAAAGCTTCAACATTTTTATGATATAGTTGCAGGAGATTGAGGGGGTTCTAACATTATTTTATGCACTGGAGGATGTTTCTGTTCAGAGGTGCACTGTGCTCCCACCTCCTCATACAATCGATTACTTGTGATTTTTTTATCATAATTTTGACTAAATTTTTGAGCTTATAACTTAGTTTAAAATACCTATTCATATCAACAGCTTAAAGTGGAAAATGCGTATCTCTGACTGGAACACTGTAAATATTGGCAGGAGTTTACTTTTCTTACGATAAAACAAAGCAACAATTTTCATTTACATTTTTGGAGAATTCTCTTAACTACTTAAAATATGAACAAGCAATGGACCACTAGACAGGGTGCGAAGTTCAGCATTCTGATACATGTTTCGTAACTAAAATTTCACGTAGAATACGATGCGCACAACAAAAATTACCTCCATAAACTCCTTACGAAGATATTTGATGATTCTTGATGCGTCAATTCAAACCACCCGCTCATGAAAACTCAATGCTCTACGTGATTCACATCGCGCGCTAAACTTTATCATTACAGTCTCTGCGATATAAAAAACTGGCAACCTCAATCTTGACGCTTTGGCTCAGCTATAGAAAATTGCTAATAGTTTGAAGAACACATAGTGGAAAATGAACATTGCTCGATTGAGAAGCTAGCTGAAACCGTTGTAGTGCGCAATTTGACTCAAGTAGAGCTTTGAGTTTCTTCTGAGCGGGCAGTTCAAATTCCTCGCAACCAATGTGAAATAAACACGTTAATATCTTCTTGAGGAGCTAGTTTCAGTAATTTTCGTTGTGTGAATCGTTTTCAACGTGAAATTCTGGTTAAGAAACATGTATCAGATTGCTTAAATTCGTACCTTGTCTAGTGGTCCATTNGTTTCCATTGGTTTTCTTAAGGTATAATGTCACTTACTGCTGTCTTGCCTGAGTCCACGTCATTTTTTGCGCACTTTCGGCTTTCTCATATGTCTCGTTTTTATACAATTAGGATGAATTTTGTTGTTTAAGCCATTTCAGTGATAGATGATTTTGTAGGTGACAGTCACGAGACAATATTGTAAAAAAGATGACATTTCGCGTACTCACTTGCGCTAATTTTGTCTTTTTTTTTTTATTTCAGTGATTTCATCTAGCAGAGATTAGACGAAACTTGAAGGAGACTCGATTTCTAAAATGTGACACTTACTCTGCCGTGCTAAGGAAAACGCCGTATGAGCCCTCGGGCGTTGTCAAATTTCCCCCGGCAAATTACTAGTTTTTAGGAAAATATTTGAATATTTGTCAAATATTTGAATATCATATACCGATTTCTCAGATAATTTTGTTCATTTTTGGATGCAAAACTTCTGAAAGTTTCACTGAATAATATTCATAATGGACCACTAGACAGGGTGCGAAGTTCAGCATTCTGATACATGTTTCGTAACTAAAATTTCACGTAGAATACGATGCGCACAACAAAAATTACCTCCATAAACTCCTTACGAAGATATTTGATGATTCTTGATGCGTCAATTCAAACCACCCGCTCATGAAAACTCAATGCTCTACGTGATTCACATCGCGCGCTAAACTTTATCATTACAGTCTCTGCGATATAAAAAACTGGCAACCTCAATCTTGACGCTTTGGCTCAGCTATAGAAAATTGCTAATAGTTTGAAGAACACATAGTGGAAAATGAACATTGCTCGATTGAGAAGCTAGCTGAAACCGTTGTAGTGCGCAATTTGACTCAAGTAGAGCTTTGAGTTTCTTCTGAGCGGGCAGTTCAAATTCCTCGCAACCAATGTGAAATAAACACGTTAATATCTTCTTGAGGAGCTAGTTTCAGTAATTTTCGTTGTGTGAATCGTTTTCAACGTGAAATTCTGGTTAAGAAACATGTATCAGATTGCTTAAATTCGTACCTTGTCTAGTGGTCCATTGCAAAGAGATATTTGGATAAAATCTCTTATAAAAATAAATAATAATTGAGGGTTTTTTAATATTAATGGAGAGACGCATATTCCAACTTTAGCCATGTCATATGTACTCTTGAGACATGGATTTATTTTCTTAGCTCAAATTTGTTTAAAGAAACCTCCAAAAATATGTATATTACTGAATCAGTCATACATCAAAGTGGTGGCAATACGTAGGACGATTTACCCTGGATTCACAGTTCAGGCAAACTTAGGCAAGATGGATGAAGAAACCTAGTTACATTCACTTCTAACACTATTTTTTGGTGATAAAAAGTTCAAGTGAAACAAAATGAAACTTTCGCCACGAAATCCCCTAAGAAACGGTCCTACAATGTTTTCTAATTGATACAATCATTCCTCGAATCAGAAGGATTTTGATCTCTGTCTAATGTCTGAAATAGAGCAAATAAAATATTGTTGCTTTAATGCTTAATGCAATTTTGCCTTTATTCATTCTTAGGTGTTCTTAACTTTGAAGGGGTAAACCATCAATCAATAGTGAAAAATTAAAACTCACAGGTGGAATGACAAAAAAAGAAAACACCCAAAATGAAAAACAACAAATATAAAAAGTTTATGAAACGCTTAGAAAGAAAAATAGACAATATTAATATGATTCAACACCTTGCATGATTACGGAATAAATTAGCCTCTTAATTGATTGAAAAAAATTCTTTCACATTTCGTCATTGAACGAAAGTCCATTATTTAAGTATTTGATGGAAGGTTCATGCTCAATTTCATTCAAGGTACGCAAACAGTTTATTTTTTGCTCTCAACTTTCTCTAAAAATGCAGTACAACACCTGAGACACTGTTCATAGACCTTCTCAAAACCAGCAGTATCACTATCATAGTATGGATCTCGGATGATTTTTTCGCCTTGTGGGTCGTAGTCTCCTAACAGCTCAATCTTAGCTGGGGAATTTGCAGGGGCCGAACGCTTCAAATCTGAAATATTTTGCTCATCCATGCCAAAAATGTAGCTAAATTCAGAAAAATTTTTCTTCTTAATCTGTTTGGCAGTGTGTGTTGAATCGACACCATGTGCTTCCAGGATTTGCTGAGCACGGCGGTCTGCAGGGCTACCGACATGCCAAGACCCTGTTCCACTGCTATCCACAGTCCACCCTGAAAGGTTTCGCTCTTTGACTAGGTGTCGCATAACACAATCCGCAATCGGTGAACGGCAGATGTTGCCCAAGCACACAAACATTACAGACTTTGGTCCTAGCGATGGTTCTGCTGCCATTCTGGAAAAAAAAGTATTTTAAGGTACAGATTAGTACACGAGGAGAATGAATCATGTTCTACATGACGGACTGAACAAAAAACAGTAGGCCCCCATCTGAGTAAATTAGTCTAGGTAAAATCTAAGAAGTGCCAACTAACTCAGAGCTAAACTCTTTCACTTGATCTAGGATCTTGATCTCCCGAAATGATCCACATTTTGAAACTGCAAACCTCGCATGTCTAGCCTGGAATTGTTCTCAGCAGGCCAAATATTAATTTTAAGCAGCGAGATAAGACCTTAAAGTGCTGTATATTGTGTAGTTATGATAGGGCTACAAATGCCGTGTCGTATCGACATAGATTTAATAATCGGGTCTTAGAACCGCCTACTTGAACTTACGAGCATTCCTGCAAAAGGGCAAAAATAACTGCCAACTAATTTTAAAAGTAGGAACTTGAAGTAGGATTGATCACATTTCGCTAAACTAATTAGTAGTTTCTCATATCTATAATTCAACTTGCATTTAAATACCTGCAAAAATGCAGAGCAATCCTCCTTCCGTATCCTTAAAATACAGGATTTTATGACAACAAATGATTGTGCTCATTGGATAAATTAGTGTTGAATAATTGATAAACTCTGCTTCGGCTGCTTTTACCATATCGATGACTAAAGTACAAAGCCACATATCTCACTTTGCAGCGTTGCTGAATTCCCATCATACTTTATTTTTTCACTGAAAACCAAGTCAAGGTAATTTCTTGAAAACTGCCTTGATTTTTATTCTCAGGCAGAATAGCCTGTTAAAATTTCAAGCTGTAAAGTTGGCTAGTTCCTCTTCAAATGAATGAAAAAGGAGCGGAAATTTTGAAACACTGCAATAGAGCTACGTTATTCCTTAACTTCACTTAACCTAACCGTACTTCATTCATCGATGTGTCTTTGCTTGCACTTTTAAAGCAGTCGCAGAATCTGCGCAATCAGAGGGAAAAGGTATACTATTGAGAGACGGGATATGTACTTACTTTCCTAGTGTCCGATCAAACAAGATAGATACTAACTTCAGAATAGGTTGATGAAGAGAACAAAAATGAGTTCAATGAAATCGTTGATTGATAAAACTTTTACGCTTATCTCATGGAATGTTATTGAAAGTTACTTATAAGAAGGATCAGTGAGAAGGACACAGATAACAATTTGGTAGATAACAACTTCCCTAACCTAACCTCAAACAACAAACACAAACCTCCACAAGTCAGCCACAAGTGCTGCACAACCTTGCCGGTTCGTTGTTCTTGCACGCTCACACAACCGATTTTTTTGAGCTTTGGCAACACGGTAGCAGGTGCAGGACCATAGAATAAAGAGACTAACGTCAACAGAAGCGAAAGCCCCCGCCATTTTCATGTCAACGAAGCATACCGAAAGGAGGCTGTTTCAATAAGTACTGTTTACGTTTGCGGTTTTGGAGAGGTCGAATAATAACGGATACATACGTTTTAAGGAATTGTAAGAGTTTTCTTTTAACTTATTTATCGTTAAACCGAAGAAGTACTGTATATTCGCTTAAAATTTAATGTTTTTTTCCACTTTTATATTTGTAGGTAACCTCGAAATTGGTTTCAATCTGCGCAGAAAAATGTTAACATTGGTTCTTACGGAGCTTTCGCTTCTGTTGACGTAGTCTATTTATTCTATGGCAGGACTCAGGACAAGGACAAACCGTTTTTTAGAAACCCGTCGTGAGTTCGTGACCCGTGACCATTGCGTGACCCCAACTTGGCGTGACCCCATGCAGCCCCCCCTCCCCTCGGGACGCCATCTCTTTTCCTTTGTTTATTTATTTATACAGTTCTGTTCTTTAAGGCAATAAGGCATCTTCTTAGTCGTAAAGAATTCCGGGCTCCAGAAAAAGATAGAAGCCAACCCAAATCCTCAATTTCAGTTCAGTGTGTCTTTGATCTTTGATCCTCGCTACCAGCTTGAAAGTACCTCGTCCTATTTAATTTCAATAGATTTCACGCTACCTCAAAGTATTCTGCTCTATCAAGCCTTTCTTTTAATTTTCAAATGACAAGTGAACAAAAAAATGTCTGGAGTGTGTGGTCGGAAGAAAGTTCCAAAAAAAGCTCTATCGTAAGTCCTTAGATTCCTTTACTTTTCACTATTCTTTATATTATTGTACTTCTCCGCTTTCCCTGAGGATGCTGCTGGGTGCACATAGCAAACCAGAAATGGTGGGGCCAAATTAGGCTTTAAGTATTGGAGCATTGTAGCTAAGTACTTAAATCCTCTGCATAAGTGTTGAGAAGGAGAAAGCTCTCTGGTGAGGAGGAGTTATCAAAGTCCGTCAAATGCCCTAATTGCTTTGAATTAGATCGAAATAATCAGTAGCTGCCTGTAGGTTCCCCAGTTTCCTCAGTCTCTTCTCATTGTATGATGCAATAAAGTTCTGCCAGTTGCCTAAATTGCAACAATTTGATATTCTGAAGGATTGTATTTCAGATCTTTTCTCTCCAACTTGGTGCTCAGCAATTGAGATGTGGGTACTTTTATTGTTGTCTCCTATGCAGTAGACGCTATTAGTGGCAAGTCACAGAAAAGCGATATATATCGATTTTTTGGCATTGGTAGCATTGGAAGAGGTTATGCCAACGTTATTGTTTGGATCCCATGCGATATAATGGAGAATCCCTATGATGACGTAACCACTAATAGCGTCTATCAACGTATCTCAATTGCACTGCCCTAGCGTTTCTTAAGTACTGACATTTAATTTTTTGGGGGAAACCTGTCACCCTTTACCTGAAATTTTTAGTGACTTTTCTCTTCTCTTGTGAGAAATGACACTAAAATTTCCAGACACTTTTTTCAAAGGTTTTTCTGTGAGAAAATATAATGATTGATGAATCACTGAAGTTGCGCAAATGAGTTACAATCCTATGTGTGGGAGGCAACAATACGTCAGATTGATGAGATGGTCTGAAAAATGTTCACCTAAGCATTTTTCAGACTGATAATGAAGAAAGATCCTCTCTGGCCACCTGTCCTCTGCAGGTAGATTTATGATGCCTTAACCTCCAAATTTCCCAATTTTTCAGGAAAGAAGCTTTACGTGTGACAGCTCAGAAGAAAAAAGAAACTACCATCAAAGCAATGGCTATTATCGAGAAAATGATAGACAGTAAAGTAGAAGAAAAGTGGTTGCTTGATTCAGTAAGTTATATTTTATAGTAACTCGAATAATTATGACACACTCCCTATAACAGGATTATTTGCGCTTTACAACACTTTAAGAACCAAAGTGCCTGATTTTTAATCAAATTTTCATGTATCAGCTCAAAGGTGTTAATCTTTCATTCGTCAATAGTAGCATAAAGTATATTAATTTACTACGAACGGAGGCGGTAACTGACGCACCAGTCAATAAACACAGCTTATAACCACATGGATCATTCAGTCAAGGTGACGTGTCCCTGCATTACACAGGACTCTCACTGTTGAACGAAAAGAACTCATTTTGAGTATAACTTCCCCTTTATAGTAATACCGTTTGGTGCAACACTAGTTGTGTTATCAGATAGCAACTATAAACACGTTTTGGCTTTAGTAGGAGCCAGTATTAGTACAAGGCTTGACCGATTTTCCACTCCCACTCTTGGAGAAGTCTTTGATCCTAAAATGAAGCAAAAAATTAAAAAGCCGCGCTGCACTGATGATGGATCCAAGCACTTAGAACTGAAACTTGTCTACAGTCTGTTTCTGATTCAACGCAACTAGTGCTGCGCCAAACAGTTTAACACCAAAGACAATAATTATACTATGTATGAGTCTTTTCCGCTTTTAGTGAGAGTCCCTTTATAGCACAGAGACATGATGGCACCTTTGCTCATCGATCTATACGCATGATCACAACCTGTGTTAATTTTGTGTAGCAGCAAGTTACAACTGTTAATGGACAATTTATAATATCAAATAGTGATTCTGTTGTTTGGACTTATCAAATCCAATTCTTGAACCGAATATCATATTGTCCATCCAATTATTAAACCATGAATTCTCACCCAACACTTCCTCCTGTAGAATCAAAAATCATGCAAAAGATGAGAATCAGCAGTCGTTGAGATATGAAACTTTCTTGATATTCTCTCGGACTATGATGAATCCCCCTCCCCTGCTTCTAAATATATTGTTGACCAAAAAGCAAAACCACATACCTCCATTCGTAGCGTTGCAGGCTTCCTGTCATATTTTAGTTTTTCTTTAGAAAGCAAGTCAATACAATTTCCTAAAAACTTCCTTGATTTTCCATCTGTCCTAGGAGAAAATTCAGTGTAAATTCCAAGGTACAAAGTGGGCTGTTTTCTCTTCTGAAAAATGAAATAAAAGCGGAAACTTTGAAACACCCCAATGGGGGTATGTAGTTTGGCACTTTCGCCATCGATATCAAATTGAGAAGACTCAGAAATCACTGCTGCACAACTTAAAATCACTATTTGTCATCAGCACCAGTCATCAGTGTCCATTCTTGAAACTGAAGACAACTTCCCCTCTCAGTGAACTACAATGAACATATTTTGGCATATGATCCTGCAAGAGAGGCATCGAACCCAAACCACCTGGTTTTACTGTAACCCTCCGTGTTGCAGCCCTGATCTTTTTACATTATCTTCTCTCAACAGATGTGCTATTTTTTCTATCTTTCTTTTTTTTTTTTTTCTAAGGTGCATTCAATCACTCAAGATCAGTATCAAGATGTTACAGAAGAGAGGGCCATTACAGAACTTTGTGGTTATCCATTGTGTTGTAACATTTTGAAAAATGTTCCGTCCAAAATATACCATATCTCTACGAGACAAAACAAAGTCTACGACATCACTGACCGAAAGGTAAGGGTTTTATAGTATGTGGAATTTGAGGTCCACTTTAGTTTTTCGTTTCCTATTTCATCGCTGTTGTTAAATGATCTCCAGTGTTCAGTTTTTTGCTAAGCATACTGAGAGATGAGTTATACTCAAAACGACTAATAAATTCATTTTTACCAACATCACTCAACTCCTCTATCTATGATATCCTTTAATTTGACCAAGGAATGTAACGCCATTCATGAATTGAAGAACCGATAAAAAAAAATCAATTTTCTACAAGAGATAAATTGCGCAATTTTTGTCAATAATTTTGCTGATGTTAGTCAGTTATCAAAAATAAAATCTGTAAAATTGCTCGTTGGAATCACCCAACAGTTTTTTTTGTCTTTGCAAGTACAATTACTTAGGGAGTTGGAATGTTGCAATGTTGATTTTGTTTTTTGTCTGGAAACAAAAAATTGATCCATGAAACAAGCGTGAATGGAGCCACTGTTCATCTAATCACAGAGGAAAAGAATTTCATAAGAAAAGAAGTCAAGTTTTGATCTAATTTATATGTAATTAATACCCTCCTCTATTTTCAGAATTTTTGTAGCAGTGGATGTTACAAAGCATCTATCTTTTTGAAGGATCAGTTATTAAGTAGTCCTCTATGGTTGAGAGATGCTGAAGGAAGACCCGATTACAAAATTCTTCATATAGATAAAGGGTAAGTTTTGATGCTTTGTCATATCAAATCATTCTACGTATCATTTCAACCACTTCTTTGATGTTTAAAGCAGGGTTGCAAATTGTTCTCAGCAGGCTGTGACCAAACTTTGGACATGCCCTGATAATTGTGGAATCTGGAGAAGTTTATCGCACTTGCTGAGAAAGCACCTCATGAGCATTTGAAAAATTTCATATTTCCTTAGATTAACTGTTTAATTTCTATGTAAGTTAGGTATGATTACTTTTAGTTGAAATTTTCAATTATACTTACTGGATGAAATAGTGAATAAAATTTTGTTAAAATTTTAAGGAAAAGCATAGTCTAGTTTTTTAGACTATCTCTAATTCATTTTGAAAAATTTAGGAACATACGAATGCTCTAATAGCTTCTTTCCTCATATTGGCAGGATTGCTCATTTTTTTCAATTTCAGTTTTCCTTGAAAAAGTAGGAACACATCTTGCTCAGCCGTTATTGCGAGTCTTCCCTCTTTAAAGTACCCAAAGACCAAATTTTAGCCATCCATCAAACTTTCCTCAACATTCTAACTTTGATGTGTAAAGAGAGCTTTTTGTTTTATCATTCAGTATTCAAGAATCTTGGCATGGTGTTACATATTCGTAGCAAGGAATTTTTTTGTTTTTTTAAAAATTTAACTACTTTTCTGAGGAATGATGGTGAATTTTTATCACAGTTTTCTTTCCTGAAATATTAATTACAAAGAATCTGGAATTTTGAGAAAAAAATTGAGGACTCTACTCTATGTTTTTACAAAAGCTACAGCAAAGATTTGTGTCCTTTATAATCCGGGACTCGAAATCAATTCATACTATTGAGGATTAAAGCATATCCAGATTACAGATGATACTCCAAAGAACAAAATACATGTTGCTGAGTACAAGAACTGTTCTCATGCACGAGTGAAATTTTTCATACATTTTACATAGTTATTTTTCTGTCTCCTTTTTCAGCGGAAGTCTTGGAGCAGAAGTCGATTTTGGACATTCCCGAGTTCGTTTATCCGAAGTTAATTTGCCAAGCAATGTATCAACTGCTGAAGATGATGCATCTGTACTCGGAGACCCACCAAATTCCCTCAGTGAAAGTGAAAAACTGCCTCAAGATCCAACGGATGAAGGAAGCACTACCCAGGAAAACGTACTTTGTGGCCAAGAATCTGAGGAACTTTCAACTTCATTAGTATCTGAGAAGCTTTCAACCATAACTCAGGTTAAACTTAAAGAAAATGAGAGCTCTGAAGGCAGAGAAATTTTGCCATCCAATGACAAAGGGGAGCAAGTTTGTTTCACTAACCCTAATTCATCAAAGAACCATAATAATGGGTCAGAGTCAATTACTGTCCCTCAAGAAGATACCGAAAAATTTGAAAATTTTGTGTCTAGTTTAGGTAGTTCTGAAAACACAGAATTAGCTGCAGATGATACCCCTTCCTTGCAGGGTAATCTATCACCGAGCATGAGGAGTGACTCCAACAATGACTCTGTCAGTTTATTAGCCTCAGCCTCCAAAGAGAAAAGTACAAAGAATTTGATATTTCAAGAAAGCTCCTGTTCAGAAATCTGTGAAAAGGGACATTCCATGGCTTCCACCACTAATGTATCTGTGCAAGACAGCACTGACTGTTTAGAAAATTCGGACTCAACAGTAGTCAAAAATTGTTCTGTGATCTCTGAAAGCTGCAATGAACAATCATCTGGGGTAGAAGGAAGCTCTCATTTGGCAAATTCTACTCTGAAGTCCAATTCTATAAATTCACGTGCAGAAACTACCTTAAATGTTCCTGTGAGTAAATCTAGTGAAAGTTCCTGCAGTAGAACAAAATTAGAAAGCTCTACAACTGAGTCGAAATCTAGTGAGCATTCAGTTTTTAAGAAACAACGACATAAAACAAAAAAGCAAGAAGAAAACATCGACCGGAAGAAAATTTTACTTGAAGTTGTGAAACATATAGAAAAATGTCTCCGAGAATGGATGACCTTCGACTCACTGGTCTTCCTTCTTGGCGAGGAGTCCGTCAAAAACTCGCTACGTTTAAAAGGCGCAGATTTCAAGGATTGTCAAAACTTATGCGGAACAGATGCAAGTACCTACGAGAAATACTTGAGCATTTGCAAGAAGTTGAACATGTTAGAACTGGAAGATGCTAGAGCAGACGCTGCTGCAAAAGAAAAAAATGCTGATCTGAAGCCGCTCCCTGATTACAGTCTGCTACAAAGAGAGGCCAAGCAATTGGAAATCAAAGTCAGATCTTTTTATGAAGGAAGCACGAGAATAGAGATAGAAGAAGCGACTCCCCAAAACTGCAATAAAGAGGATGATGAGGGCGTAGTCTTACCATTAGTGGATTTGCATGCTCAAAAGGCTCTTAGGAGGAGAATTGTCCTAGATCGTCTAAATGTTATGTAAGTGTTTATTTTGAAACTGGCTATTAATAAACCTACGTTGTCATTTGGATGGTCATTTGAATACAAGACACCCAAATAAACAAAGCACGTGAATTAGGCTGAAAAAACTTTTTTTCGTTTTTTTTCTTTTCAGGGACTTTTCTGGAAGCTTAAATTGCGGAGAGTTCCTCAGATTTGTTAATGGAGGGAGACTGATTTGTCTGAACTTTTAGTGACCAATTCTGGCCCTTCTGTCCCCCTTTTAAGTATCTTTCTTTTATGTTCCAAGTACATAAGTCACTTTTACTGTTGACGATCCTTTTTCCAGTCGCAGTCTGTCCTTTTTTTTGTATCAAGCTTGACTTGAAAAATTAGAAACTTCACTGATTTATTTGCTCATGTGTATACTTGAGGCCTTTTCATGGAGCTTTCAAGTTAAGGGTTTCAAGGAATATTTCACATTTTGCATCCTAAATATTCCACTCAGTAGTCTTAGCGCATCTCTCAAAAATATGTTTTCTAATTTTTTTCACAGATTGCCTGACCTTGGAAGAACACTGAATCTTAGTACTTTCAACTTAACTTCAGCTGTCAGAAGTCTCAGCCAAACATTTAATTTTAGTTCCAGCAACATTACCTTTAAACCTCCTGAGTGGTATTTCATTGCAATGGTGCTTGTCAAATTGTAAGTATTTTCCAGATCTGTATTTATATTTTTAGAAAGTGCTTGCTTCTCGAAATGAAAAGCAAACTTCTATCTGGAGTCGCTGAAAACTGTAATCTACTTTTGTCAGCACTGTCAGTGTCCACAGTGCAATACGCCATTTCTCTGATGATAGAATGTAACTATTTTTAAATGTTGCTAAATTTGCCCCTAGTTCATTGCATTTTACAAGGAATATCTTTGGCATTTCTAACTGAAAACTTCACTGATTTTTTTTTTTTTTGACCTTGTACAAAAATCAGAAAAAAATTGCACTGGTATATTTTGTAACAAATTTAATTGTTTGAGTGAATTTTGCAACCTTGCAATGGAGTTACGGTCCAACGAATATCTCCTCAATAAGTGAGAAATGTACAATACATATCATATCATGTTTCAATATTTCACCAATGTTTAGCCTGTGTGCCCAATAACAGGCTGATCTGACGATTTTTAATGTTTTACTGGCAGAAAACTGTCCTCTTTAACAGCCATATGTCTTGAATAAGGAAAATTTTTTTTTACATTGAACCTTGATTTCATTGCTAATTTATAATTTGATTTAATGATTTTCAAATCCTTCGGTTACGTTAAATCCAGTTCACATTCAATACAGGCTCAAATGCCGTAAAGAAAAACTACGAAGGTGACTTATATTTGCCTGTGAGGACTGAATTCTTTACTGTAGGTAATGATTTAGGTAGGATTTTCAGTCTGTAGCTTCAGCTTTTAGGACTGACTACATTATTTCTCTCTTTGCATACAAGTTGGTACGCATTTTGTTGAAAATTATTGGAAGTGACCAATCAGAAAATTTCTAGCAGATAGTGTCATATACCTTTGTCAGTTTGAATCATAATGGCAATGCAGTCACGAAAAAAGAATAGCTAAGTCCAAGCAGAGAATCAGAAGGCATGGGATAGGTTGCATGCCTTGAGAACCTTTTGGGGTAAGGCTGAATAGATTTAACTTGGCGAAGAACACTTACCAAATGAACACCTTAAAAAAGCTTCCATCCTAGAAAGAAAGTGACTAAAGTTATAAGTGCCTGTTGAAATGCTTCTCTTTGTTAGATATGTAGTCCCTAATGAAATCCTTCAATGATAGGCTCTGAAAAATACCACACACATAATACAAAAAAATTTAGTGTCGACTGAATTTCGAGATTTTTTTATATGATGCCCCCTACGATCTTTTGGACATTATGAGCTTTTAAAATTAACTTTCTACTTGCCTATCTCGGAAAAGTTCGGTCTGAAAAGTGCATTCTTCAGCAATTTAACACTTTGTATCATTTGGAGAAGTAGCTCTGTCGCTAAGTTGAAGATGCAGAGCCTTCTATTTTAAACTGAGTTGATGACGCGTTGTCTATTTCGGTAGCAGATTTTTGAGATTAGCTAAATGGAAAGATAACTTGATAATCGCATCTTGCGTCTTTTAATGATGTAAGATGAATAATTAAACAGAAAGTTCGATTTTAAAATCTAATCTTCCTCAGGAGATTGTAAGGAACAGTTTACAATAAAACCTTGCAATTTAGCCAGCAGCCTGATTGTTGAAATTTTGTGTTTGTCTGGTGGACATAGATGACATGGGTTAAAAGGGGGAGCGTGATTGGTCGGCTATGGCTTATCGCTGCTTTATCGAGCCTTTGTCAGGTGGAATGGATGAAATACTGTCGGAAACTTTAGAGGTGCCTTTAGCTTGTCGTGAGTTCCACCCGACATAGGTACGACAAAGCAGCAATACGACATAGCCGAACAATCACGCTCCGCCTTTTAACCTATTTCATTATGTCTACCCGACAAACAAAATTTCAACAATCAAACTGCTGGGCTGAAATTCTTGGCATTGTGAGCTTAGTCCTTTGCTCGCTCTTCTTCTTTAAGTACATCATATTATTTTTCTTCTTTTTTTCTTCTTAGATTATCTCTGCAAGACAAGAACATGCACATCCTGTTAGAAAGTGGCTCATCAGAAAAGTACCTCACACTTCTCCTCATGAATTGGGGCTTGGATGCTGGTTATTTGGATAGACTGATCTTGTGGTTGATGGACATAGATTATCTTCTTCAAAAAACTAGCTGAGATTTACTCTTCATTTGTGAGTAGTTATGCGTGGCTCCGGTAAAATTGTTAATTACTGAAATAGGTACCAGAATCATTGAAGGAGAGCAGAAATGCTGAAAAATTTCTCTGCTGGAAATGTTAGGATTCCACAATCAGCTTTTCGAATGAACTTTCTACAGCCTCTGTGAATTTTGTAAGAAGGTCAAAAGTTTTTAGCTGATCAGAAATTGACAAATATTCCAACATGCCTCCTCTCATCTTCACAGGATTGGAAATAAGTTGATGATATTTTTTGTCATTGATCTCTCTCTCTCTCTCTCTCTCTCTCTCTCTACTTTCAATAACCTGAACCTCTTTCAAACCTTTCCACAGATTTAAAAATCTTCACAAGTGTAGGTTTTAAAACACTTCCATCTTTGTAAAAAATTTTCAGGCTTTCCAAATCTCTCCTATCTTGCTCAAAGAAGAGTATCAATTTCTCTGACACAATCTAATTGAAAAATGGAAACGCAACTCAGTCAATGTTTTTTTGATCGACAAATCACAGTGTACGCTGTTCTAGTCTAAAGAGATCTGATCACTTTTAACACTATCAACATATTTTGGTGAGGACTGCTGGAATTGAACTCACTTTTCCAAAAGTTTTTAACACCTTATTGGCTCTTTGGGTCATTAACATTAGATTTTAATTAAATTTTAGACTTCTTGCTTTACATTAAAATTCAGCAAATTTTTTACTCACGACCCCTCGGATTGCCAAAATGCTTGCTTTATAGTAGCTGTATGACTAATGATAGACGAGACTACCTGGGAGGGTAGACTGGAATGACCAACTCGAATAAATGTAGAATAGGTTTATTCTAAACAATCACAAGGACTGGGTAACACTAGCCAAGACTGAAGTTGGGGAAGCTATCACCAATAGACGAGAGTCCCAGTCCCATTTTATAGGGGACCAGAGCGAAACGCGACGTTGACAAAAAGAGACACATGCGGTGGACTACGCCTTGGCAATCGCCTTGTGATAAGGTCAGTGTCAAGCGTCACCAAATAAAATGAGAATCATCATTTTATAACTCCTCCGCCGTAAGAGAAAATTTATGGGGGAGAAAAAAAATTGAAAATAATTTCGAAAAGATTCACCATAAATTTTTAAACAAGAAAAAGGTGAATGCAAGTTAAAGGAGGAATAAGTTGAGAAGGGGAATGACAATTTACCTTCAGTCTTGGAAAAGGACTTAAGAAGTAATACAATTAAGAAGTAATACAAGGTAAAGAAGAGAGCTTGAGTAATTTGAAAACAATTATAGATAAGGGACAGCGGCAGTGCTGTAGTAATGTAGTATCGCTGAGTCAATGAATACGACGGGTCATTCACTGGTAGGTCAGGCGAGCAAGTTCCACTAGCGGTAGTAACGGAGGTGGAGTGAGCGGTGCGGGGACAGACTCCAAAAGACGATATAACGCCGACAAGGTTGAATAATCAGAATGTGGTGATTGAGCTGGTTGTGGCGGCTGTGGAGGCTGAGAAGTCGGACAGGAGATAACAATGTTTTCCGTCGGCTTGATAGTAGTAGTAGGTATCGGTCTGCTAATGAATGAAACAGATCGTTCATGAAGCGGCACACGCGAGTACTTCCGCCTGGCATAACATAAATATCCGCTGATGAAGAAGGTTAACAGGACAATACAAATCAAAGAACCGTAAAAGGCTGTAAAATGAGTTGAAGACTCGAAATTAATGAATGATTCTGCAGGAATGTGAAGCGGCAGACCACGTTTGGATGAACAAAGTGTTGCACTCGGGGCGCACCTTTTCTAAAACGTCAAATATATCCTGCAAAAAAGATTTTATATTCTCATATCCCATTTGCCACACTAACAGCTCTAAACAAACTTCGAAAGATTTTATTATCCCAAAATAATACTCAGACGGAGTATCTGACGCAAATAAAAGCCTATCCGTGTCTATTTTATTGACATGGTTGAATATCTGTATGATAGACTTCTTACTTATTTGGTACTGCGCGAGTTTGCGTGCCTGGCGCAATGACTCCTGATCGTTAGGCATCCATCGGTAGTGACTCTCCAGCTACAGGTGAGAATCGAAAAAACGGGCCAGTGGTGTGACGGTTGATGACATGATCATGTTTAAGATCTGTTCGCCTTTGTGGTTCCTTTGGCTCCCTTGTCCTGTTGCACTTTGGTAATTTTCCTCTCGCATCTCTCCAGACTGTCCAGTTCCTTTGCCTTGCGGTCCAGTATCCTGAAACCCTGTTGCACTTGATTTTCAAGAGAAATTTCGGATTTCCGGAAAATTCGGATAAGAATTTTGAATAAGAGTAAGTTCTTTACGTAAAAGGGAAATGTTATAGTAGTGTACAAAGGTATGGAAAGTATCTCGTTGTTGGGCAGGTCCCAATTCGAGGGATAAGAGTCCTGGATTTTCTGAAATATTATTCATGCCATTAAAAGCGATGACCGTAGAAGCCGTTCTGAAACATATTATAATAATGGAAAAACAACTAAATAACTAATTACAAAATATATCTAACTAGATTCATAATCGAAATCAGAGAATGTGATATTTTTTCGTTTGCCTAGAAAGGGGAAGGAGGGGTGAGAATAATTATCCTCCTTATAGGGACAGGCATCGAGAATCATTAAGCAATATCGCTAGTATCAAGTATAACATCGTTGAGGGTCTTTGTGGGCGATTGGAAAATCGTATTTTTCATGAAAAGTCAGCCATTTTGGTAAAGTTCTCATAACGAACGTAGCGTGGGCTGTTTCCAAACAGAATTTACATTTATATGTGTCGATGCAAGCGCCGAAACGTCCATCAGAGTGATGTGTATGCCAAACGAAAGAGATAATGGTGTTGGGTTTGGAACGAAACATATTTAGTTCCCAAAGTTCTGAGGAAGCAAGTTTAGGGTGAAAAAATGTAATTTCTTCATCGACTAAAAGTTCCTTTTTAGGTTTTTGAAAAGAATTTTGAAGAGCTAGGAATTTTGTATGATCCTCGATTCTTTCCTCAAGTAAAAAGTCAGCATATTCACGTTTTGCTTTTTCCCAATCAATAGGGACGAAAACATCATCGTCATCAGGTTCTAATGCTGGGCATTTTTCAATAATAAACTTATCCATAGTAACTTAATAATAACAATAAGGTAAGTAAAAATATAAAAGTGGAGAATGGATTGTGGGATATCACTGACACGTATTTGGTTTAAGTTTTTAACAGCAAGCTCTGAATCCATTTGGTTTTGATAATTTACTCTGTCAGTTTCGTCTACATTTCTTGTGTGTATTTTTAAATTTTTGATATACTATTTCTTATTATTATAGCTTTACTCGCGAGTCATACCTTATATCGACGAATTTTATGCGCTTTCGGCATTTAAAGTAGATTTAACAATTTTTTAAGATTGCCAAGACCTACCGAAGACGACTGGTTATTTATCTGGAAAAGGACCAAACTACAATTAACAGTGACCAAAAAAATGAAAAAAAGGGGGGAAAAAACATTTCAAAGCAAAAGTTGAGAAACTTTATTCACGCCTCTCATGGCGAGACCCTCACATCCGTGTTGTCGGTAGTCAAAGCAAGGCATCCTGTTAGAAACATAAGATAAAAATTTACATTCAACGCAGACACAAATGTCGATGTTGTGAGGTCTTTCAGGATCTCGATCAATGTTACGCAGGTAGCATTCAAAATCTGCGTATATAATAAATTGATGTGGCATTGCATATTTTAAGTTTTCAAATTGCTCAAGTTGACCGAACATTATGTTTGGCTTTGCAGGTTTATATTTAAGATACAGTTTCATGTGCTGCTGTAACTATTCGTTAAATCTATAGCGAGAGAAATAACGTATACATAGGAAGGTCTTCCTGGTACTAGTTGACAATTGACTGCGAACCACTGGACGAATTTAGCGGCCAACATGCTTAATTTCTGAAAATCGGTCTTTTGATTGGGGACGGGGAGGGGGGGGGGCACTGTTAATTAAACGGAGACGCGGTCGGTGATCACACTTTTCAAGGAAAAGAGCCTCAAAATTTGCGGCCTGTTCCATGAGGCGTTGAGCTTGTTCCAAAGCCTTAGTAGCCTCGCCATGATGGAGACGTTGCCGCTCGTTGTTCACAGCGAGTTCTGCAGCAAGACGCTTTGAGTTAGATTCCGAGAGCTCTTCTTCAAATAAGCGTAACTAGGTTGCCGCGTCTAACTGAAATTCGTTTGTAAGTAAAGGAATTATTTCATTAAAAAGTTCGGTCAAACGGGCCATGGGATGGCGCGAGGACGTGGCGAGGTGGGAAGGGGCCGGTCGTTCCCCGGGTGGAGTCAGAAAACTGGCACCATCGGGCAAGTGTCCGCGACTCGCGTAAGCGGCTAGTTCCTGAAGGGCGCGGGGAAAACTAGAGGTAAGAACAGATCGGTGGTAAAGATTTTTTTTTTTTTTTTTTTTTTTTTTTTTTTTTTTTTTTTTTTTTATTGTATCTCAGTATTGTACATAGTTAATACATAGTTAATATGTTTAATTAAATGAGTAGAATTAAGATTAGATATTTAAATTTTTCAAGATTAGTTTCAGAGTTGACAGTACCAGTAGTGGGGCCAGAGACTGGTTTTTTAGTGTTACTATCAAGCTTAACAGCATTCTTAGTTTTATCTTGGCCTTTCTCATTATCCTTCTTTGTAATAAAACTTATCTGTTGATTATCTTTTTGAGTATTAGCCGCATTTTTGACTCTCGGAGTTAAGCTTGGTTGAGGATTTTCTTTATTGACAGCTTTATGCTTATTGCCGGCTTCTAGTTTCCTATGGTCTAATTTTTTCGTATCCTTGCTTAAGAATGAAACAGGTTCGGAGGAAGTCTCTCTAATTGGTAGGTCTTCTTGTTGG
This sequence comes from Bemisia tabaci, assembly GCF_001854935.1. NCBI lineage: Eukaryota > Metazoa > Arthropoda > Insecta > Hemiptera > Aleyrodidae > Bemisia > Bemisia tabaci. The sequence continues at coordinate 3,437,059 of NW_017547102.1, read as the reverse complement.
GAGTTCGTTTTAAGTTTCTTGGGTATTTTAGTGATGCTGGATTTCCTGCTGTTTGGGTTGCTCCTTTGATTTGAGTTTTTTCTTCCGCTCACAAGAGTGAAACCTTCTTCATCTGTCCTTTTAGAGTTCCTTAATGATATCATGTAGCTAGCAATACTTCCATCTCTTATTTTCTTTGATGTTTGCGAGAGATCTGGATCGCTGAAACTTCTATTCAGTTCAGATGTTGAAGCATTTCTTTTTCTTGTAAATTCTTCTTCTTGTTATATACAGGTGTATAATATTCTTGAGCAAGCCTCTTATCAACATTTGTTAAGTTTTAAGACCATGCCAAGGAAGTTACTTAGAGAGGCCCAACAAAATAAATCTTACAAATTAGATAAATAGATAAGTAGGTAAATGTACTTACAGGAGCTCATTTTCCTTTTAGCTTTTAAAATTTTTCTTTTTCTTTTCTGCACGATGGTGACGGAGACTTCGGCGGTGGACATAGCAGTAACACAAAATTACAAAAACCAAAACTCCGGCTCTGGCGCGATCAGTCGTCAACAAGTCGTCAACCTAACCTCTAACTTTTCACTTGACTTGAGGTCACGATTGCCAAAGGTTTTTTCATGGAAAGGTTTTTCTTAAAATCAGTAATGCAATACAAATTTCAGCGGAAAGAGAGCAGAAAAGACTAAATTGTGCGTTGTGAATTCAAAATAGATAAAGGCAACGTCGGAACTGTGTGTTTTTAACTTGTCAATGCTTCTGGGGTCACTGTCCGCGGCCCCACGATCGCGACAGTTGTTTGTTTACATTTCTTCTGGCGGGAGATGTTTTTCAGCTCAAGCACTATGAATTCCTTCATTATGTATGAAGGGCAACATTTCCTACACCAAATCTGCTGGTGGCCCCATAACCGTGTTTCTATTTATGAATCAATCAAGAGTCATAACCAACCTCAAAACCAGTGTTTACAGCCGTGGATGTCAAAATTATGGGATAACGCGGGTCGAATATTTAAGGAAGCGATATATAAGAATTTGTATTAGCTAACCATATGTCCATCATAGTCAACTACATCCAGAAGCAATATTTAACGACTGACGTATACAAATCCTTAGTATTTGCCTCCGGAGGTAAGTTTTGATGAATTTATAATACTCAATTAATGGAGTGTATCACTTTTTTATGAAAGATAAACGTTGAATACATTAATATGCGGATATACTTAAATGCAACTAATACGTGGTTCTCGGCTGCACTACGGCTGCTGAGGATTTTACCCGGAGGCATAAATTATGGACGGGGACACCGGAGGCAAGCACTGAGGAATGATACGAATATATATAAATTCTAATATAAATATATATATTTCTATATATATTCTTATATATATAAATTCTAATTTCATGGTTATTTTATGTTTAATAAAGCGAACTTCATGAGTTGTTTAACCGTACATTTATTTATTTTAAACAAAAAATTTTTAATGCAACGTTTCGGTGCTTATTATTCGCACCATCTTCAGGCAGAGACTGAGGCGACAAAACAAGGAAAAACGAGAAATAAACACCTAGTCCTCCGACCCAACACGGTCAGGGAAGAGAGGAAAAGATAATTACAATCTAACGAACATTACAAACATTGTTGCCTGAGTTACAGCTATTAATAAATGGTCGACAAAACAAAGGGTAACAATTAAAAGGTATCAGTGCCTACCAAATAGTCCTCAAAATGGGAAAATTCCGTCCGTGAATTCAGAGCGTTGTTATTTTTGAGGATGCTTAACCCTTCTAAATTTAAACGGACATGCTCATTTTTCTCTTGTTTTAGCACCCTGGTGTTATCATAATCAAATTGATGGTTTGTTTCTTTTACGTGCTGCTTAAGTGCCGTTTTTTCATGCTTATTAAACTTGTGTCCGTCAAGGCGCTTATGTACATACTGTAAAGTCTGCCCAATGTAGACCCCTGGGCACCCTTTGCATGGGATTTCATAAACCACGTCGGACATTTTCTCGTTTGGGATTTTGGTTTTTAGAGCTGATTTAAACCCTTTCAAATTACACTTATTTGTTGTTACTAGCGATAATCCAAATGGTTTTATTGCGGCACTTAATTTTTCAGAACATGAGGACAAATATGGTCCAACCACCGTCTCTTCTTTTTCCCTATTTTTGCGAGGGGGGAAACCGTTGTAGCAAGAATTTATTACCTCTGCAAAAATTGACTCGATAAGTGACCACGGGTAACAATTCTCAATCAACAATTGCTTTGCCTCTTTTATTTTGTCTTTTCTGAGCAAAGGATTGTCAACAAACATACACGCGTTAGCAAGATTTTTTACCACATTGATTTTTTGTGGAAGTGGTTGCACAGACAAAAAATTGAGATATCTACCAGAAAATATTGGTTTTTTAAACCATGACGTGATCAATTTCCCTCTGTTTTTTATGACAGTGACATCCAAGAAATTTAAAGAGTTGTTGACTTCACGCTCGAGTGTAAATTTGATATTGCTCGAAAAATTATTGAAAAAATGGAAAACATTGTCAAGATCATCTTTGTGACAGCATAAGATAATAGCGTCTGCAAAACGTTTATAGAATAGCAATTTATAAGGGAACACTTGATATAATTTTTCTTCAAAGTACTCCATTACCAGGTTGGCAACATTTGCGCTTACTGGTGACCCCATTGCCAAGCCGTTTATCTGCTTGAAGCATTCTTCGCCGAAAGTGAATACTGTTGACTCTAAACATGCTTTAATGCCGGCTAAAAATTGATCCTCTGGCAACGTTGTATGGGGAGCAATTGTCATCCATTTTTCTTTAATAACATCAAGGGCTAATTTTATCGAAATATTTGTGTACATAGACACAACGTCTAATGAAGCTAAAACAAAGTCATCAGGTACTGATTGGGTTTTGAGAAAATCTACGAATTCATAAGTATTCTTGACAGTGTTCCCACTTTTCCCTACAACTTTCTCTAGAATATTTCCAAAATACTTAGACATATTATAAAACGGACTTTTCAAGGCACTTACAATCGGACGAAGTGGCATCCCCTCTTTATGAGTTTTGACCAACCCATAAATTCGGCATGGAATTGCGTTCACAATTGTTAAATTTTGCAACGTGGTTTTGCCTATCAATTTTTCCTCGAACCACTTTTTTACCAACGCATTGTTTTTGTTTTGCAGTGCAAAAGTTAGACATTTTCCTATTTTCCTATAAATTTTGGTATCAGATAATAGTTGTAACATTTTGTTATTATAAACAATCTTATCCATTACTACAGTTTTATTTGATTTATCAGCGCTTAGGACTAACAAGTTTTTATTATCTTTGAGGAAATTTTTTGTTTTAATCATTTGAGCATAAAACATCTTAAAGAACTCCTTTTGATCACGACTCAACTTACTATCTCGGATGAACGTGTACCCTTTGTTGAATTTAGATAAAATTGACCCAACAATGTTGCGGACTTTTTTGGCAATTTTCCCCTCTTTAAATTTGACCTTTGGTTCTAAACGAGCGAAAGTTTCCATGGTAAACTCGTCCTTCCTAGTTTTTTCATAAAAAGGAACGCAAAATTTTGTACCAAGTGATAGTACACTTAGGACTTCCTCTGGGAGTTCAACATTGCTTAAATTTAGTATCCAATCAAACCGTTTTGCAAAGAAGGACTTAAATCTATTTTGGAATGCAGTCTTATTTCTAATGATAATGTTATTAATTTTCTCCTTATGCGCTTGTTTGGTTTTCTCAAAAACTTTTTCATTACGTTGTGATTCAAAGTTCAAAAAACGGCTTACAATTTCCTTTGAAGATGACGCTTCTGCCTTCTCCTTTGCACTTTGGAGCTGCTTATTGGCAATTTTTTCTTTTATATATATATATATATATTTAGTTAGTTAGGTCACGAGTAGGCTTCGGAGTAACTCATCATAATCCAAGGGCAATAGACTATTTGAGTCACCATTAAAACGGATCCCAAAATCACGGTCCGGGTAAACGTCTATCAAAGGATGAGGATGGAAGGGCGCGGGATGTTCTCCCAACATGGAAAAGGCGCCAAGAGCGAACACTCCATCAGGTAAACGTGTTCTTGCTTGATAGTCACAACTATCAGATAGTTCCAGAGTCAATCCTTCAACGCGTAAGTTATCCGTGATGTTGACAAGACACGACGCAGTTCCGGTGCCACTAAACCTCACTTTCGCGTTACAAAATTTGTGCTTCTTCAGGAGTTCATTGTACGCGATCAAGCCAGTCAGATCTTGTTGAAGTTGTGGCCGTCCATATTGTGCTGGAATTATATTATCCGGATTAATCAGCACTGGTCCATTATTCGGATTTTGAGGGTCGACAAACCAATCGCATCCGGGGATAGGGTTGTGATCGTAAAAGTAGATGCGTGCCTCAGGAGGTGTTGTAGCATCATTCAACTGGGTCACGATTTGCCTCAGCGTTCCAAGGGTAACAAGATACGGGTTTGGAGCAATTCCAATTGCCTCCCAATCGCCTTGTACCTGGCAGATGGCTCTTGGCTGCTCATCTACGGCGATAACTCTTGGATTACATCTTCTTCGATCGACAACGTAGGGTAAAGTATTCTCCGGAAGTTCTACAGCATAGGAGATCTCCCCGTGGGTGAAGTTTCCAATGCAATTGATGACGGCAGCAATTGTTGCAAAATTCTGCTGTTGTCCGAGGATCAAGTCTAAAGTAGACTCCTCAAATGCCAAAGAGAGTTGGCGACGCGAATGGACTGGACTTGGTTTGTCCCTGCGTGTGAGTATCACTTTAGCCGCTAACTGTGCGAGAGAGGCCCTACAGCATGAGTGAACGTCGACAGTTGGAGGTGGTGCTTTTAACATAGAAGCCTTTTGAAAGGTGGGAGCTAAGGCAATCCCTACACCGCGTGTTGTTATTGGTAGTTCTGTAGCTTTACTTATTACTGATGATTTTAACTGACTGAAAAGTGCTTCAGTATCTACCAGCAGTTCCTTTTCCAATTCGCTTCTCTTGTTGTCCATAAAGTCCTTGTTCTTCCTCATACGGAAAGCATCCTGATGCTTGACTCTCGATCCCTTTCCAGGGCGTTTCTTCGGCTTGGTCTTATCGGCTTGGGCCGTTTGGTCGTTAGATAAATCTTCTTTACTCGACATTTTTGAAATGAAAGAAGAGGGCTCCGTCGATTCGACGAAAATATATATATATATATATATATTGAAAAGTGATACCACTTAGATATATTGAAAATTCAAAACACAGTTTCATGTGCTGCTGTAACTGTTCGTTAAATCTGTAGCGAGAGAAATAACGTATACACATGAAGGTCTTCCTGGTACTAGTTGACAATTGACTGCGAACCACTGGACGAATTTAGCGGCCAACATGCTTAACTTCTGAAAATCGGTCTTTTGATTGGGGTTGGGGGGGGGGCACTGTTAATTAAGCGGAGACGCGGTCGGTGATAACGCTTTTCAAGGAAAAGAGCCTCAAAATTTGCGGCCTTTTCCATGAGGCGTTGAGCTTGTTCCAAAGCCTTAGTAGCCTCGCCATGATGGAGACGTTGCCGCTCGTTGTCCACAGCGAGTTCTGCAGCAAGACGCTTTGAGTTAGATTACGAAAGCTCTTTTTCAAATAAGCGTAACTCGGTTGCCGCGTCTAACTGAAATTCGTTTGTAAGTAAAGGAATTATTTCATTAAAAAGTTCGGTCAAACGGGCCGTGGGACGGCGCGAGGACGGCGCGAGGTGGGAAGGGGCCGGTCGTTCCCCGGGTGGAGTCAGAAAACTGGCACCATCGGGCAAGTGTCCGCGACTCGCGTAAGCGGCTAGTTCCTGAAGGGCGCGGGGAAAACTAGAAGTAAAAACGGATCGGTGGTACAGATGATCGGCACTTACGTTGACATACGGCTGGACTGGTTGAACTAGCCGCGCACCGAGATTGCGGCGACGACGTCGGTTACGAAGGAAATTTTGCAAACGATTGGTAATAGGACGCCTGACTTTTTTTGCGGGGCGGCGACGGTTGCGGAGTGAAGAAAGGACACTCGAAAAAAGGATGAGAAGAGCGGTTGCGAGAAGGAACATTTTCGAGAGGAACGGAGACTGTGGTGAGGATACGAGTTGAAAAGCAAGACTGATCAGAATTGAATATTTTGTATGAAGTTTCGAAGGTGAAAGTTCCAGCCTGAATAATGAATAATATGAAATTTCTTAAGTAAAAATTGTCAGAAAAACTAGGAAAATCATCAATTTGAATGGATATTATTCTCCAATCAACCCTCCGTTCATCTTTATGAGAAAAAGTTATAGAGTAAAATAATTACTTTTTTTTTTCACACGCCATTAAGTACAAAATACAAAAAACTTACATGTTTGTTCAATACAGTTAACAACACGTTGGCAACATTAAGAATTCACTTTACTCCCGCATAGAATCGAAAAAGTCTTTGGTAGCAGGTACGTCGCTTGACGATGAATGTTCATAGTTGACCAGCCAATCTCGCACTAAAGTAACGGTGTTTATAGTCCACGCCACGAAAAGTGGCGGCTGAGGGGCGGAGCCAGTCGGCCGGTCCAGTCCTATTGTTGAGGGGTTGAAGCGCAGGTATAGGCCCAGTCATTACCCCAGACACGCGTCGAGCGACGGCCGGCCAGGGTGAGTACACACTGAGCGCACCTTGATCTCGGCGCCCGGGGTGGCATCCAGCGCGACGCATCGCGCCGCGTATTCTCCCCAATTAACGCTGGATGCCACGCCGCCGGGCGCCGGGTTCAAGGTTCAGTGTGAACTCACCCCGGCCGGTCGTCGCTCAACCACGGGCCAATATCTGCGCTTCAACCCTTCAACAATAGTCTGGACCGGCCGACTGGCTCCGCCCCTCAGCCGCCACTTTTCGTGGCGTGGACTATAGCGTACAGGTAACGTCAGACGCTTTGGTTAGCGTGTGGTGGAGGCACTTGAACGTAGAGCCCGTCAAATCTTTTTATTTCACACGACATTAAGTACAAAAAACAAAAAACTTACATGTTTGTTCAATACAGTTAACAACACGTTGGCAACATTAAGAACTCACTTTACTCCCGCATAGAATCGAAAAAGTCTTTGGTAGCAGGTACGTCGCTTGACGATGAATGTTCATAGTTGACCAGCCAATCTCGCACTAAAGTAACGGTGTTCAGCGTACAGGTAACGTCAGACGCTTTGGTTAGCGTGTGGTGGAGGCACTTGAACGTAGAGCCCGTCAAATCTTTTTATTTCACACGACATTAAGTACAAAAAACTTACATGTTTGTTCAATACAGTTAACAACACGTTGGCAACATTAAGAATTCACTTTACTCCCGCATAGAATCGAAAAAGTCTTTGGTAGCAGGTACGTCGCTTGACGATGAATGTTCATAGTTGACGAGCCAATCTCGCACTAAAGTAATGGTGTTTAGCGTACAGGTTAACACAAGACAAACAACTTAAAAAATCGATGTATAAACATAAGTTTAAATGGGAATAATAGAATGTTGGTATTTCCCCGTTAAAACGCATGAAAATGATGGTATTTGGGGAAATGACAACAAACAAGTCAAAAAATCGATTATCAGCACCAATTTCGATGAAAATAATTTTCGATTCTTGCCCTTTCAAAACGCATGAAGAAAATCGATTTTTTCAGAGACTTGACAAGAAACAACTTAAAAAATCGATGTATAAGTATAAGTTTAAATGGGAATAATAGAATGTTGGTATTTTCCCATTGCAACGCATGGAAAGAATCGATATTCAGAAGGTTGCCAACAAACAAGTCAAAAATCGGTTATTAGCATGAATTCCAATGAGAATAATCGAAGATCCATGCTTTCCCATTCAAACACATGAAAAAAAAAAATCGATTTTTCACAGAGTAGTCAACAACGAATTCAAAATCGATTCATTAGCATAAATTTCAATGAAAATAATCGAGGGGCTTGCAGTCTGTTGCCCATCGAGAATAGAAAATTATCAAGATAATACTTTAGCATAAATAGGTAAAATTTGTGTTGAAATAAATAAGAAATAATTATACTAACATCGATTGGTCCACTGAGGATATGCGGACTACTGGTGACATGCGGACTACTGGTGATATGAGCAACTTGAAATCGGTGACCCACGATGGTTTGCCGCGGCTAACGGAGGGGCGAGTCGGAACGGTGACGCGTGGAGGCGCGGGAGGAGGAACGATAGGCAACGCACTGGATGTGGGGGGGCCCGTTTGACGAAGCACGTTTAGGGGGGACGGGGGGGCGGCGGGGGTTGAAGATTGCGCGACGCGACTAGGGCCGGCACCGGGATCCGATCGTTCAAGACGAAGTACGTTTAGGGCTGACGGGAGGGCGGCGGGGGTTGAAGATTGCGCGACGCGACTAGGGCCGGCACCGGGATCCGATCGTTCAAGACGAAGCACGTTTAGGGGGGACGGGGGGGCGGCGGGGGTTGAAGATTGCGCGACGCGACTAGGGCCGGCACCAGGATCCGATCGTTCAAGGAGGCGGGCCAGCCTTGAGATCGGAGCCTGGACGTCAAAAATCTCCGTGGAAACTGACGCGGTTATGTCGGCCCTTGGCACGGGAGGCAATGGGGCGGATATATTTTGGGCGAATTTAGCCGCCAACAAGGTTAAATGTTGGAAATCGGTCTTTTGATTAGGGGCGGGGGGGTCGCTGTTGATTAAGCGGAGACGCGGCCGATGTTGACGCTTTTCAGGAAAAAGAGCCTCAAAATTTGCGGCCCGTTCCATGAGGCGTTGAGCGTTTTCCATAGCCGTAGTAGCCTCGGCATGGAGACGTTGCCGCTCGTTTGCAACGTCACTGCGAGTCACGCTATTACGATCCTGGCGGGAGAGGCACTGAAAAGGGTACGGCGGGCGGAAGATCCATACTTGTACGTTGCCCCCGTCGCAAGCGACGACGGCTACCTCTTTGAAGACGAAACCTTTGGTGAGGTTAAAGCCGCGCACGTGGAGGAAGCAGCCCATGTCTTACGTCAATCAACGGTAAACTCTTGACCTCGAATGATCTCCGTTCGGATAAAAAAGGATTGTGCGTTCTCGACAGGTTTTTCTTTGTTTCGTTTGTCCTTCAAAACAGCATCTGTAACTACACAAGGGGGGACATCAATGTTCAACTTCGTTTTTATTGCAGTCTGTTGCGCAATTGAATTAAAGTGGGAGGTGTCGAGTCGTCTGACATCACTATCATCGCTTTGTTTTACTTTTGATAGGGAGGATGAGGGGGAACTACCTGAGCTGGAACCTTGGGCAGGATTTCAAAGCGGAAGCTTGGAAAAACGTGCTCCGCTAGTGCAAGGTCAAAATTCCCATTTTCGTTGACGTCATTGATGGCTTGGTCGGGCAAATTGTCGGCGTATATTTTCGGGAAGAAGATCTTCTTCGGCTCACCGTCGATGAATATGAAGGCGAGAAGTGCATTGCCGTAACGGGTGCAGGTTTTTTCCAACTTCTCTAGTGGGTACCGACGCCCAACCTCCAGTTCGGTTGCCCTTATTTGTTCGTAGACCGGCTTTACAGGCACTTTATTAAATGCTTCCATGATCTGGAACAAATATATGTACAATGAATGGTATTAATCGGGGAGGTAAATTGAGGTCCTTGAAACAAGCTCCAAGACCAAATTTTCGGCGGTATCTACGAGGACAATATCGTAAAGTGGAACGTGAGACCCATTTACAAAATCGATCAGAGTAGGAGTTAAGTAATTACGCCAAATCAGTTCGTAGTTAGGGACGTGTAGTTTTCCTTGTCGACCATGAACGTCTAAAATTAGTATTTTTTGGGGATCGGGTATATTTTTCCACATCTCAAGTCTCACACGGAGTAACGGGTACCTCTGTCCTACAACTAACTCATTTAGGTTTATTACGCCATCGTTTGGCAAAGGAGGAGGCGGTATACGGGGTCTTATACGGTTGAATCGTTCCATCCTATTGAGAGAGAATGAGTATAAGACGGAAAAATCTCGGCTTGTAACTGTAACAGAAAATAATGAAACATTGGACTTTAGTTTGTCGTCTGCTTGTTCTGGCTTGAAAGGGGGGGGGATATCTAAACATAATGTACATGAACTAATATCACAGCTTGGTATTGGCTATTTAACGAAAGAAAATACTTACACATGATTCTAATAAAATCGAAGGTCGCTGCTACAATGGGCAACATGTTGAGATTGTGCAGTTTTGTCCTTTTTGACTTGTCGAGAATCGTCATCGTTTGTGGCGACGTCTTTCCTAGAGTTTTCGCGATTTCTCTTCCTTTTCTTCAGTGGCAGTTTTTTCGCTTCCACTTCTTGGGTTGCTACGCTCAAGTGAAGAGGAGACGGCTCGGCGTCGTCGTCGTTGATGGCTTCGTGACAGGAGAGAGAGCTGGTCTTCGGCCTTTCCTCTATCTCTGCTGTTACTCTTCTCATTTGATCCCCGTGTTGTTGTATTGCATAGTGGCCCCAGGGTATAGAGACGACGTTCCCTTGTAAGATTTTCCGTTTATCGTCCTTGCTCGAAAGAGCGACCTTCTTGCTTTCATACGAATATATATTGTGTAAGGTACTATGAATCCCGCGGGTCATTCTTGATACGGTGTCATTGTATAACAGAGTGTGTTTAAAGTGGTCAAACTTGAGTGTGTCTCGAACGACGGCTCGTTGGATCCCCTTACAGCGCTTTTCCTCGGCTAAGCTCAAAGTGAGGTAGGAATAAAGTTTTGAGCGAAGACCGACGAACTCTGTAATTGGATCGCCAGCAGTCTCGTCCTTGAACGTCCCCATTACCTTCAAGTTGTCCGTACTGTACAGGAAGTGGTTTTTTGGAAAATTGGACGTGTCGTAGAGGTTTCGATCACGGATCATATCTCGGTACCGGTCTTCAGTCTTGATGGCAAGAATGAACGAGTCCGTATCAATATAAAGAATGGATACACGATTCCTCGGGTAGCGGGAAAGTAATTTATTGTAATAAAAATCGTACATATGGGTTTTGCTTAGTTCAAGCACTGAAAACCCGACTATCATTGGTTTATCGAACGTAATATTGGTGGTCTTTAAGCGGATACCGACCAGCTCTTCATCGAAGATAGTGCGATCGATGAAGTCTGGCCGGGAGATATATCGAATGATCTGTTTTTCATGAGTACCGAGTACGATCCGCTGTCTTTTCATGGGGTTTTCCAAAAATTTTCCATAACAAGCGTTGGAAATCAGCTTCAGGAGGTCTTGGTGGAATTTATTGGTGGCCTGTTTTCTTAAATTGGCGTTCAGTTTGATGAAAGGTCTCAGGAAAGGTTTTTGTTTGAAGAAAATCCCCCTGTGTATTTTCTCCAAGACAAGTCCGTGTGAAATGGCCTGCTTAAGAGCAACGTAATGAATGACGTATTTTTTCTTGTCTTGGAGGGTCAACAGAAGTTTGGGATTTTTGGATGATGGAGATGGCGGAATTTTCTTTTCCGGGCAGAAAGGAAGATCGGAATGGTAGTCGTGAAGGTGCTGTGGATACTTCAAATCCACCTGCAGGATGTAGCCAAAGTTGCAGTCGTCCGGCACTTTCATGATTCGATGTTCTCCGTCTTCTTTCTCGAAAAGATAATTGATCTGGAATGGGCTTATCCAATGATAACCACCGTATGGTAGATACTTGCACATTGTGTAAGCATAAAGGGCGGTCACATCTAGATATTGAATATACGTTGACGGCTCGGTGAAGGGAGTTCTGTTTTCCTCACCTGTCACCAACGGATTGTCTGCAATTGCGTGTCGTAATGAGCATTGTGAAATGCCACCACGTATGGAAGCACTAATAAACTGTATCATGTCAATGTCGGTGAATAGCTCTATTTGAACACGAGACATCTTCAGAAAAGCGTCGTAGGAAAAAGCCGGCAGTGTCAAGTAATTTATACAATCGAGGCCGTAATTGTTCATGCAAAAACCTCGGAATTCTTGCATCACATCCGCCAAAAGGCAAACGTCTAGTTTGAGATAGAAATCAGCGTACTCTCCGAGATTTTTGAATCCGAACGCAGTCCAGGTGGTGCAGAACCTTTCATAATCAGCGTCGGAAATATGGGTATTTTGCAAGCGATTGTAAAAGGCTTCTTTCGGTGGGGGAACCGTGTCGGCTAATTTTTTCGCATCGGATAAGTAATCATAGCAATAAACACCTTTCTTTTTGACGAGGTTGAACTGGTCGTCGTTGGTGCACAGTCTTCGAGCATGGACAAGAGAAGTTTCAGGAACAGATGAAACTAAATTGTCCAGAGAAGAGGGTAAATGACGAATGCTATCGATGAAAACTATGCGGAAGCGATTTTCTACCCAAATACTCATTCTTATATAAGTCTCCATCGTTGACGGGATGATAGAGACTCGATAGGTACAGCCGCTAACTGCTCGCACCATCGGGTGAGCGTCGTATTTACCCCAATTGTGACAAACGACAATCAGGCTCTTGGGATGAGAATATCTCAAATTGCAAACTCCGCATAAAGCTTGACGGTAATTAGGTTGGTCTGGTGAAACATACTGATGGTTGTGATCTCGACATTTCCGTAGGACTTCATCAAACTGAAGGCCGCACATCGCACAATGGGTAGCGTTCCGGTGAGCCCTTATATTCTCTTCTGTCATCCTGATTTCTTCGCCAAAATTATGATCTCCCGAAAGGTCGCTGGCGATACTGATCATCTCTTCGATAAAGTGAATATGAGGTGATGGACCGCGGTATAATTTGGGCTTGTTCATATTATAGGTGGGATCTGAAGATTTTAAAATGTATGTATATGACATCGGCATATGTTTCTGATAGTTGTGGTTATTAGGTCGTTCAGGATCTGGGTCGATGTTGCGTAGGTAGCATTCGAAATCTGCGTATACCACATATTGATGTGGCATTGCATACTGTATATTTTCGAATTGCTCAAGTTGACCTTTACCGAACATTATGTCGGGTTTTGCCGGCTTAAATTGAAGACATAATTCCATGTGCTGCTGTAACTGCTCGTTACATTTGTAGCGAGAGAAACAACGTCTGCGCATGAACGTCTTCCTGGTAAAAGTCGACAATTGTCTACGAACCACTGCTTCAAGGTTCGTAATCCAACAATAATGTGATGTTTCTCCATTCGTGAAAAATAAAAGGTCTGTGTGGTCTTCCTTGATAATATCTGGAACTTTCAAAGGATAAAGGAGCGGTTTCTTTCTTTTGTTGGAAGCAGGTTTCTGTATCGATTCGACAGGATCTTGAACGCCTTTCTCATTAACATCATATTGCTGTCCATCTTCCTCTTCGTCGTCAACGTCGTCTTCGTCGTCGTCGTCGTCGTCGTCGTCGTTGTCGTCAAGGTCTCTCTCGTCTGTCATCGAATCATCGCGTACATTGATTTTCGGCTTTTTCACTTTTTGTTGATAATGTCCCGATAATCCATACACGGAAACGCTCAAATTATTCACCTTCTCGAATTTTGAAATATCCTTCAACTTGACGGGAAATTCGAGACAAGAAAAATCATAATTTTCAAGATATTGGTTGTATTGGAAAGGCCTATTCTTATTTTTAGTACCGATTGGTAATTTTTTTCCGAGCATTGCATACATGAAACATTTATCATCGGAATTCTTTACATTTACAATATGTTTTGAATTAATCGGTAGCGGTATATAAGTAGAACCTTTGGAGAGAGGTCGATAAAAATTTATTCTCAACTCGGTGCCCATTATAAGCTTCAGAACCCAGCCGGATCCTTTCATGACAAACTCTTCGTGCTCCTCCATCACACTCGTAAAAGCATCATCCAGAAGGTGGTTTAAGTTAGTTTCGTGGAAAACAGGAACGTTTTTGGTTTTATAAAGGACGATTTGTGTTTGGTCAGGCTCCTCCGGTTTCTCGAATTCAAGGTAAACGAGGATGTTGAATTTAATGTTGTCCAATTCCAGTAGGCATAGGGACATTATATTTTTCAGAGTTTCTTTCGTATTTTGTAAATAGTGTTCTAAATCTAACAGGGTAACAAGGAGATTTTTAATATAATAGCTTCTAAGTTTATTATTTGCAGCGGAATCAACCTTGCGAATAGTTTCTTCCGTCTTGAAAACATTTCTTATGTGAGTGGTGGATAACTCGTGACGACCTTTAGGAAAGTGGGCACGACATATAGCACACCAAAAACGTAAAGTGGACATGACTCACTTTTTAAAATTGCTTCTGGGTAGAAAAAGACTGCGCCGGTTGATACTGGTTAGAATGTTCGCAAGATTTGTTCCTCTGAATATCCGCAAAATGAACGTCTGTAACAATAAAATATTTTTTATTTTTATTTTAGAATAAATCGAGGCAGTCCTGTTGATGACGAAGAAGACGAGGAAATCGAAGTTATAACATTATCTTCTGATACCGAATCGGATTAAACTAATTGTAAGCATTTGTTCGTTTTAAGAAAGAAAAAAATACAGTAAAGTAAAATGAATCGTATCGAATCAATCAATTTGAAAAAAATTAGTTTCGTAGTTACGCAGAGTTTTTTTTAGAAAATTTGTTTTTTCGCAGAAGGGGAAGTATATTTCGGCTTCAACATTTAAGTTCAAAACTGAGTGATTAAAAAATGAAAAAAATTAAGTAAAATAGTAAAGTTTCAGGAGACGTGTAAAATGGACAGAATCAATTGTTTTTTTCGGTGTAAAATTGAAAGGACTCACCTGAGTAAAAAAAGGCAGAAGATGATGATGAAAAAAGGAATTGTTCCCAAAACTGACGAGGAGAGTATCGGCTGAAGAATCCTGCACCGGACACAAACGGTAAGAAAATAAAACTTCTTAATTTTTTTCCGCACTTGACACAAGGGAAGGCGAGGACCGTTAGGCTGACACAAGTGTAGGCTAGCGGGAGCGCGGCGTCATTTATAAGGTGGGCTCTACGGCGAGTGTGGGGAACATGGATACTGGAGGGAGAATATTGCGCAGTATGATGGAAGTGTTTACTTATTCGACTTGGTGTGATTTTTTTCAGGGAGCAGAGGGGAATGATACAGCAGAAGGTTACAAATTTTCGTTTCTCCTGTCATAGAAGAGTACGTATTGCACAATATTATGTTTTGTGTTTACATATTGAAATATTTTTTGTAATTTTCTCCGCGGAAACTCGGCCCACTCCTTGTTATAGTGTGTTCGAGGTTGTAGTTATTGCACAAAATGAAGCAAATTTTTTTTTTGACAACGTGAACCTTGTATGGTTGCATCAGAAAAACGAGTAGTTTCTGCACAATCTAGGATTTGATATAAAATGGACTGAAAACGATACAAAGCTAGGGGGGGCCCCGAGGGTAGTCACGCAAACGCAGGCAGTGGGGCGTAGCATGGTCATGAATTGGCTATGATGTCAAGTTTAATTATGAATTTCAGTGTCTGTTTGGATGGTATTTCTAACGAAAAAAAATGAGGAATTCTTCTACACAATCTGGGATGGACAAGAAGGAATCAGTCATTACGAATTTCTGAGAGTAACATAGTCTGATACGACACAAAGCAAGCCGGGCCCACGAGGGCCCGGCTTGCTGGAGTGTGGTGTACTTTGTAAGGGTGCTATCTTCTTAATCTGACACAATGCATTATTGGGCTAAAAATTAGGAAACTTATTGTTTAACATTACAGCACACGTATCCTTGAGCAGATTGTGACGACACAAAGCAAGGGGCCCTAGCGGGCCCCTTGCTGGAGTGTCCTACGGCTTCTAAATATAGTTGTTCGCATGGGTGTCCTTGCGTAGATTGAGACGTCTTGCAACATTTGGCAAGTAAGGGTCTAACTGCACGGGGGAATTGGGCGCGTTCGTGAGGTCAGTGAGGCCTAAGGACGGCTCACGCAGTGGACCCTGTAATTATTCATCACTCCGGCACAGAGGAAAAAGTAGCATAAGTTAAGACGCAACAAAGCAAGAGACGCTCTGCTGGATCGTAGTACAGGCTCGGTGGATAGATGTAAATTGCGGTATTGGGCTAGACATTAGGCAACTTGTTGTTCAAAATTATCGCATGCGTGTCCTTGCGTAGATTGAGACGTCACAGAGCAAGGGGCCCTGGCGGGCCCCTTGCTGGAGTGTGTTACGGCTTCTGAATAATAGTTGTGAACTGCGGTTTTCGGGTAAAATATTAGGACATATGTTGTTTCGTATCAGTAAACGTGTGATTACCGTGAGAAGATGTGCTCGTCATTAGCACGGATGCATTTTGTGCTTATTATAAGCACAAAGTGCAGGATGCAGTTTGTGCTCACGATGAGCACACAGTGCAAGATGCAGGTTGTGCTCATTATAAGCACAAAGTGCAAGATGCAGTTTGTGCTCATTATAAGCACAACGTGGGAGATGCAGTTTGTGCTCATTATAAGCACAACGTGGGAGATGCAGTTTGTGCTCATTATAAGCACAAAGTGCATGATGCGGTTTGTGCTCATTATAAGCACAAAGTGCATGATGCAGTTTGTGCTCACGATGAGCACACAGTGCAAGATGCAGGTGTGCTAAGACATATATTTGCTACCTACTTGCACTCGCTCCATCACTCGGGGAAGAGGAGCGAGCCCCGTCTCTGTAAATGCTATAAGGTCGTGAATCATCTCCGCAATTGGATGTTTGTCAAATTTTTTCTGCCGTTGCTCCATTGTTATCTTTTTAGTCGCGATTTTTTTGTCCTTCTGGAGTTGGATCTCGTCTTCCAGAAGAGCTTGTGTCGGTATTTCCGGAGTTTCGGACCGGCTCCGCGATTTTTCTCTTTCCGTTTCGGATTCCGAATCCACCACACTCGAAATTTCTACCAGACGCGCTTTCTTCATCAACCGATTTTCGAGTTTGCTCTTCTTCCCCTCCGTAATGTTGGAATATCGCGTCAAGTCCGCATCCCGCTTTTTAGTACCCGGTTACGATTTTCTCGCTGCGGCACTTAAGCGGAAATCGTCGGGGCCAAAAGAAAACGCACTCAAATCATGAAGGAAATATTTATTGAGTGATAGGCATGGTCACGCTAATTATTAACCATGTTATCAACCTATGTTCGTGTAATCGACGGAATTGCGTTTTGACTTTAGATCGAATTGTTTCGGAAAAATTGATACCCTCTCCCAATTCCTTATGGAACCCTGCATCTTGAAATTCCTGAACCCCTTGAGCGAGAGGGATACTTTTGGAGTTATGGAGTTAAAATGCACGTACATTGTTTAATAATGATACAGGGTGAAGCTTATCAGAAAATCTAGGGACAATGTAGAAACCTTACAATAAATTTAATTCAACAGTCAAAAGTTGAAGAATAGTCAAGAAATTTTGTAATCTTTAAATTTTTTGTGTTGCCAAAACTTTGAAACGCCTATGATTCGAACCCATGATTTCTATCAACAGAGTTTTGCAATAAATAAGGTCTTAGATTTCCGCTCGGACCGAAAATTGATTTATTCATTTAGACTGAAGATTCTTGTATTTATCTGTTAATTTTTTTTATTCTTCGTTAATGTACCATTTGTGTGTGTTTTTTTTAAAATTGTTATTTGGTCACCTCATCGTGGGTTGTCTATTTTGTTATGAATGAAAATAAACATTTTAATTTAAATTTGAATAAATTTTGTTGTACATCATACGATTTTTTATAATTATTTTCCTATTACCAGACGGAGCAAATAAAGTCAATTTTGTGAGCTTTTTTACGTGGGGTGTTCAACATTAGACCGTTGGAGGTCTTCGCACGGGTAATAGGATTGCAGTGGCGCGATTTCGTAAACAGGGTGTGAAAAAGTCATCTCCTGACTAGTAAGTAAAATATTGACGCTAGAGAACGCTTCTATGCCCCCCGTCTCACTTATTTGAAGTGGGCAGCATAAATTTCGCCTCCTGTGTTTTTTGGAACCTTTTGCAATGGCTGAATTTTAAGATGAACATTACGCTATTATGCAGTTCTTGAAACTTAATAAAACTAAAACAGGGTTTCTACCGTCAGTAAATGCCGGAAGATATCAGGAAATGGGTGTCATCAGGAAAATCGCACAGAGAAAAAAAAGGAGGTGTTCGCATCTTGAGGATTGTGTACCCTGTGACGTAGGTCGGTGCAACATGGTCAGCAAAATCCGGAATTCGAAGTATGAAAGACGGACCATAAAATCCGATTTGCCTAAATCAACGTATGATATAATATTGAACACTTTATGTTGAATGCATTTTTTCCATAAATTACATCATTTCCAAGAAAATCGATGATAAAAGTCGCCGTACCGACTTTTGTCATCGCAAAAATTCCCAGATGCCCGAAATGCAAACTCCTCTATGGGAAAATCGGTCATGGATCGGGAAATTTCGAGTGCGTCAAGCGTTTTTCAACTATATGCAGTTTAGCACATGCAAAAGTGAAACATTATTTGATTCAATTAATCAAGTATGTTGTTTTGTTAAATATGTAGTTTGAGTGTTAATTTATTTGTTTACAAAATCAGAAAATTTCGATGAAAATATCATTAAAGTCCCAAAAGACATTTCAGTAGAATCATTGTAATGGTAAGACCTCTGCGAAGATGATAACAGCTCATGGGAGTGTTGTAATACAAAAGTGAGACCTGTGCAAAGTTAAATTCAACTTATGTAAGAAGTGTAATGCCCAAAAGGTCCCACCAAAGGTAGTTTCAAGGCTTCATGAAGGTCCTGAACTTTAAAGTGGTCCTAGTTATGCTGATACAGCTTCATTTAAAAAGATTATCAACACTGCCGTGCTAAGGAATAACGCCGTATGAGCCTTCGGGCGTTGCCAAATTTCCCCTGGTAAATCACTAATTTTCAGAAAATTTCTTCTCGGATTTCTTCAATATCTCGGATTATTTTGCTTGTAATTTGATCTAAAACGTCTGAAAATTTCAAGGAAAAATACTCATAATTTTCTTCAAATATAAACATTTTATCGAAAGAAATTTGGCAACTCTCGAATGTTCACACTGCGTTTTCCCTTAGCACGGCAGAACACTATAGCGACGTGTTGGTACAAACTGATGTAATCCAGAGTATGGGCGTAGCCAGAGGCCCCCCCCCCCCCCCAANGAATTGAAACTAAGATTATCTGCAGACGCATAGCTGTACGCTCATTGAGTGTGGCATAATTTGTAAATATATATGTAGTATTAAAAAATTACTGATACGCGGAAAATTGCAAGTACTTTGGGTGACTTTAACGCCCGAGTAGAAAAGTAAGCAACGGAGTAAAATCCACAAGAAGCTTCAAGCTGCCTAATTTTACCACTGAATCTGATACAATCGAATCTCATGTTCAATGGCAGGCTATGTTCTTAGTCTTTTACCCACTCGATCCATCATGACTGATTCAGATTTAGTGGTAAAATTAGGCAGCTTTAAGGGTTCTTGTGGATTTTACTCCATTGTTTACTTTTCTACTCGGGCGTTAAAGTCACCCTAAGTACCCGCAATTTTCCACGTATCAGTAATTTTTTAATACCATATATACGGCTACGCGTACTACTACACGTACGGCTACTAAACATACGCATATCACGCGGCTACACGTGAGAAAAAGTCCCGGATTTAGTTAATGTTTTGTAAAGCTAACATATTTTGGAAGAAAATGGTGTATACATACGCTAGGTTTGCTTAAAAATTGAGGAAGATACAGCATCGTGAACATCGCGCCCATTCACGTTTTCGCGGCGCACCCGTCAACGCGCGATCCGGCTCGCTGCAGTCAGCCAAGTTCCGAAGCGTTCCAAAGTTCCGAGATCCGAGGTTCCTCAATTTTTGAGCAAACCTAGCATATTCATATACCATTTCCTTCCAAATTATGTCAGCTATTCAAAACATTAACTAAATCCGGGACTTTTTCTCATGCGTAGCGTAGCCGCTATATATAAAAAAAAAAAAAAAAACGCAAAAAAAGGCCCATATAGGCAATTCTCTCAATATGGCGGAAAATGCTCACCAGATACGCGGTGGGAAACTTCAGATTCTGATTCAGCGACCCAAAAAACATGAAGTTAGACCAAAAAATCGCTGTGTACCCGAAATTCCAGGTAGCCTCATTTTTAGCTACCAGGCGCCTGGACCACTACTTCAATATTCAGCTTCCATCGCCTCATTGCTGAGGCGCAGGGATACAACTATTTGAACTATCCGGAACGCGTAATGTATCACGCCTCAATTGAAGGCGTTTTCTAGTTTACTATCTTTGCACACATTTTCTGGTCCCATAAGGTTCGGAGCATGGAAGAAAAGGAATGACTGATCTTCCGAGCTACTTCCACGGTTACGCGCGCATCCCCATGTTTTAAATGTTTCTATATTACTTTCTCGAATGTCCGTCGATTTCACAATCAACTAGAAAATTGATTGTGAACTCAAAATTTGCTCGGACATGATTTGGTTCTAATTTCAGCCTTTTAAGCATATTTTAATACCAAATTGTTTTGCATTATATTGTTGACTTGAGTTCCTTTTAATAATTAGTTTCATTACTCCTACTTCTTAATATTTAATTATTCTGCAAAAATTATCCATTTGCGAAATACAATCCTGGCTTTAGCGCCCATAAACTACGGTCTTAACGGTCGAAACTGACGTAGCGGTAGCGGCACAGGAAAACCGAGAAACCAAGCGGTGACGCTACTTCAATATTGAGCTTCCATCGCCTTGCTAAGGCGCAGGGATACAACTATTTGAACTCTCCGGAACGCGTGAGGTATCACGCCTCAATTGAAGGTCGAATTTGAGGTATGGATGTTTTTCATCTCACAGTCGTCGGTGATGAGAAAATGTGTAAATCCACACGTTCTGGAGTGTAATGTCGGCGGCAGTCGTGATCTTCTGCCATCAAGTCGAGGCGATACGCTTGAAGGCGCTCCGAGCAACTATTCCACCTCGGAAGTATTGCACAGTATCAGACGAAATTGAAGGCGCACTAACGTAGGCAAATTGACTGGTATCATTTTCCTCCTTAGTCTATTGCAGTCGTCCGTATCAACCAATGGGATTGCTTCATTTTCCCTATGTCTCGTTATCCATCGCTTTGTCTACCAATTTAAATAATCAGTCTGTAGGTAGAGCTATCAAATTACCTTACGGTTCAGGTTTGAAAGCCGCCAATTCCAAGTTTTTGGTACCTAATAGGTAAAGACAAACTTAAGCGGGCTGATTATTGAAATTGATAAACAAAGCTATAAACAAAGAAGACAACGGGAAAATGAGGCGTTTATATGAGTGGAAGCGGGTGGTTACAATGGAAACAAGCAGTAACTCCAGCGCACTGCCGCTGGAGAGCGGCTCTGGGCCGCTCACATCCAAGACATATATAAACTACTAGCCGTGTTCAGCTCGCTGTGCGAGCTGTCACGCCTAGCTGGAGAGTGCCCCTGGACCCCCCGTTCCTCGCTTCGCGATGAATTTGCGACTCGATCCGCGAGCCGCCCCTCATAGCTATTAACTTTTAAAAGGACGAATTTATTTTTTTTAACGAAGTATGGTGAATAGTGGCGAATATGTTATCTTTGTCCTCATCAACAATCGGCAGACTTAGCATTTTAGGCCACGGCCGCCATCTTGGATTTTGAAATTTTGAAAATCTGACCAAATATTTGAGTTTCCCGTTGAAAAATACATCCGGATACCGAGTTTCACGAAAATCGATCAAACAGGAGCCGACATAGCATTTTAGGCCACGGCCGCCATCTTGGATTTTGAAATTTTGAAAATCTGACCAAAAATTTGAGTTTCCCGTTGAAAAATACATCCGGATACCGAGTTTCACGGAAATCGATCTAACAGGAGCCGACATAGCATTTTAGGCCACGGCCGCCATCTTGGATTTTGAAATTTTGAAAATCTGACCAAAAATTTGAGTTTCCCGTTGAAAAATACATCCGGATACCGAGTTTCACGAAAATCGATCAAACAGGAGCCGACTTAGCATTTTAGGCCACGGCCGCTATCTTGGATTTTGAAATTTTGAAAATCTGACCAAAAATTCGAGTTTCCCGTTGAAAAATACATCCGGATACGGAGTATCACGAAAATCGATAAAACAGGCGCCGACTTAGCATTTTAGGCCACGACCGCCATCTTGGATTTTGAAATTTTTAAAATCATCGACATATCGACAGTATCACCATGATTCCAAAAATACACTACACAACATATCATTCACTCACAAGAAAAAACAATGAATTAAAATAAAATCATGGCAAGGTCCACAGCCGAAAATGGCGACGATTCCCATCTACCAACGCGCGCTCTAACCAATGGTAGATGTACCATTGGTAACATCCACTGCAGAGACCGAATAGCAGCTCTAGGTGCTACCACCAGATCCGCTAAAATGAAGTGAGTAATAGACTAATCAACGGCAATTCATGAGGGATCGTATAGTCAGTTCATCATTTTCTCCCTTGGTCTACAACAATCACCCATTTCAACCAATGGGGTCGCTCAATTTTCCCTATGTCTTCTTTGTCTATCGATTTGTCTATCGATTTCAATAATCAGCCCGCTGACCTGCGAAGTTACTCATCTATATTATCAATGAAACTTGTCCAGGTAGCTTTGTTACTCGCATAGGTTCAAGCATGTCCACCTATGCATGTAGCAGAAGTAGTGTCATTATGTACATCTCTGGAGACTTAAACGCCGGGAGTAAGAAAGTAAGCGACAATTTCAAAATTGCAATGGTTACTTCAGACTAAAATTGATGATTTTAAGCCAAAAAATGTGTGGCGATTTTTGGAAATTAATAAGAATTTACGGCTCACAGTGACGTTTCATTAAAATATATCATAGAGAATGAAATATTTTTACTTTTTGACAGTCATTCAAAAGATCAATTGTTTTCCGAGATTTTTGATGACGATTCCTTTTTAAGACAGCTACCTACCAATTTTGGATAATTTTGAAGGTGCCAAGATAGCACTCTAAGCCACTTCCGCCATCATGGAGCTTTGAAATTCAAAACTTTGACTGAAAATTCGACCTCTACGTGAAAGACATCCACTGCCAGCAAGTATCACAAAAATGAATCAAGGAGGCTCCGAGATAGGATTTTAGGCCCCATCAAGTATAATGGATTTTTAAATTATGAAAATTTGAGTTGGAATTCAAGGTTTCCGTCAAAAAATTCCACCTTGTACCGAGTTTCAAGAAACGTCCAGGAGTGTATTGACGGCGGCAATCGTGATCTTCTGCCATCAAGTCGAGGCGATACGCTTGAAGGCGCTCCGAGCAACTATATCACCACGGAGGTATTGCACAGTATCAGACGAAATTGAAGGCGCACTAACGTACGCAACTTGACTGGTAGCGTTTATCGTACGATCTGCGACTCCTGTTCGCTCGATTTTTTTAAAACTCGGTGCCAGGTGGCATTTTCTGACGGAAAACCTAAATTTCAACTCAAATTTTCATTATTCAAAAATTCAAGATAGTGGATGTGGTCTAAGATGCTATCTCGACACCTGTTTGATTTCTTTTTGTCAGACTTGGTGGCAATGGATGTTTTTCACATGAGGTCGAATTTTCATTCAAAATTGTAAAATCCAAAAGTCGGAGATGGCGGTAGTGGCCGAGAACACTATCTTGGTGCCTTCGAAATTATCCGACTTTGCAATCGAGGTATCTAACCCTTTTAAGTTCAGCTCTAAATCGATGTACTCTCGGCTAACTTAAACCTCGATATCGGCTCGCTCTGCAACCGTTATGAAATGAATCTGTTCGTTTTATTTGTTTGTTTTTTTCTTTTAAATTATTCATGTATTTATTTTTTATTCCATTTCCAACCGGAGTCGCATATCGTACGATCCATAGGACTCTACGGATGCCAGTGAATGTACATACGTCAGTGCGCCTTCAATTCCGTCTGATACTGTGCAATACTTCCGAGGTGGAATAGTTGCTCGGAGCGCCTTCAAGCGTATCGCCTCGACTTGATGGCGGAAGATCACAATTGCCGCTGATATTACACTCTGACGCGTGCGCAGTTACACATTTTCTCATCACCAAAAGTGAGATAAAAAACGTCCATACCTCAATTTGCGACGTTGCAACTTTTTCACTGCCTCTTTTGAATGAGTAAACGAATATGAACACTTGAAAATCTGCCGTGATTTTTCCGAGATAAGACAAAATACATCATTTGAATGTGCTGCCAGCGAGCTGATAATAACAGTGATTGTCACTTAGTACGTTACGGTGCCTTATTACCTCTTCGGGCCCATTTACGTGCAGGTTGATCAAATTTCGGGTCTGGTTTTGTTTGTTCCAGGGTTCCTATACTTCTTTTCCCCCTTTTTAATTAAAGCATAGACTTTAGACATTAGACTGAAATGAAAAATTCAAATTCAACAATCACTGTTATTATCAGCTCGCTAGCAGCACGTTCAAATAATGCTTTTTGTCATACCTCGGGAAAATTACGGCAGATTTTAAGTGTTCGTGTTCTTCTACGTGTTCAAAATAAGTAGTGAAAAAGTTGCAAATTGTGGTATGGATGTATTTCATCTCTCCGTCGATGATGAGAAAATGTCCAAATCCACACGTTCTGGGGTGTAATGTCGGCGGCAGTCGTGATCTTCTGCCATCAAGTCGAGGCGATACGCTTGAAGGCGCTCTGAGCAACTATTCCACCTCGGAAGTATTGCACGGTATCAGACGAAATTGAAGGCGCACTAACGTAGGCAAATTGACTAGTAGCGTTTATCGTACGATCTGCGACTCCTGTTCGCTCGATTTTTTTAAAACTCGGTGCCAGGTGGCATTTTTTGACGGAAAACCTGATACAACATAGACTAGGCATGTTCCGATGATCGATTCATAATAATTAGTCGAGCGCATAGTAATCGATTACAGTAATCGATTTACAGTTATCCGATTAATCTCCAATCGATTGTTAGTTTACAATTAACTAGCAATTTGAGATCATGTTAAAACAACGTGTCCTAGTTCCAAAGAATCTAACATTCAAAAGATTTTAGTGGTCAAACTAGCACGATAGTAGTCCGTCCGTGCAAAGGGCCTATCACAGCGGGGCAGGGGACACGTGGTTACGTAAGAGCCGCTCGGCGCTCCAAGTGAGGAAAGGATAGGAGCAATGTCCAGCCCTGTTTCCCTGCATTTCTACACGTGCCTAAAAGCTGAATTCCAAACCGCTGTTTCACGATCTCTTGGAAAATCCGGAACCTCCGAGTGTTTCGAGCCTCGGAGTAATGAGGATGCTCAGCAGTGGCGTGGCGTAACGCGATGAATCGATTTATCGGTCATTTGAACCCATGGAAAAGGATCGATAAACAGGGTAATAGCAACGACACTTTTATAATCGATTCTTTACCACAGCTTCAAACGGGCAAATATCGATACTCGATCGTTCACGCCGCCTTTTAGCGACCCCCAGCGGCAACATCGCGCAGCATGTCCTCGTCATGCTGCCTGTGGCGGTGCCTGGATGGTGAATATTAATCACCCCTGGCCGTGCAACTCGCGGAATTTATTGACACGTGCAGACGTATACTATAGTGCTGAGGGAGAACGCTGTATGAGCCATCAGGTGTTGCCAAATTTCCTTCGATAAATACCGAATTTGCAGTGAAAATGGTGAATATTTTTTTCGAAGATTTTCTGACAATTTCGTACGCAATTTAATCGGAAATATGTGGAAATTTCCAAAGAAAATTATGCATGAATTTCGTCGAAACTACATGTTTCATCGAGGGACATTTGGCAACTCTAGAATGTTTATGCGGCGTTTTTCCTTAGCAAGGCGCAGTATATATCGCGATTCTTGACTTCTTACAGAGTTGCCGTTTTCCCAGTAAAATGTATATGTTTTACAAACTTTTACTTGGATCAAGAATATTTTAAATACTTGCTTGAATAATACTTCAACTTATACTTTAGGAAAAAGGAACCAGCGCGATTACTACGACTGAATGGCGCTTCTTCTTAATTATCTGAAAAGTCTCCTTGGTTAGCAAATAGTTTTGGTTTCCCTCCAAAAACTCGTCAATTTTAAAGGAAAGTAATTGGGTGAAATATAATACTGTACATATATTAGATATTTTTAAAAGAAAAGGAAAAGTTGCACGATTTTGAAAACTGTGTAATTGCGCTGGTTCCTTTTTGCTACATGCGATCCACTTATCATGCAAGAGTCATTTTGACAATGAAACTTCAGAACTTCGTAACGCAGTTGCAGTGTTTCAAAATTTCCGCTCCTCTTTCATTTTTTAAATAGAGACCAAACCAACATTATGGCTTGAAATTTTCTTTACATAGAGAATAAACATCAGCGGTTTTTTTTTTTTTTTTTTTTTTTTTTTTTTTTTTTTTATGGCGTTTAGTTATCATTTACGAGGGTCGTGTAGAAAGTAAGTTTACTCATTCAATATCTACTACATTAAATAAGAGAGAGAAGATCTCAAAAAGCTGTAAAAAGCCACTACTCTCGGCTTCTAAACGCGATACCGATTGTTAAAGTTGGTCCCATGGTACTCTAAAAAAGTGGATTTTTCTGAATTTCCGACACTTTTTTTGATACTTGAAATTTAAAGAAAAAAAATTAAAGTAAGTCATTAAAATCGGGTTTTGAAACAATTTCACTTTGTATAAAAAAAAAAAAAAAAAAAAAAAAAAAAGTGTCCATAGTGCCGATAAAGTCTCAGAAAAATTGTGCATTATGCTACAACATAGTTCTGAATTTAAGCCTCTCCGGGCGCGTCCAAAATTTCACGGAGTGCAACCCTCAATTATTGATCTGATGCACCTATCGCTTACCTCTAACGTGACGTCGAGATGGTTTAATTTCTTGTAAATCATAACGCAGGACATTCGTCACTTTGTCATCGTCAGCTTGCAATTAGCAAAGTTGATCGTGTTTACTTCACCAAGAAATGTGCCCAACTTCAGGATCGTTTACATTTTAAGATATTGTAAAGGCTGCACATTTTCTCAAATGACGCATCATTGATTGATTTTCCTCACAAACGGGTGGGATAATGTGAAGGCGTATGAACAAGTCACTCAGCGAATTCATGAGCGAGTTTTGAGTTCATGTTTAAAATTCGGTTAAATTTTATTTCAAAGCAAGTAATATTCGCGTAAAACGGTCAATCCTGCTATTTTCTAGCTGATTATATGTCCTTATTCGTCTTTTACGCGAAATTCAAGCGTCTCTTAGTCACTTTCTTGCGATAAGCAATAGATTGTATAATGGAGCATGAATAGTCTATGTGACAGTGGCGTGGCGTGTTCTGCAATATAGGGATTGATCTGCCATTTAAACCCATGGAAAAGGATCGATAAACAGGGTGTTTGCAAAGAATACCTTAATAATCGATTCTTGATCATGGCTTCAGATAGGGAAAGATCGATCATCCATCATCGCATCGAAACTGTCACGTGAGCAACACAGCCGAGAGTAGTAGAGACGAAATCCGGCCTCGTTTTTCAATTTTTTCCCAAGGAAACAAGACACTTCATTGGCAACCAAGAGCGGTGACAGTGCAGGCCTCGCGCTAGCGCGCCTTCAATTTCGCACACGCAACACGGACATCAATCAAGTTCGAATAGTTGTATCTCTGCGCCGTCATCAAAGCGCTTCCTTTCCCTTGCATTATTCGATATTGTGATTGTCACCATTTGAATCAGCGAGTTCGAAAACGCAAAAACTCGGGTTTTTTTCGATTTTCCTTTTTTTACGGTTTAGTAACACTTATGGATAGAAGCACCTGCACGCAAAAGGAAATTTCAAAATTTCAATCGGAAGTGCTCGAAACAGCGACGGGAAGAATCGAAGTATTTCGTTGGAAATACCAATTTTTGGCCATTTCAAGGGAAACGGGTGACCATCCGATTTTGCGGTTTTCTTTCTTCGGTTCAGTAAACCTTGTACCAACAAGTTATATAAATATTCAAGCGTTGTTCAGGTCGAAAAATATAAATTTTTCAGGGCAGACTATGAAAAATCAGTATCTGAACGTCGGTGAGAACGGAAACATACCAACTCGGAAATTTCTAAACGTTTAATTCTCTGTCATCAAACATGGTGTATCGATTTCAAGTTGGTGCTTTACAAAGTCTCTAGGTACTTGTCCTTTGGCACCAAAAATGTTTTTCATAAACTAACCTCTTCGCCCGCTGCGCAGTTTTAGGCGTTTCTCGAACAATTTTTTTTTTCCGAGTTGGTGTGTTTTCGAACTCACTGATTCGATTTTTTCCCAATGAAACAGGACACTTCATTTGCAACCAAGAGCGGTGAAAGTGCACGCCTCGCGCTAGCGCGCCTTCAATTTCGCACACGCAACACGGACATCAATCAAGTACGAATAGTTGTATCTCTGCGCCGTCATCAAAGCGCTTCCTTTCCCTTGCATTATTCGCTATTGTGTTTGTTACCATTTGTCTTATTAAGTACAGCAGCTCTCTGGCTCATGACGCTCCGAGCGGAAAGGAGTTTGGTTAAGTAAAACCTATACTCTAATAGAGTTTTATTGGATCAAATTTCCAAATCTAGCACGTTAAAACGCTGTAAGTAGTAGCTTTTCAACACTGTCTACAGATTTTTTCCCATCTATTTTAATGAAGAAGGTGCGTTGAATAGGTAAACTTACTTTTTAGACGATCCTCATATATTATTACTACGAGCTTTATTCTGACCCCTTAAATGTA
This sequence comes from Bemisia tabaci, assembly GCF_001854935.1. Lineage (NCBI taxonomy): Eukaryota > Metazoa > Arthropoda > Insecta > Hemiptera > Aleyrodidae > Bemisia > Bemisia tabaci. The sequence continues at coordinate 3,408,346 of NW_017547102.1, read as the reverse complement.
ATTTCAACTGCCGTTTGACGGATACACCAAAAAACGAAGTTTCTTAATATTGCGGTTTTTCAAAATTGATTCTAATTTTAATTTCTAAGAGGAAATACAAATAAATCATAACTTGAAGCTTAAATGAATTTTCTTTGACATCCTATGGTCATCATGCAAATATGTATCGCCAAAATGTAAAGTTGTCCGCGCTGGAAAAAAAAAACACATTGTATCTAGAGTCCGGACTCTTAAAAACATCGACAAGAAAAAGTACTCTTGATTCAATCAGAATCTAGCTTAAATCAAGAACCAAGCCTCTTAATTTAAGCGGATTTCGTTTTGATTCAAGCAGAACTCCGATTGAATCAAGAGTATTTTTTCTTGTCAATGTTTTCTAGAGTCTGGACTCTAGATCCAATGTGTTTTTTTTTTTTTTTTTCCAGTGCGGCCAAAATACAAATATATACAGCATGTCCTGAAATTTCGAACTGTAGCTGAGACAGGTGGCTAGCTTTTTAGCCATTAATGTTTCAATCTGGTTATGAACAAAGTGACAAGGCTGTGGACTTCGTCAGCTCAAATGCTTGTAAAATAATCGATATATATCGATTTATGGCCTCACCAAGTATCGACTATGTATAATGCAATTAAAGGGAGGAAAAACAATACGACTGCGAGAGTCGCCAATGATCTATCTGATTATAAACGAAGTGGTGAAGCGTGTTCCTGTCATTCGCCTGGTGACTTCACAGCCCACGGTCGGGTAACAAGAGATGCAGTCGAGAATATCCCATCCCCATCCTCTGAATACATTAATCCACTTATAGGAGACTAGTAGCATATACTGCCGTGCCAAGGAAAAACGCCGTATGAGCCTTCAGGCGTTGCCAAATTTCACCTGACAAATCGCCAATTTTCAGGAAAAGTTTTGAATATTTGCCTACCAATTTCTCGGATAATTTTTTTTTTGTAATTTGATCTGAAACTTCTGAAAATTTCAATGAAAAATATTCATAATTTTCCTCAAAAATAAACATTTTATCTGAGGAAATTTGGCAACTCTTGAATGTTCGTACGGCGTTCTTCCTTAGCATGGCAGTATAGGTAGAATAACAGGAAATCTAAGAAAGTCAGAGCGTGATTCACGGATTAATGGAATGGATCTAACCCAGTGGCGATTCTTGAAAGTTGGTAATGCTTGAAGTATGATTGATGCTCCGCGCCCCGTGCCAAGATATACAATAATAAAACCAATTACACAACGGTTAACAAGGCTAATTTTCATGTAAACGCTACCAAACAAAACAAAAAAAAAAAAAAAAAAAAAAAAAAACCACAGAAGATACGAAAGCATACCATGAAAAGGAGCAGGAACAAAAGATTCCACTTTATCCCTAAATCTACATTTTTATCAGTGGCGTGGCGTGCTCTGCGATGTATCGATTGGTCTACCATTTTAATTTATAGAATAGGATCGATAAACAGATAATAATCGATTCTTTACCATAGTTTCAAATGGGGAAATGTCGATAATCGACCACTCACGCCTCGCCATTGATTTCCATGTCTTTCCTCTTATCTCCATTGATAGCAAATGTGCGCTACCTCGCTGAAGTTTCAGAGGAAACTTCGAATAAAAAAGTCCCTCTTTGAGAGTAAAATGATAATCGGCTATCTGTCATGTTCCGTGCACGTATAAATTGCGCAAAATTTTTTGGTCGCAAAACAAGGTAAGTCCTCGACATTTGAACATTATTTTAAAGTCTCTTTCAAGATTCCACCATTATGACCTGAAAGGTCTCCCTTTGTCGTGTTTGCCGTTCAACACGGAAAAGAGCCTTTTCGGCCCGCGCCCAAAATTCGCCTTCAACACTGCGGGTATGCATCCCCTTGACTGCTGTGTCCGAATAATTTAGCGGTCGCTCGGAAGCCAGCAGGGGCTTGTTGAAAGGCGCGTCAAATGATTGTATGATTGTATGCGCGCTCGAGACGAAAGTTGTGTTGAGGGTATAACAAACAATACGGTGACATTTTTTCAGCCCCCTAATCTCCAGGAAATTTCATCCTTCACAATCCACCACGAAATCATGCCTTCCATCTAATGGAGCGATGTTGCATGTGCGAGGGATTTGCGATTTGACCGTTGTTTCTTATGTAAAAGTTAGCGAGAAACACGATGGTGCCACTGGTTTTCTCTGAAATCATCTCCCAAGCTCAAAAAAAGCTCTCGAGGTGAGGACAACCTACCCTGAGAGTGTACCTCTACATCAAGACAAACTCTCCATGCAAAGATAGGGAGCAAATACATTAGCAGGGTTGCCGTGTTTTCAGTTTTGGAGTCCCCAAATGAAGTGGCATCCCTGTCAATGTATTTGCTCCCTATCTTTGCATGGAGAGTTTGTTTTGATGTAGAGGTGGACTCTCAGGGTCGGGCGGGATATCCCCACCATTTTGGCCTCACTTTGAGAGCTTTTTTTGAGCTTGGGAGATTATTTCAGAGAAAACCAGTGGCACCATCGTGTTTCTCGCGAACTTTTACATAAGAAACAACAGTCAAATTGCAAATCCCTCACACATGCAACATCTCCATTATTGCAAGTCAACGTTCACCGACGTACAATGGATCGAGTCAATAGGAAAGGTCGGAAAACATTTGGAAACTTTGAACGCTTATAACTCCATATATGCTAAAGTTTGAGGATCTAAAAGTGGTTTCATTGGTTTCCTTGTAAAATTTTCTTCTAGGTACCAACGCACCCCTTTAAATTTAAAATGTGCCGAAATAAACCTAAAAATTTGCAGTTTTAGTCAAAAATGTCATGTCCGACCTCTCTAATTAACTCGATCCACTGTGCGACGGTAAAAGTCGTAAAACATGTTTCTCGATAAGCAAAGATGCCCAATTTTACAACAGGCGTATATTCCGAAGCACACGTTACAAATGAAATAATTACATCGCTGGTAATTATAAAAGTCATGACTTCTCCCGGAAAATAAAAAGCAGAAACGACATCGTAAGCCTCCCTGGTCACTTAAGCATGTTGATCTGAGCACTATACCGTTTTACATAACCGTAAAATCACGACTAATATTGTAAGCTTGCCTCATTGTAATGCTTCACGAAGCTCGGATTTAAGCCAAGTTTAGCGCTGATTTGCTCCTTGAGGCGCACGTTGCAATACCTAATTATAATCTCTCTTTCTAGCTTCAATAGATCGATGGCCAAAGTGCAAAACCGCGTTTACAGTGGCGTGGCGTGCTTTGCGATACATCGATCGATCCGCCATTTAAACCTATGGAGGAGGATCGATGATCAGGGTGTTCGCAGCGAACACCTTAATCGATTCTTTACCATGGCTACAAATGAGAAAATATCGATAATCGATCATTCACGCAACGCCACTGGCGTATAACCATTTGCAAAGTTGCAGACCTCCTGTCACACTTCACTTCGCTGTTTCTTCAGGAAACTAGTTACCATAATTTCTTGAAAACCTCCTCGATTTTTCTTCTAGCTGTCAGCAGAATGTTATGTAAAAATTTTAAGCTGTAAGGGTGACTTATTTCTCCTTGAAAAAACGAAAAGGAGCGGAAATTTTGAGACTCCGCAATGGAGATACGTGGTTTTGCAGTTTAGCCATCGATTATCCTACCAATGGCATGGCGTGAATTGCGATATATCGATTGTTATGCCATTTAAACCCATGGAAAAGGATCGATAAACAGGGTGTTCGCAGCGAACACCTAAATAATCGATTCTTTACCATAGATTCAAATAGCATAACAATCGATACATCGCAATTCACGCCACGCCAGTGTATCCTATGGAGCAGTCAGTTATGAAAGGGTCAAGGCATGGTCAGCGAATGTGGCTACTCTGAAGTATAAAGAAGGGTATTCGGAAAATTTGTTGAGAAAAACTATCTTAAGTGCAAGAAATTATGCTAAAATTTATGCATCAAGACACATTTGTAGACTTTTAGCCGCACGCGTTCATAGGTCTGTACTTTACGAGACCTGTCTATTCCCCCGAAATCGCGGTTTCATCTCAAGTCGCACGGAAAAAAAAATTGCCGATTCAACAATTCAATTGCTAAAAACAGTGAGTGCAATGTTTCAACGCAGATTTTACAACAACAAAAAATGCTACTTTAACCACATTGTAAACTAATTTAACCACGGGGGTGGTTAAAGTAGCATTTTTTTGTTGTAAAATCTGCGTTGAAACATTGCACTCACTGTTTTTAGCAATTGAATTGTTGAATCAGCAATTTTTTTTTCCGTGCGATAACAGAATTTTGGAACCTCAGGAAATTAAAACTATTCGTCGGACTTTTTCATAGGCTTCAAACATATCCTAAAGAGTGTTTCGGACCCAAGCTATCTTTTTGGTAAACAAAATAGGTCGAGAAAATCAACATTTTCAAAAATCTTGATTTTTCAGCTCATCGAATCCTTTAACACTTCAATCAATTTCGGAACTCAGAAAGATGCTCCAACTGAGCTAAGTTTCTGCTAAACTAAGTCCTAATGGTGCTGGGTCCAGGTCCAAACCTCTCGCGGGGAAAACAAAGCCAAGTAATCCAAAAAAAATTTCAATTGGAGTCAATAAATGTTTTGCCCTAATTGACATTTTGGAATCTGCGAAATGGTGTGCTGCCGTGCTAAGGAAGAACGCCGTATGAACATTCGAGAGTTGCCAAATCTCTCCGGATAAAACATGTATTTCTTAGGAAAATTATGCATATTTTTCCGTGAAATTTTCAGATGTTTTAGATCAAATTGCGAACAAAATTGTCTGAAAAATTCGACAAAAAATATGAACAATTTTTCCGGTAAATTCGATTTTTATTAAGGAAATCTGGCAACGTCTAAAGGCTCATACGGCGTTTTTCCTTAGGACGGCAGTGTGGACCTAGTACCATTTCTCCACCCTGTCACATACAGTTCGGGCCATTTTTCAGTGGTTTTTTTCTCGTTTTTGGGGAAAATAAGCCTCCTATGGTAAAGATTGGAGTATATTCACTAGCCGTTACACAAATCTTCCGTTCATGAAAAAGCACAAGGTGAAATTGACGAAAAAATTGTGAGATTAGAGGAATACGAAAATGAAAATGCTGAATCGGAACCCTAGATAGGTAATTGAATACTCTGATGCGATTTTGACGAATTTTTATCATTTGTTACCGTAAAAAATAACCCATCTACAGCCGCGAATGATTCTCGGGGAATTGCTTTTGCTCACCTTATTGTGTATGTTGCCTATCTACTGATTGAAGGAACACTTCTCATTGATATTTATCGTTATAAAATTAAAATAAGTTGCAATTTTTCATTGCTTTTCAAATTGCCTATCTTTCTGACTTTTGGAACTTTTTTATTGGTCGTATGATGTCGGCGTTTATTGACCAAATGATGTAAAAATGTTACAATTTCTTGGTAAAAAATCGCAATCTTTTACTTTTAATATTCTCATTGCACATTGCTATTTGGGTACAGAAATAGATTCTTATCGGGAAAAGTGAACTATAAATCAGAATAGAATGCCTATTACTGTCTATTTGTCGCCCCTCTGACAAAAGGGCGTAACTACATTTCGTGATAAACCCTGCCGCCCATATGGAATGCACTTAGGAACCATAAATTCTAGTTCAAGCTAGAGACAACGTATGGACCATTAATTTCTCAATGCACATACGTGTTTTTACGGATGAGTCCGTTATAGTAGTTCCCAATTGCAAAAAGTAGTCCATGTATCTAAAGATTTCCCGGGCTCATCTCAAAATTTAGCCAAAGCCGTTTTTTCAACTGAGTGACGAATTGACGATATGATTTATGTGAAAAATACAATTTTAGTAATTGCCCCTAGGGCTGCGGTAAAATATAAATTTCTTGTACCTGTTGAATGTGAGTGCACAGCTCAATTAACGCAGCATATCGAAGCGTCCGATGCACATGGAAATATATTCCGGCCGGGCCAGGGTGTCTCTTAATTCCTGTCACTGCTGCAAATGTAGACATTGCGCTATTGGGTTATTGACAAATTTTCTTCCGCACACGAACACACGGAAAACTTGAAACTCCTCGGAGACGCAACTGATACCGTCCTCGAACCAAGACGAACTGAAGACTGACCTGATCGCTATTTCCCAAATTCTCAACACCGACATCCGATGGTGGATTCCCGAATGAAGAGAGGGCAGAGGGGGTGTCAGAAAGTCAAATGTAGGATAAACCCTCCACAGGTAAATGACTTGGAAGTTGGCACAGGATGGGAAGCCCAGAGGCCTGGTCCTGGACTCCTGGAAGCTCCGACCGGAGGCGACAATTTGTCCTGCGGTCAAAGGTCACCCGCGGCGGCAGCGTTGTGTCGGGTGACCGCTAGCTGCATCTAGAGTACCTTTATAGACAGAGTATGGCCATTTCTGTTCCGGTTTTTCATTGGTCGCGAGCGAATAGGCTGACACGATGCTCTTAGGGCCGTAAATAAACAAAGAAGATGGCTGTTATCAGCAAGCAAGATTGAGGTTACGCACATCTTACATCCTCCTGTGATAAAGGTGTAAGGCGGTTTAACAATAGTTTTCGTGTTTTTTTCGTGTGCTATTCGTTAATTGAAATTTTTGTCAAATTTAGCTTCTAATCGATGTTACGGTGAGTCGCCATCTTGTTTGTTTATTTACGGCCCTAAGAGCATCATGAAGCCTAAAAACTCGTTGACCAATCTTAAAGCGGAGCAGTTTTCCTATAGTAAAAAGATACGAATGGCCATACTTTGTCTATAGATAAAGGTACTCTAGCTGCATCGAAGGGAATAGAAATTAGGACGAAGATACAGATGTGATGATATCAAGTACAAGAAGAAACTGTCTGTTGGCCAGCCAGAGGGAGTGTCTCCATAGAGAAAAAAAGGAGGTGTTTGCATCTTGAGGTTTGTTTACCCTGTGACGTAGGTCGGTACAACCTGGCCAGCGAAATCCGGAATTCGAAGTATGGAAAGCGAACCATAAGGTCCCATTTTTTTGCTTAAATCAACTCATGATATAATTTCAAGCACTTTTTATGGAATGACTTTTTTCCATAAATTACACCATTTCCGAGAAAATTGATGATAAAAGTCGCTGTACCGACCTACGTCATCAAAAAAATCCAAGATGCCCGAAATGCAAACAATTCCTTTTTCTTCTCTATGGAGTGTCTCGACTGGAGTGAGAGTCTCCTGGCCGGCGCGGCGGTCCAGGGATGAGAGCAAGGTGGGGAAAGAATAGGTGGAACTAAGGCAGCGCTAGGTGAGGGTTGTTCACGGGGCCGCTATATAGAGGGTGGTGGCACCTGCGGGCCGATTATTAAGATTTATAGACAAAGCCCTGGACAAAGAAGACGTAAGGCGTAAAGAGCGATCCTACTAGTTGAAATGGGTGGTTCTTATAGACTAAGGGGGTAAATGATGGACTAACTATCGGGTCTCTCGTGGGTTGCCGTTAGTTAGTCTATTACCTAAGTCCTTTGTCCATTGCAACCACCCGCTTCCACCAATAGGATCCCTCCATATCCTTTTTGTCTTCCTTTGTCTATTGTTTTGTCTATAAATTTCGATAATCAGCCCGCAGGACACTTCACTGGCAACCAAGAGCGGAGTAGGTGCACGCCTCGCGCTAGCGCGCCTTCAATTCCGCACACGCAACACGGACATCAATCAAGTACGAATAGTTGTATCTCTGCGCCGTCATCAAAGCGCTTCCTTTCCCTTGCACTATTCGATATTGTGTTTGTCACCATTTGTCTTATTAAGTACAGCAGCTCACTGGCTCTTGACGCTCCGTGAAATATTGGTCCCGAGCGGAATGGAGTTTGTTTAAGCAAAACCTACTCTTAAAGAGTTTTGTTGGATCAAATTTAAAAATCTAGCTCGTTAAAACGCTGTAAGTAGTAGCTTTTTAACCGCACTGTTTACAGATTTTTTTTCTATCTATTTTAATGAAGAAAGTGTACAGTAGGTAAACTTACTTTTTGTACGAACGTCATTTATTATTACTATTGGCTTTATTCTGATCGAGCCCTTACATTTAATTTCAACTGTACTTTAATGGTTACAATAAGTCCGCTGGCACGGAATTGAAAGGTGGGAAGCGGTGACAGGTCGCGACGGATACGGGAAGAAGGAAAAGCGTGTAACGTCCGTAACGTAGATGATACACGAGGTCTGTAACGTACATGATGTACGAGAAGGAACGCAACAGGACGTATTGAAATCTACAGGAATTATGAGCCCTTAGACCCACAAGAATACGTGTATGACAGGGCTCATGTCACAATGGGTGGAGTTCCTTTTGATTTAAATGCGTCCAATATGCGTCCCGTCGAGTCGTGAGGACTTCTCCGCGTTTTTGTCTTACAGGTTGGCACTTTGCGTCGGAGGGTATGGATTCGATCGACATGAATCGATCGGAAAATGAAAACGTGAATCGATCGACATGAATCGATCGACACCGATTCGATCGACAACCGTGAATGGATCGACAAAAGCCGTGAATGGATCGACAAACCCCGTGAATCGATCGACAAGCCCGTGAATGGATCGACAAGCCCGTGAATCGATCAACAAGCCCGTGAATGGATCGACAAGCCCGTGAATCGATCGACAAACCCGTGAATGGATCGACAAACCCGTGAGTCGATCGACAAACCCGTGAGTTGATCGACAAACCCGTGAATGCGGATCGACAAACCCGTGAATCGATCGACAAACCCGTGAATGGATCGACAAACCCGTGAATCGATCGACAAATCCGTGAGTCGATTGAATTTTGTCGATCGATTCACGTTTTGATTTTTCGATCCATTCATGTCGATCGAATCGATCCGGGTGTTTTTGAATTAACTGTCGATCGAATCGGTGTCGATCGATTCACGTTTTCATTTTTCGACCGATTCATGTCGATCGAATCCATACCCTCCCTTTGGGTCATGATACTAAAAAATGCGCCTAATAGTTGAAAGTTCAAATTTTCGTGACGATCATGACGGAAAATGTCGTTTTGCGACGCTAAAGGGAAAGGGGTTTCACGTGAGATGCAAATAAGGCTTGCTGACCCTGCGTTCACTGATTTCCGTAAAGCACACGGAGTTCAAAAGTCATGTCTCTCGCTGATTTTTGAAATGTCTCGAAATAATCCACTTTTAGGAAAGTGTTTTTTACCTATGAGTGCATAATCCAACTAAAACGAAATTACATTGAAAAAATGTCCGTAACCTAAATCCGTAAATCCAAAGCTAAATTTAGTTAGACAATGCGCTCGGTGTGAATGACGTCTTAGTACGATGAAACACATAAGTAATTTTGGCTAAAATACGCCTTAAGACCTATGCATAGGCAACCATACAGTACGTAATTAGAGTCGTATTCCTTAAATCAGGGTTGCCTCGAAAATTGCATAGGCGCAACTCGTGATTAATGTAGTAATTCCCAGATTTCATTTGGCTCGGTTTCTTTTTAAAAAATATAATAGAAGCGAAAATCTAAAAACCACCGTAACCGAGATACGAATTTTTCATCTTCGATGTGCGATCTTCTCGTAGAAGTTATGGAAATTTTTTTTTATTAAACCTATATAAAACTACATGAGCCTAATATTTTAGCCTTGTTTACCCATTTTTTTTTTATTTATTATAACTACATTTCGACGGTGTAAGTCCGCAAACAAGTATCTCGTTTGCTGTTTGAAAATCTCCGATCCTATTTTATGTTTTTAAGGGAAAACAAATCGACTTCATTTCTTGGAGTTTTCACAGGATTTTCTTCGCACAGGGAATAAAAATCATGGCAGTTTCTAGGAATTGACATTGAGTAGTTTTCCATTTAAAAAATGAAGTATGACAGGAAGTCTGCCGCGTTGCGAACCGAGATCCGTGGCTGTGGACTTACGCTGTCGACATATTGAACCGGTATTTCGGTTCTTGAAAGTAAGATTAACATTTTCTTAAATCCGCACAGTAATTTGATAAAAATTTGAAAATCTCAGATGAAAATATGTCAAGGTCTGTCTGAAAACCACTATTTCATTATGAGAAATTTCACCGGAACTTGGAGCTCCTTGCTACTTTCTTTATCGGCATGGCAGTCACTCCTGCGTTGAATCCAATGGCAAACCTGAGCCCTCGGGTTCGGGTGCCAATTGAGTTAAATTTACGATCTTGCAATAGCTGCAGTTTACAGACTTGCTTTCCGCATTGCGCTGGAGCAAAATTTCCTCCAATAATCGATCCCCGCCGGACAGAGAGGGAACCAACCTTCTTTTTGAAACTCGAAAATAACATTGATAATATTGAAACAGGATCATAAAAAAGTATCCAGTAGAGAAACAACGCTTCCAGAGGGAAAAAATTGCAGCACTGGGCAGGACCGGATTTAGGGGGTGGCCACATGGGCGGATGGGCCGTGGCCCATGGTGGCAAATTTTGCAATTTTTTAAACATAGGTATAGAAAAAATCAGATTCAGAAACAAATTGAAAACGAGACAAGGCGACAAAATCTCTAATTTTGTTGTCTCGGCGCGGCGATCGGCATAAAACGCGTATTAGGGCCTGCAAGACTCGCGAATTCTTCACGCATTGCGTCAAACACAGGGCGTTCAGCAGCGGTCGGTGTGAAACGGATAGCGCCTACAAAACTGTAGGAATACATCACGCATTGCGCCGAACACAGTGCGGCCAGCGCGGCGCGGGATGGCGGAAGTTAAAATGATTAAACCGCATATGTTTGTTCTTTCATGATTTTTTCGTTCGTTTCTGATAAATGGAAGGCCTTGTCCACACAGAGATAGGTTTACGGAACTTAACTTTCGCGCAAAATTCCGTGGGCTTTTGCTAGTAGTATTGACAGGAATTTCGCAAAAAATGTGTCCAACACGAGTAAACGCATCTTATGCACTCCGCCCCCTCTGGCACGTTCACTTGATGGTTTTTATTGATATTTTAAAACGAATGAGAAGGGAGCGGCAAAATACAGGCGGCCCATAGGTGGGAAGTAGGTAAATCCGGCCCTGGCAATGGGAAAAAATAGCTTGTAAACTAATGATTTATTACAACACGAAGATTCGCCTTCATCTATCAGGATAGGCAAAAGTGGACTCCTTCATGTTAGAATAGTGGTATCGAAATATCGTGCCCTGGAGTAGCACAAAGATATATCCTTGCTTTGTAAATACTACTATTATGACTCGTTCTGCCTACCCGGTGAAATGAGGGGTAATTTACACGAATAATCATTCCTCGCATTCTTAGCCCGGACAGACACGCAGCCGTGAGTTTGGTTTAGTTGGTCGGCTCGACCTCGGTCCCCGATCTCCCTAGCCAGCTCCTGATCAGAGCAACTTTCTAAATTAGAGCCTAAACCAACATATGATAGTTTAACCATCTAGATGACCATCTGGCCGAAACCCACCCCATGTTGGGGTGGTAGTGCGAAACGGATGGAAATCGAAACCCCCGACTTTGTTCACACAGCCGGCGGAACAAGTTGCTTAAATTGTCATATCTTCGATAAGATTCGCCACTTTTTCTCCCGGAAGAACTACAAAAAAAAAAAAAAAAAAAAAATTCTTAGCCCGGAGGCCAAATTCTCTCGTTGACTCTCTTAACAAATAGTTTTATTGTTAGTCTAGCGTTTATTATCAAGCATTTTTCACCAAAATAAAAAAATAACTTATATTGAGAAAGAGCCCTCACCAAGAAAGTTTACGTACTTTTAGACTACGGTAAAAGATCACGTGACGTTGCTTTAGCATTCAAAGTAATTAAATGCAAGACCCAAGATGACAGATCATATGTCGCAGTTTAAAAGTGCGTAAACTTATTTGGTGCAGACCCTACTTTTGTTATACCACTATTATCACGAGACCTAAGTAATCCTGATGTTTTTTTGACTCTCGCGATGGCACAAAGACACCAGAAATCTTCACATCCCGACAGCCGTTTTGCTAAAGGTAAGTTTTCCTCCGAAACTTACATTTCCTTTACTTAGCTTTTGCCTACAACACCGCCATTCTGAATACCAAATTACCCATACATTCAACAACGACGCATGCTAGGTGCGTACTCTTTGTCGGTCCGATATCTCTTATTTATACACGTGCTCTTATATTAATGCAGAATATAAGGAAAGAGCTAAACTTACTGTCAGTTGGGCCTTATTTTCCTCATGTCGTTTATATTATATATCTTGTCCCCCCTTGACGTAAGAAATTGGTTGAGAGCAATGTGTAGTTGGCTCCCACTTACACTCACAATGATCACTTGACTTTCTTTCAGGTTCATGCGGTTAAGTGGAACGCTGTATCCGGAGAATAGGTTGTCAAGTCTGACGCTTGTTGCGACACAAACGCAAAAGGTGCTAGTCCCCCATTAAGGTGATTTGATGGAGGATATTTTGCGTGTCAAAGCGACGTGCGATATATCGCATCGATTTTTTCCATAGTTTCAGCCACTCGTCATTTTTTTCGACTTTTGAGATCGCACTTCTGTTGTCATGAGACTTAAGAACTCATGTACCAAATTTGACGAAGAAATTCAACGTAATAAAGGCGTGGTTTTTTTAGAGGGAAAATATCACATTCCATACTGATATCAAAACTGCACTCGAATGAGATATTTTCCCTCTAAAAAAAACCACGGCTTTATTACGTTGAATTTCTTTGTCAAATTTGGTACATGAGTTTTGAAGTCTCATGACAACAGAAGTGCGATCTCAAAATTCGAAAAAAATGATGAGTGGCTGAAATTATGGAAAAAATCGATGCGATATATCGCGCGTCGCTCTGACACGAAAAATGGCCTCCATCGAATCACCTTAAGCATCAGGTCGGTGTTAATTCCTTTGCGATCCTTTTTTAAAAACTCCCCCTCCCACATCCTATCCAAAATTGAGAAAAACATAAGAGACCGGATCTGCGAAAAGGGACCTCTTTTTCCGGAAAAAAATATTTCTCAATCTTTTAGCAAAGCTGAAACCATGTTTCCTACAACCTATCATGTTTTGTCTCCTATCTGTAAGACTTAACTTTCCTTCAATTTTTGAGTTCTCAGGGTCAAACTTGCGCCAAAATTTCTAGATGTTTTCTTTTCAGTTGCTGTATTCGAGTTTACTGCCTGCAAAATGTTAGGATCCCTTTTCCGCATTCGTTATGTTGTAGGTATTTAGAGAGGAACAGGGGGGGGGGGGCGTTCTAGGCTTCAAAATTAAATGAACTCCAAATTTAAGTCCAAAATTTTCAACAAAACAATTTTCTTTTTCTGTCTTTTCCCCGCGGGCGATAACCCGGATGATCCATCGCGCACAAAAGTAAACCTGTCTCTTTTGACGATACACATGCGCGGAAAATCGGTGAAAACTATCTAAAGCTAGTTTTCAACCTTGAGAGGAAAGCGAAAAGAGCTCCACACCAAGGCTATTCTCAGACTCCCGTTTTCTCGCCGGCCGGCCGGCCGGCGCAGGTCGTCGTCGTCGGCGTCGCGACGCGACGCGCGTGGTAAATTAAGGTACATTCCCTCGTACAAGGCGCGACGCCAAGTTGAATGCGCGGCAGTGCCGTGCTACCGGGTGCAAAGATTTTAAACTTGACCATTCCCTCAGACGTTATAGGCAGGTTTATAATTATTACCGCCGAGCCTCCAGAATCAGAGTCTCTAAAATTCGGAATTTGCTTATTTGAAAACTTCGGAAATTTCAAGAAAATCCCCGTTCCCTCTCGTAAAATTACGCAAAACTGCGGTATCTCAAGGAATTGATTCTTGATAACTCGAATTTTTTTTGTCTCTTTCTTTTCCCTCGGTAATTCGCAGTGTCCGACAGGTTACATCAATAATTCGAAAAGAGGCCTTGTTCTCTCAGGGGCAGGAGATGACCTTAGTGGCTCGAGGTCGCTGAGGGCGATTATAAAAGCAACGAACTGTTCATTTTGTTATTTTACCCAGAAAAAAATGTTTTTCCCCCATTTTTTGAAAGGATTAAAATTAATTAATTGATCGATAATTTACATTAATGAAATGTAAAATTTTCTTTTAAATTATCAATGGTCTAACTACGGCCAACCGTACTTGTGCAAATTTACTTGCAAACCTGCAAGAACCGATTTTACAGCGCTCTCTAGCGCTTTGCGACACCTAGCCGCCACAATACCCACAGTAGTAATTTTTATTTCCAGTATTTTCGATTTTAATTTGTAATCACATCAACCTTAGTAACTCGGAGTTTCATATATCAGACCTAATCTCAAAAACTCGATAGCTCGATTTCTGTCGGTCTTTCCTCCCTTTCGAACCATCGAAGTGCGACTTTGTCGCGCGCTGCCACTGGAAAGGTGGCTTTATGCAAGGACGGCTCGCATAACAAGAGTCAAGCTCAGGGCAACAAGTGCTCCTACTCCACAGGAGGCGCCCGGCTTTCCTCACGCATAGACCATCTCAGCTCAGACCGCGATTCCCGACCCACCCAACGGATAATTTTAGTACTCAGTCGTTTTGAATCACACGCTCGATTGCTCTCGAGACCGCTGCCAAGTGTTGGAAAACCATTTTTATACCATTTTTCCCGCCGTTCTGTTCCGAGGTGAGTTGTGAATGCACATTTTAATCGTGAGTAATCCACTTGTCCCCTCTTTTATGTTTTTGCCCGTGGAAGACACGTGCTTGACCACATTTTTACTTCGTTTTGCGAAAAGGAACAACTATCATTGTGATGTTACGCGGTTTGTATCCTACAACCCTTGCGATACACCTACGATGAATGGAATTCACGGTATGAATTCCTACTTCGATTGCCGTGTTTTGGGTGACAAACTCAGATAATGCTTAGGTTTTCCTTGGAAAAAAAAAATAAAAAATAAAAAAATTAAAAAAAAATGATACAATCGTATAGCAGCAATGCGGTGTATACCGGTAGTTCCTTTTTTGAGAAATGCAGTCCACTTACTTTGCATCATTGAGCTGCGCTTGCATCAGTGCATCGTAGGCAGTTAAGATGTCAGCGAAGATATTACAACTTAACTGTTTACCATAAATTAAGTGAATTAAGAGCAATACTAATGAAATTCTTAAGACGTTTAATATCTTCTTTTAGTTGACATTATTTTCACCCACAAATTAGAACTGTTTGAATTTTCAGATTTTTCCCGAATGATTGAAACGGTTGTAACATTCTATGCAACTTATCAATGCTAATAGTTTTTTTTTATTATTATTTTATGTTTTTTAACGAAAAGCTGTCTAATAGGATACATTCAACCGCGGGTTAGCCTGATCACAACGAGCATTGCCCAAAATATTTGCACCAGAAATCCAAACTACATTCTGACTTGAAATTTTGTGAACACCCTTTTTAACCCAGGAAAAATTCACAGAAAAGTTGATTGATGTGCGATGACTTGTTAGACTACATTTTGTAATGAGGAATTACTTTTTCCGGTACCTTCATTTTTGAAACCATCAATGAGCCGTTACTTTTCCCAAACAGATAAGTGCTTTCACGGATTAGCCAGAAATAGCAGTTCTTCATTGCAAAATTTAGTTCAGCTTTTCTTGAAAGAAAAGTCTACCATTGATAATACAACTAGGTTGATCTCGGGAAAATTTTTCTAGTTCATGTCACCCTTGTAGATTCATCAGTGTCCCTGTCCCTAACTTACGTACACGATCACTCCATGCAAATACAGAGTGTCCCGATAACGATGATGTTCTTATGCATTCAAGTGGACAGCGTCAAGAGAAACAGTCTAATCTCATCTTGAAGTGAACCTACTATAATAGAACACCATTTTACTTGTGATAAAATTCTATATACTTGATATTTCTACTGGGTGAAGTACAACTTTTAATTTGTAGACAAATTGAAGAAATTTGACCCATTAAGAACCTTGTACTTAATCTCTTTTTTTTTCGACCATAAAGTTGCAAAAATCTCAAGAAAATACTCTATTGAGTTTCTGAAGGAGGCCATAATTATGCTCAAAAATATATTTTGGATCAAAACGTGTAGACCAACTTTATAGTTTGAACCAGAATGAACTTGCGACTTGATACTGATTCATAAGCGGTCTCAGTAAAGCATCATTAACAGTGCTATGGAATGACATCTTTTTTTTCTAAAACATTCCAACAACGCACCTATTAGCAATTCATCATAGTTTTCCTTGTGTGTAGAATGTAACGTCTAACTGAATTGATTGATTTAGCTTTTTTGCACGAAATTTTTTATCGTCAGTTTCTGAGGGCGGATTTAAATTCCATTAATTTTTGTATGTCTCTAATCGTAAGTTCCCCGGCTAAACTATTCAGTGCAATTTAGTTTGTGTGTAAAATTTTGTGCCGAACGTATTTGCACGGCAATCAATATTTTACCTTTGACTGCATGCTAAGAATGCGCCCCTTCCAAAAAAATAATTTAATTTTCCATTTGAACAGCATTCAATATTCTTGTCCAAATCCTTGCCTTCACCTTAGGTACATCTTGCACTACAGCAAAAAAAAAAAAAATTCAGAGAAAACTTGACATTTTTGCTAATATTGGAAATTTAAATCTTTTAAAGTAAGTTTGATATTCCTCGAGGGAAAATAAAATTACCATAGAACCGATGGAAAAAGTAAGGTAGATTCTCATGAAAAGCGATTAATGGTATAAAGATAAATACGCGAGCCTTAGGAACGGCGAAACTTCACTAATCTGGTATGTTGACAAGGTCAGCTTTTACCGTAAAAGTTGGCCTTGACAACATACCAGACCAGGGCACAAGTTTATGCGACTTTGAGACTTTGTGATGAGTTCAAAAGTATTTTATTCTTCACCGCAGTGTCATAAAGGGGAAAAATTGTCATTCTCGTAGCTAATCTTTATTCCGCTGCATCGTGATGTCAATGACCTTTCTGATTTCATTTGAACTTCATTTTGTAATCAGGAACCACTGTCTCTGGTTCATTAATAGAGGAACCTATCTGCATATGAAAATTTATGGCACATACGTATGTTGTTTCTGTAATGAACCTGAAATAGGACCTAAACCTATTGCAAAATTTAGTCCATTTATAATGTGTGACCGTCTAAGGAGGCAAAATTTTCAAGATTGCGTTTTCATTTTCATTGCGTGGCTTCCCATTTGAAAAATAAAGTGAGACGGATTAAAGTCTGCAACGCCGCAATGGGATATGTGGTTTGGGAGTTTCACCATCGAATAAGTGTTTCATTTTTTTGGATGATTTACGGTACGGTAGAGGGTCATTCCCCTGTGCTCTAATGATCCTGTTCTTACGCGATTGTCTCCTTGGTCGCAACATGACATTAGATGCATAAAATCAACCAGATCAATATCACAAAAATGTTTGCCGTGTCTCTTTCCGCTCAGGGAAGAGATTAAGAATCGTATTTACTCAAACCATGCTGAATCACTCTCCAAGTTATATAATTGTCTTTTTCTCTTTGGACGAGCTCTGAGTCCTAAAAATGAGTAATTTATAAACATAAGTTACGTAAGTGTAGGACTGCTGCAGCAGATAACGCGAAAAATAATAATGTTCAGGCTCATCCAAGAAGTTTCGGAGTTCCAGAAGTTCCGAGGGTAGTTTCCCCTGTGCGGGTGGTGGGACGTTGCCTAATGTCTTATGTTAAAGTACCTATTTACAGGGAAATCCGTGAACATTTTTCCTCCAATTTGTTAGAGAATTTTATTCGCTGTTAGTTTTAAAAATTATCAAGGCATTTCAGAAGAAAGGATTCTCGACTTTCTTCAAAAATAAACATTTTATCGAAGAAAGTTTGGCAACTCTTGAATGTACATACCTATACGGCGTTCTTCCTTAGCACGGCAGTATACATGCGGATGATCCAGATCGTAACTGGAACATTGGAATGACAAATAACATCATTAATCTGATCACTTAGAATTGTAACAAGGTGGTAAAATAGTGTTAACTTTTCACCAGTTTGCAGGAAAAACAAGGCCAAAAATGTCAATCAGAGTCAATAATTTTGAGCTCCAATCAGTAGGTACAAGATTAAGGGGAAAGAGTGTTCAGCTCCGGCAGATGCATAATGGAATATTATTTTACCACCTTATTACATACAGTTCGGGCAACGTTTCTTAGTGGTTTTGTCTTGCCTAGAATCGTATTTCGGTCATATTTTTTCCTGTCATGAACATCTGCTCTCAAACATTTTTTTCGTGAGTAGGTGTGTGTCAAATAAAATTTAAATTTCGTTGAATAGTATAAAATGACGGGGTCGCTAGTTGTTCCTAGTTTAACTATATTGCTGGTATTAGTCCCATAAAGTCCAATTCCAGAATTAACTAGGCCTAGATTGCACTGTCTGGCACGAACCGTAAAGCCATTCCATTTCTCGAATTTTCTGAGCAAAAGAAGAAAATTTTGTCGCAACTTTACATCAGGAATAGGTAACTTGTGCGCGAAGGTTCTAATCGAAAAATTCGTTCTCATTCATCAACTTATTTTATTCCTTTGTGCCGGCCAATTGTCAGTTATGGTGATGGTAACCTTCTACAAATTACGTAAGGCACCAAGGGGAGTCAAGAGGTGACTTATGAAGGGAAGGAGGGGGGGGGGTCGCCAAGCGATGCCTTACGTAAGGCAAGATACCTACTTGAATGGGGCGAAAAAAGACTTGTTGTTTTTTGAAAACAACAGAATTTTCCAATCATATTTTAAACTTATCTACTATTTAAAACATAAAACAGTTTGCAGTTTTAAACATAAAACTGCAAAGTTTTTCAATGTAACTACGATTTTCCTCTTATGGTATTCATGCGCGCTTTTAAATAAGCACTGCGCTCAGCGTAATATTTACTAGAATAAATTGGGGTTACTTAAATCAACACAAATTTATTTCAGCACAAGTTCTCGACCACTTACCTGTGTCTTCTTTTAACAATAGGAATATTACAAGGTAGACGTGGAGAGGGGGGGGTGGATTTCAGAGAGACAAAAAGAGAAGAACAATTGGACGTATTTATGCTAAAAGGAACTATGTGCATAGGGTTTGCGTTGAACATAGTTCCTTTTAGCATAAATACGTCCAATTGGGAAAAGTCCCTTAAGTAATTACGGACCATCCCATGCTCAGTGACTACCAGAATGATTTTTTTGTGGAAAAATTGTTAATAATATTTCAAGTTACCCACGATTTGAGCATAGTTATTCTGCCCTCTCCCCCTCTCCGTCCAGGATCTGAGCTGGCTCTCGAAAGATAATTTTTTGATTTTTTAAGAGATTTTCATGTATTTGTTTATAAAAAAGTTTTCAAAGGTGAATTTCGAGGTAGGAACATTACACATTTACACATTTTTTAAAAAATTCAAAATAATTCACATGCCCGTGAAAAGAAATTCCGTGTTTCCTGTCGCAGTCCAATGCGGTTGCGTGTGGCAACCGCGCGTGATTCCGCGAGTAAGACGTGATTATGAATGGCGGTGATTGCCGTTATGTAAGCCCGTGCTTGTTAATGCAACCGCTCAGCAGACAGGATGAGGGGGATATAGAAAATAGCACTGGAGAATCTGAGTTGAGTCACTGCGCTCTGCCAACAAACACACCCCTTGATCGCGTGGGTAAGTGGTTCAGCAGCGGGCACGCCGCGGCCGCCGCGCCGGCCGGTACGCGTCAAAATGCTGCTTTAAGAAGCTTCCTTGATTGTAATTTTGTCGAAATTCTTCACCATATATCTAGACCTTCTTGGGGCAAACTTTCACAAAAATGAACCAAGTCACACGAGTTAGAGTAGGACCGCGTTAAGCAGAAAGGAACCATGCCACATCAGCTATTGCCAAATTTACTGATGCATTTTTAACTTTTTACGTGAAAACGGTCGTGTGGATTTTTGTGAAAATTTCAGAGAATTTTCTGCACAATACGAAGCAAATTCCATAAAATTTTCACAAGCTTCCGCACAAATTTTCTATCGTAAATATTTAAATTGTCAAGTTGAATTTGGCAATAGCTAGTGTGGCTTGGTTCCTTTCTGCGAAACGCGATCCAATAGAAAAAAACAGGGTTACAATAAATTATCTTCTTCAATAACACTCAGCGGAAAAAATTAAGTTTCACGCGATATAGCCGGTGAAACTGCAAGACACGTACCTCGGTTTTATGGGCACAAATGCGGGAGGGGGTTATGTTATCTGCTTATGCTTATATGAATGAATAAATCAGTTCATAAGGATTTAACAAGGGATCAATTCCCTGAAACTGAATTAAACATTCTATAATGCAAAACTTAAAGAGCCTGGCAACTTACTGCCCTACCAAAACGGTCCCAAAGAGGCCCATAAAATTCCAATGGATCTCTATGGGGATTTTATGGGGGCATGTGTCTCTATGGGAAGAATGAGGAGACCAACAGGACCCATGGAGCAGTCGGAGTGACTTCAGCGACTCAGATGGTTACCTTAGATTCATCAAGGATTCCCATGGGAACATATGGGCCAGTTCTAGATGGGTTACCATCATGGGAGCCCGTGTAATATTCCAATGGCATCGTTTGACGGGGTTCAATTTTAAAGATTTTATTGGCAACTTGGGAGGACCAAATCAACAAAGTTCCTCACTGAACTTACTTACAAAGCTATCTGCAAAAATTCGCAATCATATTCATTTGGAAAATTTTTTTGAAAAATTGTCGTTTTCAAAATAGGTTTGCCATAGAATTCTAATTTTTGTAAGCTCCAGGTTTGAAAAAAAAAAAAAAAAAAAGCAGGTCGGATCCCAAGACAGGAAAATTTTCTCCCCCTTAGCATGGATTTGTGCATCAGTAATGGAATTTATGCATTGGAAACTCCTTGTGGTCAAATAGTTCTATGTTCCACTGTTTAAAAGTGTTTATTCACAGTCGCACCAACAGCCTTGATTGCCATAAGGCTATAGCGCTTCTTAAACGTAATTGCATGTTCTTTTACATAATCGCGACAACTCAACGGCTCTCAACGCTCACCCGGCCATTACGATTTTTCTCGAAATTTGGCTCACAGCCAGTCAGAAGGTGCCAACCGTGCTAAGTAGGTACAGACACATACTCCTTCTACTCCTTCGTGACTTGCATCCATAGCCGTCAGGGATTTTCTGCAAGTGCATTTTCATAGGTAATCCTATCTTAACGCGAAGTCACAGTATAGGTCCGAAATAAATCGATCGCTCTTTTAAATTCATCGTCGTGGAATCACCCGACTGTCGACTGTGTTGGTGTTCAACGGACTACTGAAAGCGTTAATTTACTCAATTTTGAAAGTGTTCAATAATTTTGCTCGTTTTTTCTGAGGATCACAAACTTCTTTACACTAATTCCAAGACCAGCCGAATCAAGGCTACGTGCTAAAATCGTACAGCTTCCTTCGTGTCTTGGAATTTGTTTCCAAATATTCTTCGAACATGTTGAAATTTTTAATCTGGAAGCGTTATCAAAAGGACTTCAAGTATGTAGTGTCTTAAAAGTTTAGCCCTCTAATCTAATAATTTTAAAATCAAGTTTAGTTATGCAGGACCAGATTCACCTACTTGCCGCCCATGGGCCGCCTATATTTTGCCGCCCCCTTCTCATTCGTTTCGAAACTCGATAAAAACCATCAAATGAACGTGCCAGCGCAGCGGGGGAGGGCGAGGGGTGCATAAGACGCATTTACTCGTGTTGAACACATTTTTTTGGGAAAGCCCTGTCAACACTACTAGCAAAAGTTCACGAAACTTTGCGCAAAAGTTAAGTTCCGTAAACCTATCTCTGTGTGGACAAGGCCCTCCATTCATAAGAAATGAACGAAAAAATTATGAAAGAACAAACATAAATGTGGCTCAATGATTTTAACTTCCGCCGCCGCGCCGCGCCACGCCGCGCAGACCGCACCGTGTTGGACGCAGTGCGTGAAGTATTCACGCAGTCTTGTAGGCGCTATGCGTTTCACGCTGGCCGTTTTGTGTTTGGCGCAATGCGTGAAGTATTCATGCATTCTTGTAGGCGCTATCCGTTTCACGCTGACCGCAATGACCGCACTGTGTTTGATGCGATCCGTGAAGTATTCGTGCAGTCTTGTAGGCGCTAATATGTGTTACATGCCGATCGCCGCGCCGAGGGCTTCTCCTTTTCATCTCAAGTCCTCGTTATCATTTCTCTCTAAGTCGCGCCGTTCCAGGCCAAATTGCGTGTTATGGTCTCTCTCTTAACTCGACTTATTGAAGGTGCTGTCTCTTGTATCACAAAGAGACGACAAAATCAGAAATTACTACACTCTCAGGAAATGAGAGATTTTGTCGCCTTTTCTCGTTTGTAATTTTGTTTTTATAAATCCGATTTTTTTTTATACCTACATTTTAAAAAATTGCAAATTTTTGCCGCCCCTTAGATTTGCCGCCATGGGCCGCGGTCCATGTGGCCACCCCTTTAATCCGGCCCTGCAGTTATGAACACTAATAATTGGCTAGAAACCGAAATTGAAATGCAAACCACCGCGTCCAATGAAAGCTTCGATGAACATTCATTTTCATGCATTTGTGTTTGTTTAATCCTTTTCTTGGATCTTATGGGAGCTATATTACGTCAGAATCGAGTAGTCTCCGCGGGAGAGAGGAGGCGAAAGGTTTTTGTCCTCGTTGCTTTTTTTTCACTCAACTTCATGATGCAGCCACGCTATACTGCCGTGCTAAGGAAAAACGCCGTATGAACATTCAAATGTTGTCAAATTGCCTCTCAGAAATTATGTCTTTTTTAAAGACGCTATGAATATTTTTCCTTAAAATTTTCAGACACTTCAGATTGAATTACGAAAAAAATGCTCAAAAATAATCTGGAAGGACTGGAATAACTATTTGCAAATTTTTCGGAAAATTCGTAATATGTTGAGAGACATTTGGCAACGCCTGAAGGCTCATACGGCGTTCATTCTTAATACGGCAGTATGGGACTTCGGTTTCCCTTTCGAAGTCCCTAACATGAATTCTTTCTTTTTCGCAGTTAAATCATGTATGCATATGCATGCTCTATAACTCGACAACAAAAATCGAGTCTTTAAGGTGTGGTTGTGTTGTTTAAACTGAGGCTGCATTCCTTCTGCAATGATTGTTTTTACTTCCTTTGAAGAAATGGAATTTTTTTTCCTCTTTCGGTCAGTGAGTTTGGAGACTGCACGGATAATTTTAGGGAACGAGAAACTTTAACTATCAAAGGAAGAGTATATGACTATCTGCCTATGCATTTGATAAAATACCTTTTTTAACAAATTGCTAGCGACACCTCAAAAGGAAGGCGGGAGAGGGAAGGGGGACTTTTTTTTGGAGACAGAGGTCAAAAATCGGTGAAAACCGATGAGCGGCTCTAAATTACGTAACGCACTTTTTCTCTATTTTCGACCCCTCCCCTCCTCCCTTGTAACGCTTTTGTGGCGTAGGTCCCTATCCTATAAATCGTAAAAAAAAAAATGGCGTAACGCTCTCCTCGACCCCCCTCCCTCCCTAGGGCGTCAGAAGGAGCTCTTAAAGTTGATTTTTGAAGTGATACCTATGCTGCCGTGCCAAGGAAGAACGCCGTATGAACATTCAAGAGTTGCCAAATTTCCTTCGATAAAATGTTTATTTTTAAAAGGCAAGTTATGAATATTTTTCCTTAAAATTTTCAAGAACTTTAGGTGAAATTGCGAATAAAATTATATGAAAAATTGGACAAAAATATTCATATGAGGACTTATCTGTAACAATAGCGGATGTGAAAAATTACCTTTGCGAAACACATTCAAAAAACTGTTTTGGCATCGAGAAAATTTTGAGAAAATACTTGAGATGTGATCTTCGAGATCTGTACATTATGCCGGAGCCAAACATATTAAATTTTTGAGAGAACAAAACAGTTTTTTAAGCGTGTTGCGAAAGGGTAATTTTTCACATCCGCTATTGTTACAGATAAGTCCTCATATGTTTACCAGGAAATTCGTGTTTTATCAAAGAATATTTGGCAACGCCTGAAAGCTCATACGGCATTTTTCCTTAGCACGGCAGTATGGACCGAATTATCCACATGACGTCATCGATTTCACGTATGACTGTTCGCAGATCCGACGTAGACAATGCAGAAAGGAGACCTGTACACGGAGTTCAACGCATCGTCGGCCAAGTACAGAGACATCGCGGCCCTCCTACGGGACCACGAATCGCTGCTGCGATGGTCGCAGGACGAGGTGGTGCTGGACGCGGGCTGTGGACCGGGTGACGTCACACACAACGTCCTCCTCCCGTTCCTCCCGGACGCCGCCGTCAAGCACCTCGTCGGCGTCGACATCTCGCCTTCCATGAAGGAGCACGGATACAAGAACTTCCCCCACCCCAAGCTCATCTTCGACACCTTCGACCTCGCCCAGGATGACGTCACCAAGCTCACCCAGGACCCCCGCCTCCAAGACGGATTCGACAAGATCTTCTCATTTTACGTCCTTAACTGGATTTTTGATCTCAAGTAAGAAATTTTGATCTCAAAGAAGTGAGGGGCTAGGAGGACAAGGCGCATAAATGCAGTTTTTGAAAAAATGGAGATATTAATGATTTCAAGTAAAACTATTCATAATGCATATCCTGTGAAAATTCGCTCCCAAATTCCAATTTTTAAGCATTAAAAAATTAGTTCGAACTTTTTTTCGCCGTGAGAATCATTGTAATTTCGAAACATCAAACACGTATTTCTCACAATAGAAAAAACTGCACCAATGCGCCTTGTTCTCTGAGAGATGCCTCCCATTCGAGGAGCATAGAAACATTGGAAGCGCCTTCATCTCCCCTTGATACGTCACGCTTTGCCGCGCCGTTAGTTTAGTTGCCTAGCCGACCCGAACCCAACATGGGTCACCTGAACTCAAATGAGGTTTCCATTTTAAGGTATCTGCAAAGGACACGATTTCGGCCTAGAGCGACTTCATTTTCGCATGATGCTGAGTGACAAAGTTTAGTTGCCTAGCTGGCCCGAAACCAACTTAGGGCTCCAGAAAAGTATCATTTTTACTCACAAATACCTTTAGCTTCCTGAAGCTTTTACGGAAAGTTGCGTGCATTTAGAGTTTGAGCATTTAGATCAAATACAGAAAGTTTGGAATTTGAAATGAAAAAAAGTGCAAAGCAAATACGACAGGGCTTGGGTTTTTTATACAAAATAAACGGGTTTTTGTGGGGTTTAAACGGAATCTAAGTCGAGCACAGAAACAACTAGAATTAGTCGTCAACTGGTAATTTGTTCGTTATTGGCAATAACTTTTGATGGACTATTTTCTACACGCACCAATTTTCTTACGAAATTTTGACGCGGATGGCCATTGAAGGAAATAGGATTTTGCGGGATTTTCTCAGCTTTCTACTCAATAGGTTGATGAGCGGATGTCAGAAACAATTCAAAAATGGCAAAGAATTTGCTTCAACGGTTTCGATTCCATCGTTGTTTTGTTCACACAGGGGGAAAAAAGTTTGGTTCATTTTGAACTTAGTCAAAAATCAAGAAAAAAAACCTGTATGTTTTTTAGTATTCCAAGCGGTTCTTACGATCCGGCCGAACATGATAGTAGGAAAATGTGTGACTAAACATGCGTGATTTTTTGCATTCTATATTTTCAGCCGTTGTCGATTTCTGTCTTCTGAAAATTCTTGTCATGAAAAATCATTCTCCAAAAACTGAGCGGTTGCGTTTGAATATCTTTTCACAGGTCAGCACTGAACAAAATCTACACATTATTGAAACCCAGAGGACAAGCACTGTTCATGTTCCCAGCGAATAGACATTACCAGAGGACCTACGTTGAAATTCAACAAAGGCAGCCCTGGTCAGATATCCTTCAAGTAAGTTTTTAATTTTGAGATTTTTGATAATACAAATTCATGAGATTCCTCAAATATTGTGAAGAGATTGATTAAATTGTCACGCCTATTCATCTCGTGCAAAATGATGTGAGCATGTAGCGACACAAGATTCAAAGGTTATCAATATGACCAAAAGTTATCAGGCAGGATGAACTTGATTATAGATTGTTTCAAATAAATTGTTACCTGAAATATTCAACTCTGCCACCCCTTCCCCCTCAAAAAAAAAAAAAAAAAAAAAAAAAAAAAAAAAAAAAAAAAAAAAAAAAAAAAAAAAAA
>NW_017547102.1:3215944-3382204 GCF_001854935.1 Bemisia tabaci | reverse complement strand
CCCCCCCCCCCCCCCACTAGAGTCCGTTGAGATACCATCTCTTTTCATGACTGTGCATTCATTAAAAAAGTCTCGCGACCAAATTCGTAGAAATACTTAGAAATAAAATGAACTATTTTTAAAAGCAAATTAAGTATCAATTTAAGTAGATAGGATGGCTAACTGTGGAACATAATAGTTTTGATTTCCCTGCCAGCGTAACGCAAAAACCGATGATTTTCCTTACACTGCTAGAGGCGCTTACATATAGGATCCCCAGCAGTTTCTGACACTGATGACATTGGTTTTGCTTGAGAGGTAGTAGCTCTCTCAAATTTTTAGTGCTTCCTCCGAAGTCTTGCGAAAATTTTTTTTCATGGGAAACTGGTGTGATGTAATGAACTCTACAGACGCACGTGGAATTATGTAACGTATTTACGCGACTCTTGCCTGCTGCTGTCAAAAAATTCAGCGTGACTGACATCATGCGGTATGCCAATGGTTTGAGTAAAAAATAACGCATGATCGTACCACTCTATCGACAAATCTTCTCTCATTATATTTATTTTTTGAGGAAAAAACCGTAGCATTAAAACTTTTAGATCGTAACTTTTAAAAATTAAAGAAAAAATACCTACTAGTTAGGCATTATGTTGAGTTTGGATTCCTTTAAATGATTAGAAACGTCGGTGGAAAGTAGAAACTTCGCTAAGAGGATAATTTGTCTATTTACATAAACCAGTGATAAAATACTTGGAGGAAATGACAGGCCCGGTACTCCCGGTAGGTTACTGAATCAACGTTAAAATACTCAACGAGAATCCGTCGACTGTTCCACTATTCCTATCCTTGGTCTTGTTTAAATTGACGTTATATTTTAAACTGAAAATATTTCCATTGATTCAATGGCTGCAAAATAAGGGTGGAAAGTATTAGTGCAAGCGCTTGTATTAAAGATACAGCTTGTATGAAGCGGCCTAAAACACCCTGTGTAACTCGATTTTTAAGTTACAAGCAATATATCAAGGAAGTGAGATAACTAGAAAAACAGAAATTTCGGTTTTTTTTAATTTATTCAACGAACTTCAGGCTATACAATTCAACAATTTTAACGCAGATTCTTAATCTTATTTGCAAGACTTCCTTAACAACTGAAACAAAGTTGACGGGAAAATAGGGACGATTAAAATCAGTCATGTCCCTTTTGTTCGTAAGTTGTGCTGTGTGTAGAGACTTTGGGTGCGAGTAGGTTGTATTTACAGTTGTACTCCCTTCGTAATGTAACTCTGCAGCTAGATGGGTTTCAGTAGCTACTTAGAAAGAAAAGAAAAGAAAACAAGAAAACGGAGATAATGTTTTTTGGTCCTGACTCTGCATTTGCCGGTATAGTTGAAGTTGCATTGAACACTGCATTCGGCCTTAGGAAGATCCTATTGAACAAATTCAAACAAATAACGTGTCAATTTATTTAATGAAAAACCACATCCAGATCAAAGTACTTATATCGAATGCAAAAAAGTGTAATTTTAAGAAGATTTTCTTTTGAAACTTTATTCTCACCCTATAGAAAACATTTTTACCCGTAAATTTGAGAAGCACTTTTGCTAGGATGTCACTGGAAAATATGAATTTCCACAAAATGCTACGTGTAATCAAACTCTTGTATTTCACGGAATATTTAGTAAATTTGACTCACAATTTTGGTGAAATTTTTCTCACCGATTTTCAAGAAAGCAATCATTCGCGCCTTTTATCGATCGTATATTGCAATTAGTAGCGGTAGTAATTGCGTGAAATATTTGATTAAGAAAAAAGGCAAAATCGAAGTCGGTGATAATGTTCAATTAAGAGATAAAGATAATATCGCCGTGCTAAGGAAGAGCTCGGTGAGCTTTCAGACGTTGCCATATTCCTTCAATAAAAAACGAATCGACCGGGAAACTTGCTAATGTTTTTCCTCAAATTTTTCAAACAATTTCATCCCCAATTTACTCTAAAATATCTGAATGTTGAGGAAAAATATACATAACTTTTCTCAAAAATGCATTTTTTATCCGGGGATATTTGGCAATACTTGAATGCTCATACGGTGTTCTTCCTTAGCATGGTAGAATACGAAATCGTTGAATCGTCACCAAAAAGATAAACATTACCTTAGCACCATCCGCATCCTCCGCAACCGCAACCACCCCATCCACAACCTCCCCAGCCTCCGCAACCGCAACCACCCCAACCACCGCAACCACAGCCACCCCAGCCTCCACACCCACAGCCACCGTTCCTATTGCAGTTCTTGATCAAGGCACAGCCCTGAAATCAAACACAAACCATTTTAAGTTAAAGAAATCAGTGTCAGGAGGCTGTTTTATCTTATTATAATATTTTTTGTAATTCTGACACTATCTCATGTCAGGTATGTACAGTGGCGTGGCGTGCTTTGCGATTTATCAATTGATACGCCACTCAAACCTATGAAAAAAGATCGATTATCAGGGTGTTCGCAGCGAACACCTTAGTGATCGATTCTTTACCACAGCTTCAAATGGCGAGATATCGATAATCGATCATTTACGCCACGCCACTGGTCAGGGAATCATAATCAGCGCTCATGATTTATTTTGGTAGCTGATACAAATATACTATTTCTCGTACTAGAAGGAATATTATTTTATAACGTGCTACGAGATCAATGCACGAATAACGCGAATCAATCAATTGAAGAACAAAGAGAAATGAGTGAATAAAGCTGAAATGGAAAAATGCTGTATAAATCGCGTTGTTTTCAAAATTTATGAGGAAATTACAACTTTCATGAGGATCATTGGACATTTTTCAGTGATTTTTTAGGAGATGCTTTTTAAATGAGCAAAAAAAATTGGAAACAAATTCAGGACAAAATGTTTCCTCACAAAAATTGGAACAGCTAGAACCAAGCAGATTAGTAGTTCAATCTCCTGTAGCAATTATTGAAGTTTTCGAATGAATGTAAAAAATAAACTACCGTAGTACAAACCTGAACATAAGTCGCTAGCATAGCAATGACAACGAAGAGGAAGAAAAATAATTGTCCATTAGTTTGAGCCATCTTAAACTTCTGCTGTCAAATACACGGACTAAAAAGAATGTTTTGAAAATGGAATTATTTTCGGCAAATATGAATAAAGAGCTGTATGAGACTTTGAGCTGCTTGGAATGCACTGTGAATAGAGCAAGAACAACTCGATATTTAAAGGAGCCTCCATAGGTATCCTCCATGAAATCCCAATCAATTTCAAGATAAAAAGTCAAAATGAAACTCGCAAGTGTTCCAAAAATCGAAGTGTTCCATCCTGAATGATTAATAGAAACACTGCCTCGTGATATATTTTCACGCCTTTAAAATCCTGGACTGATTTGTCACTACATGTGCCCTGATAAAGCAATGAGAACAACCAAGGGGCATACTTAGCATAAATTTTTGGTGACGGCTGTGAAAGCATTACTGCGTGTTAATCTTCTCAAATTGTGCCGTTTTAATCAGATGATAAAAAGAACAAGCCGCGTTAAGCTGGCTATAGTTGATGCGACAACCCTTTATCGAATGCAATTGATACTGACAGATTTTTAGATGTTAATTTCTGTGAACGAAAATCAACTTATTGGCATAATGAGTTTAGTTCTGTGGGCATCGCTTTCCGTGAGTGTGTCGTGGGTGGAAGTCATTCGTGGGAAATCTAGCAATTCAGAAGAGAACTGATAATGATGATTCGCCAATTTTTGCTTATGTTTATGTTGATTCGGATCTTCATGGGAGCTTAGCAATTACTTTCCCGCATCTGGCTCTCACACCCACGCATTCTTTCGATACCAGTTGTCCGTACAGCTGTTGCACATCGACGGCGTAAGTCCGCAACCATGTATCTCGTTTGCAGTGTTTGAAAATCTCCGCTCCCATTTTATTTTTCTAAAGATGAAAAAATCGACGGCATTCCTTAAAATGTTCACAGAATTTTCCCGGCATCGAGAAGAAAAATCACGGCATTTTTTTTAAAATTGCCGTTGAGTAGTTTTTCATTTAAAAAGTAGAGTATGACAGGGAGTCTGCGACCGGTAATCCAGGATTGCGCTAAAGGGCTAAGAAAACATATGAGGTTTGCGCGAAAAGGAACCTTAAAACCTGCTACAGGAATGCGCGAATCTAAAATGAAGTTAATTTAAGGTAGAAGTTTGGCAAAACAGGAAACAGTTGAAAATTAAACGCATTTTTATGTTAACGCTAGTTTAGGTTAATTTGTTGACAAGTCATCGATGTTTTACCTTCTGTTGATAAATGATGTGAAAAGATTAAGTATTGGTCGTGGGTTAAATAATTGGCCTAACTTTTCTCGGAAAAAATTATTTAATCAGGAGAAACGGGGCAACGTTCGAATGCTCATAAGGCGTCGAAACCCAACATGGGCCATTTAAACTCTATTACTCGATACCGCGATTACTTTAACGCGAGTTTGAATAATCGCGCCAAACACAGTGCGACCGGCATTAGACATATATTAGCGCCTGCAAGACTTAAGGAATACTTCGCGCATTGCGCCAAACAGTGCGGTCAGCGTTGAGTCCCTATTAGCGCCTACAAGACTGCGTGAATACTTCTCGCATTGCGCCAAAACTCAGTGCAGTCGGTCAGTTGGCGTGAATCGCATATTAGCGCCTGCATGACTGAAGGAATGATGTAGGACTGCGGGTCACCATTCTTGACTTTCTGCTCCAGTTTTTACCATAATTAAAAGTAAAAGTGCATCCTCATTGTAACAATTTAGGAACTCGAATGATATTTACTTTATTTTTCTGTGAAATTTTGCTGTGTACCTCCAATGTTAATGCAGCCTCTGCATGCCACCCGGGCGGCATGCAAAAGCTGCATTTATATTGGAGGTACACAGCAATGGACCAGGTACGAATTTCAGCATTCTGATACATGCTTTCCAATCAAAATTTCACACAGAACACGATGCGCACAACGAAAATTACTGATACCAACTCCTAACGAAGATATTTAATGATTCTTGATGCATGAATTCAAACCTCCTGCTCATAAAAACTCAATGTTCAACGTGAGTCACATCGCGCGCTAAACGTTATCATGACAGTCTCTGCGATATAAAAATCTGGCAACCTCAATCTTGACGCTTTGGCTCAGTTTCAGCAAATTGCTCATAGTTTGAACAACACAGGGTGGGAAATGAACATTGCTCGATTGAAAAGCTTGTTGAAACTGTTGTAGTGCGCGATTTACCTCACATAGAGTATTGTGTTTCTTGTGACCGGGCAATTCAAATTTCCCGTATCCAATGTAAAATTAAAACTTTAATATCTAAGTTAGAAGTTGATCTCAGTAATTTTTGATGCAAGAATCGTGTTTTACATGAAGTTTTGGTTAAGTAACATGTATCAGGATTCTTAAATTCATACCTTGCCTAGTGGTCCATTTGACAACGCAGCTTCATGTTCAAGCCCGAAAAATTCACCCTTTTAATATTATTTTATGAGTTTTCTTAAACTTCACCTCAAAAAATCCATGTGTATTTCAGGGTCTCAAACGGGAGATTTCACCGTATTTCTACAGCAACGACCCTGCCGGAGAATTCACAGAGCTCCTGAAGGAAGTAGGATTCAAAGTGAGCGTCTGTAAATGTGTCGAGACCGAGGACGAATTTGAAAGCTTGGACGTCCTAAAAAGTGAGTATTTCAAATGTCCGCTTCATTAAAGTTTTCGATTTATTTGTTTCATCTAAGATGGGGGCCGCCACCCCCGCCCCAGAAATTTACCTCGCCCCTCCCAAGAAACGCGATAAATTTTGCTGAGTAAGCGCGTGCCACCTTTCATCTTTGAAATGATGATTCGATCATTTTGTGGGTGAAAAAAACTCAAAATTGCTCTTGCAACGATTCAATTATTCAAATTTTTCAAGAGGAGGCTCCCAATACCCCCCTCAGAACCAGATGAATCCCCGAACCCTTCTTTGAAACTGGTGGTACCCCACAGATCCCCTGGCGGCCTGGCGGGTTGTTGTTTTTGTGCCCCCAAGACCCACCCTTGATGACATGCCCCTCCGCCCCCCTCCCCACAAAAAAATCCTAGTTCTGCCTATGCCTCTTTACAAACTGATTACCTACGGTAGACGCACTAGTCGTATGACAGTAAGTTGTAATTTTTTAGCCAACGTGCGTTTAAAAATACAGAAAGCTGGACATCTGATTACGCCTCATTCTGTCCACAGTTCATGGACACCACGAACAAAAATCTGAAATTAGTGTGTTCAATCTATTCACGTTCGTGAACTCCACGAACACCTTGAATTTATATTAGGTGTTCGTGGAGTCCACGGACCCAGTTTTCACAAATGACTCAAAGCTATGCTTACGCATGACTTATGATAAGGACTTGCAAATTTTGAAGAAGACTTTAGACTTTTAAACTCGAACTTTTAAAAACTTGGAACTTGTACAAACTTATGCTCGGTGCCAAAATTTACGACTATTGGAGATTAAATTTGTGTTCGTGGAGTCCTCGGACGTGGATAGTTTGAACATACTAATTTAAGATTTTTGTTCGTGGCGTCCATGAACTGTGGACAAGATGAAGCGTTACCGGAAAGCTCACTGTAGAGGGAAAAAGCTCATTTGAGCATAATTTTCCTTCAAAGAGATACGCTGTTTGGTGCAACATTGGGTACAAAAAATTACAACTTACTGTCTTACGACTAGTGCGTCTACCGAAATCAGCTTATAAAAGTGCCTTGCCAAGGCTTATACGGAGCTGTCTAGAAATTCGCTCACAAATGGCGCAAGTTTACTCCCCGCCAGCGACGCACTGAGAATGGGTCCATCTTTAGACCTGAACGCGTCTTCGGAAGCGGATCCAGCAACTTGACAACACCGGATTTCCCCCATTTAAACCTATATTAAATAATCGATTCTGGTCAGATCACCAAGCCCCTCCAAGAATCGATACATTTCCATGGATTTAAATGGAGAGATAATGATGTTGCCAATTTGCTGGATCCGCCTATGGCGTCCTGAATGGTCGTAACTAGTGTTGCACCAAATAGCGTATCTCTTTAAGGGAAAATTGTGCTCATATGAGCTTCTTCCCTCTGCTGTGAGATTCGCAGTTTTATGGATTTTTAAATGCACGTTGGCTAAAAAATCACAACGTACTGTATCTTATGCCACTTTAGGCATTAATCTCTCAATTTTAAGTACATGACTTGTTTTCAAGTGGGTTTGTCCTTCAATTTTTGCAGAGTTGATCGAGTCATTGGATAAATACAATTCGAAGATACCCGCCGAACTGAAGGATCAGTATTTGGAGGAGTGCACGCAAATCATGAGGAAGGACAACGCCCTCAAGGAGTTGGATGGTGGTAGAGTTATGGTGCCGCACAGGAGGCTCATCGCTCTCATCGAAAAATGAGACAAAAGTGTTTCAGAAATTGAACTGCATTTCGCAATTTGGAACTATAAATTCTGGATCCTTTGGAAAAACACTTAAGTGCACAGGGAAACTAATGTCACATACGTTGTTTTTAAACCGGGCTAGAATTGATATTTTCAAATTGCAAAATGTAGCCCAATTGAGAATATTACATCAATCTGTGCCATAGAGAAAAAGTGGACTATTTCTTGACCACTCTCTCGTCTTCTGCCGGAAAGACACTTCTCGAGTTTGGTGATATAAAGCTAAAATGTGATTTAATTCGGTTCAGAGTACACTCTTTCTCGATAAAATTCGTGATTTAAAGTTTAACGGAACGTCTTTACATTCACAACATTGGGAGGGGGAGTACATCGACTGTGTAAGTCGGCAATCACATAACTCGGTTAGTGACTTCGCAGACTCCCTGTCATACTTCATTTTTTAACCAGCATACTACTCAACGGCAAATCTTTCAAACTGCCGTGATTTTTTATCTCTGTCTGTGATTGCGGACTTATGCAGTCGATATACTTTCATCATGAAAATGAAAAGTTATGTCTTTTTTTATCATCTGTAATTTCTAAAATGTAGTTATTCCAGAAATATTTTCTCACAATTTAGTCTAATGTCTAAGAAAATTCTAAGAGAACAATATCCCTGACTCTTTTCCAAAGTAAGTGTTTCGTCGGGCCAAGAATAATGGCAGAATGTGGACGCGCATATGACATTTTTTCTACAAAGGCAGTAATTCATCTTGCGTTCCACGTGGAAATGATAGGTTAGTCATCGTCAAAACGCGATTGATATCAATTGACTCCAACAACAACGTACCTTGACCATGGGAATGGTCAATTGATCATTTTGACAAGAGACCTCTTTGATTTTCCTCCGAGAAAGTATATATACACATTATGCTCACAGTCATGGTATAGGACGGTAGGCAGGGACGACATGATGTGTTGTCAAA
Organism: Bemisia tabaci; assembly: GCF_001854935.1. Lineage (NCBI taxonomy): Eukaryota > Metazoa > Arthropoda > Insecta > Hemiptera > Aleyrodidae > Bemisia > Bemisia tabaci. The sequence continues at coordinate 3,373,802 of NW_017547102.1, read as the reverse complement.
ATTATGACATGGCGCTGCTCCGGATCAGATATCATTTTGTCAACATGGTGCTAGTTTGACCTCAGTTCAGGTGCGGTAATATGTAAGGCCGTATTGAAGATCCGATTTCTTTCTCTTCCGTCTTTTTCCGTTTCAATTCATTGACTCAATTTTTATGACCATATGATGATAGATGAGTTTGACGTATCTTAGGATTTTCGGTAAAAATGAGAATAGCTATTATAAAATATATGCTGTCGGTATGAGCCGATCTAAAGTATATCTACGGTGAAACTACCAAACCACGTATCTCGTTTGCGGTGTTTAAAAATCTACGCTCACATTTTATTTTTTTGAAGTAGACCAAATCAATCTCATTCCTTGAAATTTTCACGGAATTTTCTCCGCACAAAGAGGAAAAATCACAGAAATTTTCAAGACTGGATGTTAAGTAGTTTCTCATTTAAAAAATAAAGTATGACAGGAAGTCTGCGACGTCGCAAACCGAGATACGTGGTTTGGTAGTTTCACCGACGATATCCAAGCCATCAATATTGTATTATATCCTATTTTTTTCCTTTTTTTCCTTTTTCTTTTCTTAATAGTTTGAAACTTATTGTATTTGCCTAAGATCCAACCAACAATAAGTGAGACTCAATCTAATGAAAGTTCTATCTGGAATACGCTGTCAAATCTTTGCGCATACGTATTGCATTAACTCACCATGCGAACAAATGGCAGAGTTCAATTAGATTCACCGATGTAGAGAAGAGAAATATTTGTGTCAATTGTTCATAATTTGAATTCTAAATCGAGGCTGAGATCCTCCGATCTATGTTTTTTCCCCCATTAAAATACTGCAATATTAATCCCATTTTGATATCAGCCTGATCATTTACTGTACTGCCTTTAATTTTTATAATTAAACAAAGAATAATAATGTATCAAACTTGTGTTTTTCTTTGTCGTGTGCATAATTATATTTTGATTGAAGCAGATTCGAGAAATAATAAGTAACTCTCGATTTGAGCGAGGAACGAAAGAAAACAATTGGCTCTATGATAGCATTGATGGCGCGGAGCGCCTTCAGGGGGTTGGACCGCGTAGCGGTCAGGGGGCATAGCCCCCTAGTATTTGACTATTTGCCTAGGCATTTGACAAAATGCCTAATTTTACTATTTGCCTGCGACATATCGATTGCAGTGTTTGAAAATTTCTTTCCTCCCCCTCCCTCCCCTTGGCACCAAGTTTTACGAAAATCCGACGAGCAGGAACTGAGATAGCGTTTTAGGCCACCCCCACCACCTTGCTTTTTCGAAATTAGACTAAAATTTCGAATTTAATCGATGGAATGGGAGCCGATGTATCAATTTAGGCTACATTCGCCGTCTTAAATTTTCAAATTCAGAAAATTCAGCTTGAAACGCATCATACCCAAAATCTAAGCTCAGATTCGGCTTCCTCGTGAAAAATCGATGCTATTTCGTGTATCATATGTTACCATAGCATAAAGAAAAGAGGGTAATCGTAGGCGTAAAGATTCTATCAAAGCCGGCCGGTATGCGGAAGTAGGCACAGAATTCAAACGTTTGAGCTACGCCGCCAGGCGCCAGGCGCCAAGCATTTGGTTCGTCCGTTTCCGAGAAAACAAACTTCTTCTTACTCATCAGCTGACCCACTCCGAATCACCCATGTTGCCACGTCGGACTGATATGTTAGAATCTACACGCCTACGTTAATCTCTTTCCTTTATGATATGGTGACATACGATACATGAAATGGCATCGATTTTTCACGAGGAAGCCGATCTGAGCTTAGATTTCGGATATTATGCGTTTTAAGTCAAATTTTCTTTTATCTATTTTAAATCACTCAGGAAAATTTGCGGAAACTCATTGGAATAACAGTGTGTATTCTTTTAAAAACATTGATCAAAAATAAAACATTGACGGTATTTGAATCCATTAATCTCCGAGATAACTTGAACACGGTTGTTCTACGACTTTTTACGTATGTTGTTTTCTTCCGCATTGGTTGTCGGCAGCGTAGCGGCCAAAGGCCCCTGGTACTAATAATAGTTTTCAAAATCAATTTTTTTCTACATTCAAAATTCCAAGGAAATGGCAGAAATTTATCAATTGTTACTAATGTTTTAACAATGTTTCATGTCAATTGCATGCTGTCGTTAAGCTAAACATCCCAGGTTTACCAGTAGGCTAGGTTTACCAGGCTTACCAATACACTATATTTAACACCATGTCAAAACTTCAGTACTTTAGAGGGGTAATTTTTTTATTTTCTATTCTACATAATCTCACTTGTTCAAGTAAGTAGCCTGGGATCATTTGTCCAATGCTAGAAGCACTTTAGCCAATCATAAAAATAATCCTAGTTTGAAAATTTTGAATTGATTCTCGACATGAAAAGAAAAAAAGAAAAAATAGATAAATAAAATGCAGTTATAAATATAACAACGGAGAGATATTTAATGAAGTATAAAAATTAAAATGAAGTGACTGAATTAAAGTAAAAAAATAAAAAATTGCAATAAATAAAATAAAGTAAGTAACGGTAAAATACAGGGAAGAAATAAAGAATAAATAATCAAAGAAAAATAATATTAAGTGAAGAAAAAACAATAAAGTAAAACATTAAAATTAAGTAAAAAAACAAAGGGAAAAATTAAAATAAAGTAAATAAATAAAAAGAAATAATCAAAGAAAAATTTTTACGTAAAGAAAAAAAATAAAGTAAAAAACTAAAATAACGTTAAAAAATAAAATGAAATACAAAAATTAGAAAAATGAATGAACCAATAGGTATGTAGATTGAATATCCTGGTTTCCCGTTCAAATCGAAGCTATGCACAGGTTCTTCGGTCAAGATTCTCATAATACTGTTTAGCTCAATTGTTAGGGTCCTCGGCTAGGGTATGATAGGTCCCAGGTTCGATTCCTGCGGTAGGCAACAAAATTTGATGGGTCGGGTACGACTACAGCACCTCACAATAAGTACTGTAGTCTCATTTTACTCGATTTCGAAATTTATTTACGCGATTAACCCTTTTCCACCATCATCTAGCTGCGAACCCCGACATTGCACACCTTTGTATTCAATTTTTTTAGCTGTACGTTTTACAAGAAAATACTCCTCTTTATGGCTAAAAACACAAAATATTAGGTTCTCCTTGCTTTCATGATTGATACACTAAACATCCGGATGGGTCAGTTTACCATATTTGAAGGTCTATCTCAGCAACGCTGTGCGGGACGTCTACGGAGGACGGCGCGCCCGCCCAGCAGTGTTGGTGCGAATTACCATCTTTGTTGTCAACGCCTACCTGAACGCGGTTTGAGGTTACTAACCATCATACATTTGTGCTCGTAGCAAAATTGTTCTCAGGGGTCGAATCTGGGAATCCAAGATGGTAAATGTCACCTACTATCTGGCTATAAGCACCAAAGATTTTTTTCCGTGTGGATGGCACACCCTTTGTAAGTTGCAAACTAGGAGTGTCAAAATTTTTGTGACCTGCGGATCCGTAAAAGAAAATTTACTCCCTAATATGTAATCAACAGCAATAATTCAAAATCATACTTCTTTGTAAATCTTACTCTATATGTTTATTATCCCCCTCAGTTTCGTAATGGTACGCCTTAGAGTTCAAAAAATTTAATTTTAACTCTAATTATAATTTTTGGAACTTCTTGGCTTTGTTTTCCCCGCGAAATGGTGTGGACCCAGCACCATTTCTCTACCTTGTTACATACAGTTCGGACCCTTTCTTAGTGTTTTTTTTTTTCATTTATTTTTATTATATTTTTTTTTTCCTAGTTGACAAAGTGTTCAAAACCACCGTATCGGTCACACGACATTTTTTTTGTAAATTTTAGCCTTGTACCCATTTTTCTCATGTGTTTGTTTTGTCAAATAATCTGGGCTTTTTGTGCGTGGTCCTCTTATCTGATTATATGCAGTATATACCTCCTCAAGTTGCGTAATTTTATACTTCCACCGGGCCTCCCGGTGAAATGCATTTTGAAAGTTATTAACGAGGCTTCGTGCGTTTACGTTTAGTTTCTAGATTTCTCATGATTCATGCTGATATGAATTTTAAAGCATTCGATAGAATGAGAAAGTCCCGCGAAACCTACAAAAACCGCTTCCCGGTCATTCTCTTCTCATTCCGTGATGTCAACGCAAAAGACTTTAAGACCTCTGAATCGGCTGTTTACTCCATAATTCAACAACAATTTAAAGAGCATAGCTACTTACTCACGAATAACTCTCTCAACTTGTTTAACTCCCTCCAATTGGGAATGATTATGAATGGAACGTCTTCCATTGAGACTGTCCGGAACGGAATTTTTTCCCTTTGCGATTTCCTCGGAAACGTGAAAAAATTGATAAAGGAAAACATAGCTGTGATATTACTGGTTGATGATTACGATACGCCTCTCAGAGCAGCCTACATGAACAATTACTTACCCGAAATGTCACGTTTACTCTCCAATGTTCTATCATGCCTTACTACCAGTCCATTCGTTAAAAAAGGTATAATTACAGGCTTATACAGCATTTCATCAGGCGATATATTTCCCAAACGAAGCACCAAAATTATATCTGTCTTTAATGACCAAAAAAGACCATATTTTGGATTTACCGCCCCTGAAGTGAATAACTTACTTCAAGGAATCTCTGGTAGTGTGGGAATGAAGGACCTAACTGAATGGTACGCTTTGGACTCTCCAGTCACGAAATATAATCCGTGGTCGGTGTTATACTGTTTAGCGAATAAAGGAGCTTTGGCCCCTTATTGGGTTCGTTCATCCGACTCTCGCTTAGTTTCGAACCTTCTCAGTTTGATTGGTGTGAGTGAAGCTGTTAGTTTCATTTATTTAGTACAAGGAGGAATAATTGAGAAATTTGTACACAGGAGTGTTCCCTTTGAAGCTTTGACATCTGAAGCAGAGTATTTTTGGACTGTCTTAGTGCATGGAGGATATCTAAGCGCCAATTTTGTCAAGGAGGTAAGTGTACCTACCAGTGCCGTGGCGTGCTTGGGGAGGTATTGATTTATATACCATTTAAACCTATGAAAGAGGATCGATAAACAAGGTGTTCGCAACGAACACCTTACTAATCAATTCTTCACCACAGCTTAAGGGGAAATATCGACGATCGATCATTTTCGCCCCGCCATTGCTACTCATCGTGTAACTGGATGGGTGGTTTCACGATAACTGGAGTAGTTTTGTCGTCGTAACAGACAACACATTTTTCGGTCATATTTTTAGTAGTAATGATAATCACCCGAATTTTTTCGCATTAATCTTCAAAGGGTTACGTATTATAACGCTTTCTAATGATTTATTGCTCTGCTTCTCAATCAATATTATGTAAATTCCGACAATGTGCTGTCTGTTACGCGGTAAAATTTCAGCGTAACAGACAGCACATTTTCGGCCATTTATATATTAAAATTGAAAAGGAGAGCGATAAATCCTTGAAAAGCGTTACAACACGTAACCCTGTGTAGATTAATGCAAAACAAATTCGTGTGATTATCATTACTACTAAAAATATGACCGAAAAATATGTTGTATGTTACGGCGACAAAGCTATTCCAGTTATCGTGAAACCATCTGTATACGTGTTTTGATGTGTATACATTTCCGTTCTACGGCAAATTGAAGGAGCATCATACCATTACAACATTACGATGTGCCATGCGCCTTAAATCGGCGGGCGTCTTGTAATAACTTTAAATATGAAAAGCCCCTTCAATTGATAGATATGCAACATACATAACACTACGATGTAATTCCACGCACTAGTTTTACGTATAAAATTGCAACCTATGATATTTGAGACGGTAATTAAAAGCATATACAGCTCATTTTTTCTGTGTATTTTTCAACCTAATAGTTTTGATTGATTCCTTCTTCTGTAATTATTTTTTAAAGGATAGCAGCCGGAAAATTTACTCGCTGGTCATTTCTAATTTTGAGATCAAAAATGAAATCAACCACTGGTGCAGGACGAGGCTCTCAGAGGCGGTGAGGAAAACTACAGTGAAGCTGGCAGAATTTGTAAAGAACACAATGCACGGAGAGGTTGAAAAGATAATGGACTTCTTATTAGAATGCATGCAAAAAACTGGAATTTACTACAACTTCGAAAATCCCGCGCACTTAGGGCGATATTACACCTATTTTGCAGCTCTTTTCACTCCTTTACGTGATCATTACACAATTACAGAAAATCAGACCGAAAAGAACGTCAACATGAGACGACGGCGCTGTTACAGCTTTGTTCTGGAACCCAAGAATTACTCTACGGTAGGAATAATTATGGAGATTGAGGGAGCAAATATCAGTACAGATATGAAAAAGACAGCAGAGATGGTTTTGAAACGAATGAAGAATGGCGAACTCCCTCCTCATATCCTCACGGTTTGCGGCAAAGTTTTAGCTATCGGAATGGCATTTTACAGACACAATTTTGAGTTCAGCTATGATCTGATCGGTGCACAGGTGCTGTGATTGGTTTTTCGTTCCTAAGATATCGCTCTACAAATTCAGATCTGGCACCTACTCTTCGAGTTTAGTGCTTCTCTCTTTTCTATGAAAGGAGGAAACATTATACGAATGCCTTATCAATTTTACGTTAATTAAAGGATTTTTTTTTTTTTCATTTTTTATCTAAAATTGTCGAATTTTGACACGTTTTTTTATATTTTTTTAAGCATCAAAAGCGAAAATGTAACATTCAGTGTTGTGCAATATTATTCTCTTAAGCACTTCAATTGAGGTGTATTTAACAAAAACCTACAATGCAATCTCCCTTTCGCTGTATGAAAGTTTGACAATCGTCTGATTTATTGTAAAAGGAGCAGGCGAGTTTTTACTAGCGTACTTTCTCAAGAATGTACTACATTTTAACAGGAGAATTATGACAGCATTGTACTCATGAAGTTTCATTGATTACTTCTTTTTAAAAATTCCAACATCTGACAAATTTTGGACATCGGAGTAAGGATTGCAGCTTTTAATTCTCGACGATTCAAACTTCAATCAAAAGGAAAAAAACCGTCATTCGATTGGAATTCGAGCCTTTATCAGTAGTTTCAAACTGTCTTTTGCTGAGACGCTTTCCTTTAAATGTTTCTGATTTTTTTAAAATTTCATACTTATTAAGCAAATTGGGGAATTCATAAAATCAGCTTTATCAAATATGTAAAAAAAAGAAAAATATCGCAGTTGTCTGATAAACGACGCTCTTTTGTCTATGTAAGACTAATTTAAGTTTTATCATATTGGAGAGTAATTATCGAAAACGCTTTATTATGTTTAGAATTTTCCACAGAGAAGTGGCCTCGGAGAATTTATAAATCAATTAAGCTATATCTCTGTAATTTATTACAAGCGAGGATAGCTGAGTTAAATCGCCTGAAATTTGATAGGGTCACGGTAGCTGATAATGTCTCGATGAAATAATTGTAATCTGGAAGACAACAACACTTAAAATTGCAAAAAAAAAACCAACGAATGAATGTGCGAGTTAGGAAAATATCCTAATTATGTAGTGTTGCTTATATTCGAGCGAAATAAATAATCAGCTATCCTTTTGGTCAATAATAATGCTCTTTGACATTTGGTGATTAGAACAAAGTAAGTATGTAATCAATAAAAAGACAGTTCGTAAAAATTGATGTTTACAATGTAATGAGATAGTCTGATGGGCTTTTCTCCTATCTTCAAGAATAAAAGAATCGCATCCTCATCCTAAAATACTGCAGTAAATAAGTGTGTGGAACTGCGGTGGATGAAAGTCGAATTAATATGATGCCAGAAGCAAATGCCTTCAAAGCGAGATGTAGGCAAATGTACGTGTTAGCATGATTTCACCCAATACGATTTCACAATTTTGCAGGAGACTATAGAAGCTCAGAGTACCTCACTTATAGTTTTATTGCAGGAAGCTACATGATCATGATCACAGTCTGACATTACTCTCAAAATAAATCGTTAGCATTTCAACGTTGCTTGAAAATTAATATTTTTAAATTCTTTATAAATGTTTGAATATTTTTAAACGAGACAGTAATTCTTTCTATCTTAACCCTTAAAAATTGCAGTGAATTTGAGAAATTTTCTGAAATCACCGGAGGAACCTATTACATTAACACTTAATTTCAAGTTTCATGGAAAAATGTTTTTATTTATCTGTATTGTTTGCTTCTTGGCTATATATAGCATATCCATGGGAAATTACACTATTTTTACACATTGTTGTTTGTGATTTAAAAGTGATCGTAAGAAATGAAACCTTATTTTATGATTAAAAAAAAATGTTCAGAACACAATTAGCGATTCAACCGTTCAAGATTTTACGGCAAAATCTTTGCCACCCCGTCAAGAAAGAGCATAGTAAATTAGTGGCGAAAAATGTGTATTGTGGTATTCTTGTTTAGCTTGAATTGTATTCTACTCGTTTTTTCGAGTGACTTCATGTAAAAGTAATAACAAAAATCGGAATATTAACTTGTGGAGAACGAGGTTACCCATGGGAACATTCCAAAATACGCCTTGCAGTACGAATGTTGACTCTGATTTTGCCTGATAGGCAGTTAGCTTTTCCTCGACAGGACAATGTGGACTCACGACTTCTAGCGCAATCAAATATATAAAAATTAAAAAGGCAACTGATATGGCAACTGAAGGATTTAATTTCAAGGGAATTCACAAAAGCAGCACACATTTGAATAATAAAGATACATTTGAAAAATAAGCACATACAAATTCTTTCACCGCAAATGTTCTTGGGGAAAATGTTCACTCTCAAATGATTGTACTGACAATAAAATAATTCATTGCCGAGTGGATTTTGTTTTTCTACATCTTTACGATTACAATAAGTCTGATTCGGATGGGTCGGATTCAAAGGCGGGGGGCCTTTGAATCCGCTCCTTCAGCGATGGGGTATGCTGAGTGCTGAGGAGCCATCTTGGACCCGACGATGAGAAAAACTGCGTGAAAGGCTGTTAAATTGGGCCTCTCTGAGTATTATTTAATATGTGTTATTACTATATTTAAGTAATTTTTATGAAAAAAAACTTTAGAAACATATTGTGTCATGTGGCTTGGTACAGGTATTACTCCCGCGAGAATCATTCATCCATGCATATTTTTTAGACTTAAAAAAATACTCACAATCAGTGAACTCTGAAGGTAATGCGTCATGAAGTTTTAGGGACGAATGATTTTCAAAAACAGTATGCGATAGGCTCTCGGAAAAATTTAAAATAGCACAGCAACCTAGAGCTAACAAAAAAATCAACGAGGAGGACCCTCTAAAACGGGGCTCTTTGACATTTTTCCTGAAAACCTGGGAATTTCTACGATGTATAAAATTGGATGGAGATCATGAGAATTCATGGAATGCATCATGACTTGGTGATTTCCGGTCTTTTTTCGGGTCTGTTACGGGTCTAAATATGGGTTTGAAGGCCGATTTTGGCGCAAAATGCGAGTGTTGCGATAGCGGTTAAACACCGAAAAATCCCCGTTTTCCGCCAAAATCGGCCTTCAGACTTATGTTTGGATCAGAGCGGAAAAGAGACCAGATATGACCAAATCTTGTTGCATTCCGTAAAATATAGACCTTCAATGGGCAAAAATCGTAGATTTGAGGAAACTCAACTCATAGCATGTGCCCAAACACGGCCCTCGTCGATACCGGCCTTTATATGTATTTTAGACACACAAAACACAAGACAATAATTCTGCCGTGCTAAGGGAGAACGCCGTATGAACATTCGAAAGTTGCCAAATTCCCTTCGGTGAAATGTTCGTTTTTAGGAAAGTTATGAATATTTTCCCTTGAAATAGTTAAGACTTTGCGACTGGAATTGCGAGGAAAATTATATGAAAAATTGGAAGAAAAATATTCATAAGTTTACCAGAAAATTCGTTGTTTTATCGAAGAAAATTTGACAACTACTGAGGGTTTATACAGCGTGCTTTCTTAGCCCGGCAGAATTAAAGACGAGACAATTTTTGCACTGTTCAAGTGTTCATATACGGCGTTTTCCACGTAAGGTGATTCTATGGAGGCCATATTTTTGCCAGAACGACGTGCGATTTGCCGCATCGATTGGTTCCACTTTTCAACCATGCACTCATTATTTTTCTCGAATTTTGAGATTGCAATTGTGTTGTCAGGAGACTAAAGAATTCACTTACCAATTTTGACAAACAAATTTAACGTAATAATATGCGTGGTTTTTTAGAGGAAAAATATCGCTTTCGATACTGATATCGAAACTGCACTCTAATGCGATATTTTTCTCTAAAAAAACCACACCTTTATTACGTTGAATTTTATTTGTCAACATTGGTAAGTGAATTCTTCAGTCTCCTAACAACATAATTGCTATCTCAAAATTCGATAAAAATGACGAGTAGCTGAAAAAATGGAACTAATCGATGCCGTTATACCGCATGCCGTTCTAGCACAACATATGGCGTCCATTGAATCACTATAAAACAACTGTTTTTGGAGCGGCGCTTTAAGTGCAAGCCTCAACGTCGGATTTTCTCCGCTCGTGGTCGCCTAGGCTTTTCACGAACTTGATAAAATCCGATGGCACAGGATCGAATCGATGCGAATCGTTGTTGACAAAACAGTTGACGAAATTCCTCGCCTGTTCCTCGTCGAAGCTCATATCCCGGAGGTCCCTGGGGTTCAAGTATTGGAGCCACTCCATATCGCGCGCGCTGCACTGCGGGCTCTCCAACTGGTCTTCGAAATCCTCCACCATCTCAGCTTTGGGTAGGAAGCAAGAGGCGTCGGTCCTCCCGAACATGACGTTCTGGAAGTGGTCCCTGAGCGCTGATCTCGGCGGCACTGATAACACGCATTTGACCAATAGGATTGTCAAGACGAAAAACTTCATCACGGTTTTGATTGGTCGAAACATGTCGATGGAATTCTCCTGCTTATCCGAATACACTAGGTTCGCGGAAAACTCGAATGGAAAGTTGGTGTGATGTTATGGGCATTTGATTGTATCGTTCGTTAACCTTCGTCGCTAAAATTGGAGAATTTTTAGCGCAAAACAAAAATCACTAACTGATATGTTCACAAAATTTCACCAAATGTCCTGAAACCTGTATTCTTATTGATGCGGGGAGCACTGGTTCAAATTTTTAAAAAAATGTCACAATTTCGAATAAAAAATTAGTGTGATGTTGTGGTAATTAGTTTACACTATTCAGTAACCTCCCTCACTAAAATTTGAGAATTTTTAGCGTCTAGTTAAGCGCGCTTGCTGAAATATTCGCGTAGGATCACCAAATGCCCAAGAACTATTATTGTTTTTGATGAAAAAGCACTTCAAACTATAATGACAATTTCGCAGTTTATTACCTTTTTAGGTATGATTGCTTTCAAGCTCTGCCTTACAGTTATAACTAATGATTGTCCATTCAGAAACTTCACTTTTTCACGTGTAAATGCTGATTATGACCAGCTCTGAGCGGCGAGCCACGAAAATAACACGGATTCCAACACCTCGATTGTCACTTCAAAACAGTGTCACTGGCAGAAAAATGGTCCGACCGTCTGTTTGTCATTCTCTTAAATCAACTCGGACGAGCACGCGTGCGCCTGTGATATCAAAAATCGAAGAAGCGAGTCTTGATATCAGTCTCAGGAGCGTCGAAATGTCGGCACCCGGTTTGAGGAATTTCAAGTAATTTTCGGGCTGATCTTACCAGGGACCAGTTGCAATATTTATGAATTAAAGAGAGAGTTTTTACCACTAAATGAAGAGTCGGAATACAAAATTTGGTCAGCGCTATTTCGTTTTGGGTGAAAAATTGGACAAAAATCGGCATAAAACCTCAGCTTTGCAATATTTTGGGATCGGTATTTTTGAGAGAATGAGAAATATTGTCGCGTTACGATTCCTCAATCTCATGCCTTAGATTGACCTATCCTAAATCTAAGAAATTGGCCTGAAAAAAGTGAAATATAAAAGTCATCCATTGAGTATGGTCGGGTCGTAACCAGTTAAGCGCGATTTTCTTTTCAACCTTCATCGTTTCCTGAAATGCAGGAAAGCTCATATACCTTAAATTGCGTTGCTATATTTGACATAAGAGTTGCTCTCCCACCAAAAATTAGCCTCACCTGCAGCAATTAAATATCTGAGAAAGAAAATTCCTTCAGTAGCGTTGGAATTTTGACTTTAACTAAACATGAATAAATTGTTTTAATGTACGAATTTGGAAGCCACTCCTTTCTAAGTAAAAGTAATATGAAAATACGTTGAGGAAAAGGTATGAGGAGAAAATTGGCATCAACATTTCGTAAATTTCTAAATTTCACTTATTTTCATGCTAACACGCAATTGACTGCAGAATAACTATCATAAAAAACGTAATTTAACGTAAACTTCACGTAATTATTTTGTTACAATTTACCTTGATGAAATTATAAAAAAAAAACTTGTTGAAGCGCAAAGTGGCACTTTTACATAAAAAGGAACAAAAATGGTTCCCCATTACGAATATTTGCAGAGTTCTCAAAGAGTTTCACTTTTTGAAAATCTGAAGTTTTTAACGTTTTTTCCTACAGCCAATGCCACTAGGGTAGCTTGAAGTCGTGACTTAAGAATCAGCACGTCTAAATGCGGTATATTCCCGAAATATAGCAACCCTGTCAGCATCTTGCCAATTGAAACAGATGCAATGAATCCCGATTCCCCGACGGAGTCGATAGCCGATCGGTTCGGAGTTCGATTTTTCGAAGATTATTGGATCGGTATCCGCTGAATTCTTCTTTAGCTCCTTTGTCTCCAGCGATCCGCAGCTGAAGACGTGACAGATAAAGTGCAGCCGTCTCGACTGCACCGCTATCCTCAGCAAGAACCACGTATCTCCGATACACTAATACGTGCAGCAACGCGGTTTTTGCTAGCAGAGCAGTAGTGCGAGACGAGTGGGCGACGAGCTCTTTTGCTGACGCGCTGCACTGATCTGCACCATGCACTTGGCTCGCGTTACATCGCGCCGTCGGACTGATCTTGACCGTGAATTTTTTAAAACAGTGCGATCAGATTTAAAATCGGTCGTTTTTCGTTCCGATTTGGCGGTGTCGCTGTTGCACCGGGTCAGTATCGATTTGTTGGAGATTCAGCTTACGGATCTCGTAGTACCTTGTACACAGGGTATGCAATAAATAGATACACGTCTTAAGAGCAGCCCGAGACAATGATAACAGTGGAAAAAACAAGGTGGGAAAAACGAGAAACAACACTGGAAAAAAACCAAATTGGATCTTGGGTCCAGACTCTTAAAAACATCGACAAGAAAAAATACTCTTGATTCAATCAGATTTAAGCTTAAATCAAGAACCAAGCCTCTTACCTAATTTGAGCGGATTTCCTTTTGATTTAAGCTTAAATCTCATTGAATCAAGAGTCCTTTTTCGTGTCAATGTTTTCAAGAGTCTGGTCTCTAGATCCAATGTGTTTTTTTTTTTTTTCCAGTGAAGGCTAAAATACACAATTAATAAAAACCGAGACGTTTCGGCTCAGAACTGAGTCATTTTCAGTCGGAAATACAGTAAAAATTTAAAAAAAAAAAACTATGAAAACCTGAGCCCTACATATTGATGGCCGGAATCCGAGAAAAAGAGAAAAAAATGACTCAGTTGTGAGTGGAAACGTCTCGGTTTTTATTAATTGTGTATTTTAGCCTTATTTCCCGTTTTTTCCACCTTGTTTTTCCCACTGGTATGCAATAACTATGGATACTTGTTGATATTTCGAGAACGATTTTTGGGATCGACATTCGATTTAGGCGAGACTTGTTGATGGTGACCCCCACAAAAAATTTGCCCACCTTTGTATGAGGGAGTCTCGTCCAAATCGCACGTAGCTGACTCATGTATGAGAAAGTCCTCTCCAAACCATATGTCAAGATCTGTTACCGTCCTCGAAATATCAACAAGAAAAGAAAAAAACTAAAAATGTGGCCCGAAGTGTGAATAGTAGAGTGGTAGAATATTACTGGGTCCACACTACTCTGCGAGGAAACCAAGGTCATAAAATTCCAAAAATTTTCTTTGGATTAAAAAATTTAAACTTTTATTAAGGTTACTGCAGCACTTGTTGGACTTCATGATCTGAATACTTTTTTAGTCTATTGAACATTTTTATGATTTTTTGGCCTTAATTTCCCGCAGAATATTGTGGACGCAGCACTATTCTGCTTTCCAAGGAAGAACACCGTATGAACATTCGAGAGCTGCCAAATTTTCTCTCGGAAAATGTGCATTTTTGAAGAAACTTATCAATGTTTTCCTTGCAATTTTCAGACTTATTGGAACAAAGTGCAAGCTAAATTACCTGAGAAACTGGAAGAAAAATATCCACAAATGATCTTCAAAATGAGTGATTTTTCAAAGGAAATTTGGCAACGCCTAGAGGTTTATACGGCGTTTTTCCTCAGCACAGAAGTATTCTACTACCTTCATGGTAAGAAGTATCCATACTGTTTGCACACCCTGTATGTCCTTCGCTACCGAAGGAGAAGTTCTTCCGGAGAACTCAGTATATCGAGTAAAACTACTTGTTAGTAGATGAATTCTGTTGGCTCTTTTGTATGGAAGGCAACATTCGTCAATGTGCTGAAACGCTGCACAGTGGGTCGAGTCAATAGGAGAGGTAAGACAAATTTTAGACACTTTAAACGCTTTTAACTCTATTTTTACAAGACTTTGAAGTTCTGAAAGTGGTTTCATTGGTTTCCTCGTGAAATTTCCCCAAGGAGCATCCCTCCAAGTTTAAAACGTGACGGAATAAACATAAAAATTTGCAATTTTAGTCAAAATTTTCATGTCCGACCTCTCTGAATAGCTCGATTCACTGTGCGCCGGCCAATCAAATGCCCTAAAACGGACTCAGGTGCAGTAGCAACTTATCCCGAGTACATTTGCATCACATTAACTAGAATCAGTCAAACTACATACTTAACATACCTAGTGGACAAGTATGACAGGCAAATGAGTATGAAAACGAGGGAGACACTCAGTTAGCCTTCAATTCAAGAGATATGCAATTTGTGCCACGCAGGAGTTAAAATAGTTGTATCACTTGATTGGGTCCCTCAGCGCGAATATCAGATTAAGCTTTAAATGCCAGGTTGTCCCATGGAGAGGACGATATGGATGGATTTATCTAGAATCATCCTAACCACATCTCACGTTGCATAATTTTCAATCATTTTTTATTTATTTTGAAGAGATGTTTAATTTGTGCTACGCAGGAGTTAAAATAGTTGTACCGCCTAGTTGAGTCCCTCAGCGCGCACTTCAACGAACATCAGATTAAAAGCTTTAAATGCCGGTTTGCCGCCTGGAAAAGACGATATGGATGGATTTATCTAGAATGATCCTAACTACATCGCACGTTATATAATTTTCTATCGTTTTTTATTTATTTTAACAGATTGCTTCAAAAAACATGGGGGGAAAACGCCTCGAAACTTTCCGTGTTTTTCCCCAAAATGGACCACTAGACAAGGTACGAATTTCAGCATTCTGATACATGTTTCTTCACTAAAATTTCACGTAAAATACGACGCGCACAACGAAAATTACCGAAATCAACTCCTTCCAAAGATATTTAAGGATTCTTGATGCGTGAATTCAAACCACCCGCTCATGAAAACTAAATGCTCTGCGTGATCCACATCGTGCGCTAAACGTTATCATGACAATCTCTGCTATATAAAAATCTGGCAACCTCAATCTTGACGGTTTGGTTCAGCTGTAGCAAATTGCTTATGGTTTGAATAACACATGGTGGGAAACAGGGCCGGATTTACTTACTTGCCGCCCATTGGCCGCCTGTATTTTGCCGCCCCCTTCTCATTCGTTTTGAAACACCAATAAAAACCATCAGGTGAACGCGCCGGAGGGGGAGGGGTGTATAAGACGCGTTTACTCGTGTTGGTCACATTTTTTGCGAAAGCCCTGTCAGCACTACTAGCAAAAGTTCGCGGAACATGGCGCGAAAGTTAAGTTCCGTAAACCTATCTCTGTATGGACAAGGCCTTCCATTAATAAGAAATGAACGAAAAAATTATGAAAGAACAAACATAAATGTGGTTCAATAATTTTAACTTCCGCCGCCGCGCCGCGCTGACCGCACTGTGTTTGGCGCAATGCGTGAAGTATTCCTACAGTCTTACCTTACATGCGCTATGCGTTTCGAGCCGACCGCTGCTACACGCACTGTGTTTGACGCAATGCGTGAAGTGTTCATGCAGTCTTGTAGGCGCTATGCGTTTCACACTGCCCGCTGCTGACCGCAGCGACCACATCGTCTTTGACGCAATGCGTGAAGTATTCATGCAGTCTTGTAGGCGCTAAAATGTGTTACATACCGACCGCCGCGCCGAGGGTTTCTCCTTTCTCCTTTCCATCTCACGTTCTCGTCATCATTGCTCTCTGCGCCGCGCCGCGCGCCGTTCCAGGCCAAATTCTGTGTTCGGTTTCTCTCTTAGTCTTAACTCGACTTATTAAAGGTGATGTCTATTGCATCACAGAAGGACGACAAAATCAGAGATATACTCTCAGAAAATGAGAGATTTTGTCACCTTTTCTCGTTCGTCATTTTTTTTCTGAATCCAATTTTTCTTTATAGCTACATTTAAAAAAAATTCAAAATTTGCTGCCCCCTAAATTTGCCGCCATAGGCCGCGGCCCATGTGCCCCCCCCCTTAATCCGGCCCCTGAACATTACTCGATTGAGAAGCTTGTTGAAACCGTTGTGATGCGCAATTTGACTCACGTAGAGCTTAGAGTTTCTTGTCAGCGGGCAGTTCAACTTCCTCGTAACCAATGTGAAATAAAAACGTTAATGTCTTCGTTTGGAGTTTGTTTCATTAGTTTTCGTTGCGCGAATCGTGCTCTACGTGAAATTCTGGTTAAGAAACATGTATCAGAATGCTTAAATTCGAACCTTGTCTAGTGGTCCATTATGAAGAATATACTTAGGCATTTCAAGCTAGACTGTTGCTTTTCTTTCTATCAAAAGAATAAAATTAGAGTGGATATAAGGCTACGCTTGATGCGATTACTGATTAAAGGCTGGCTCTGGTTGAGTCCGTTTACTTCGTCACCCTCTTGACATAAAGACGTAACTACAATTTTGTCCTGTCGTCCATACAACTCAATGCTTTCCCAGGATCATCTCTTTAAGTAGTTTCGGCTTTCTGTCCGCCAAGTTACGATTTATGGAAATTGGATCCAAGACTTTTAAGTTTTTTGTTATCAGGAAAATATTTTTAAAGTTTTCATGCTCAATCCTTAAAATGGTTCATCTATGATGCACCCTCGCACCTTTTTTTGACATTGAAATGAACTAAATCGCTTACACTTTTCTTTTATGAGATACTAGTTTTTGTCCTCGATCAAGGGCTCTGATGACGAACTGAGGAAAATTTCCTCCTTTTAAAACTTTTCTTTCCTGAAAACCAGAGAACTTATTTCCTGGACGATAAAGTAAATATTTTGACGGAAAAGCTCGAGGGATTGATGTGGGCATGGAGGATAAGACGCACAAGTTCAGCTTTTGAAAAAATTGAGATATTCATGAACTCAACTAAAACTAGTTTGATTTTGTTATCTGTGAAAAATTCACAGCTAAAATCCAACTTTAAAGCATGAAAAAGTCAGCTTCAACTTCCTCTCTGCCATAAGGCTCCATGTAATTTCGAAACTTTAAGCTTGCATTTTTTGAAATAGCAAAAACTGCACTTATGTGCCTTGTCCTCCAAACCCACCAATTGAATCGGCTCGTACGAAAACCGCTAACGTTCATCTTTTTCAATTTTGAGATTTTTGGGTTCAAATACGAGGTCAGACACACTCATTAATGTGGTGAAAATATTAATTCTGCTTTCAATTCAAGCTGGAGTCAGAATAGTACAAAATTTCATCATTCTTGTGTGCTCATGTAATGGAAGGAAAGGAAACGAGGTGACCTAGAAAAAGAAAAAAAAATCTTGTCTATCGTTTAATCATTTCATTTTTCTTAGAAGCATAAATAAAATATGTAAAAACTATCTAAAAATAAATTAGCAAGATTTTATAAAAAATGTATATCTCATAAAATGGCAGCTATTGCAAAATATAAAAAAGGGTCTGCAGCAAATTGATGATAATACAGAAATGCAGCAGATAAGGCTAAAGCTAGGGGAGTTGTACTTATACTTGTTTACTGATTTTGCTAGAAAACGGACGGTCTTGTTGTTATCGTACAGAGGTAGTAATTAGCATCGAGATAATCGGAAATCAGTTGAGAGTGAAACCTGTGCAAACAGGATAAAATAGATCATAATTCGTATGATTCAATCTGCCTTAAAACTTCGTAAGACATGCACGCACCTGAACAATGAAATTACAAACCTTCTTCGTGTGTACTTTTTATACAGATAACAAAAAAATATGACCTCTTGTAGAGGCGCCATTTTTACTCGTAACAAAATAAATACTTAAGCTTAAAATTATAAAATGTAAATATAAAACGCAGTTTTAGCAATATTGCAATTAGAGCAGTCCAGCGCAGCGGTGTCAATGACACTTGAATGAAGAATTGCCGTATCTCTTTCAAAATACAAATATTCCCAGAGAATACGCGAAAAAATCGCATATCGTGTAAATTGACAACTATTATCAAATTGACAACTCTGGATTTGGTCAATTCAAATTCATATAAAACAATCGATGTTTCATCAAAGCTTCACTCAGATTCGATTCTTTCAATGGACCTGAATGGAGCAAATACAATTTTGCCAATGGACCACTAGACAAGGTACGAATTTAAGCAATCTGATACATGTTTCCTAACCAGAATTTCACGTAGAAGACGACTCGCGCAACAAAAATTACTGTAACCAACTCCTAACGAAGATATTAACGTTTTTATTTCACATTGGTCACGAGGAAATTGAACTGCCCGCTCACAAGAAACTCAAAGCTCTACGTGAGTCAAATCGCGCACTACAACGGCTTCAGCAAGCTTCTCAATCGAGCAATGTTCATTTGTCACCATGTGTTGTTTAAACTATAAGCAATTTGCTACAACTGAGTCAAAGCGTCAAGATTGAGGTTGCCAGATTTTCATCACGCAAAGACTGTCATGATAACATTTAGCGCTCGATGTGAATCACGTAGAGCATTGAGTTTTCGTGAGCGGGTGGTTTAAATTCACGCATCAAGAATCATTAATTATCTTCGTAAGAAGTTGATTTCAGTAATTTTCGTTTTGCACATCGTAGTTTACGTGAAATTTTGGTTAAGAAACATGTATCAGAATGCTGAAATTCGTACCTTGTCTAGTGGTCCTCGCTGTCTTGAATGAGACCTCATATACGGGCATTTGATAACCGCGACTCAGAATACAACGACGATAATACCCTTTCGATCTGCCCTCCTGAGGAAAAACGCCACACGAACATTCGATCGTTGCCCGATTTTTCTTGATAAAATATGGATTTCCGGAAAAAAATTATGGATATTTTTTCTTGAATTTCCTCTTAATTACGGAGTTGAACTAAGAATACGGGTTTTGGGAGTCTATGGTGGTTAGGCATCGCAGATCGGACTCCTCTTCCTGACAATTTCATCTGAGGTACCTTTTTTCAAGGAAAAATATTCTCAATTGAAGAGTGGAAATTCAAAACCTCGTAAGCGACATTAAATGTTGGTAGATTGTTTAATTTTCCTCTCATCTAATAGGGATTCGGTTCGGAGGCTTACACACATCGCGATTCTCGTCCGAAGAATGAAAATAGAATTCAGAGAAAAATCTCAAAAAATTCCATGAAACGAAGTCACTCAGGTTATTTTATGCCGCAACACTTAATGGCTCTTTCCAAATTTTGAACTGCACTACATCTTGCAGTTAGGGACCACGATTTCTGGTCCATACGTAAAAACACGCAAGTGTATGAGGAAACCAATTGCACATACGTTGTTTCTAGACTGAGCCATAAATTGTGGTTCCCAATTGCAAAATTTAGTCCGATTCCCACTCTTCAATAACGTTTCTCCAAAATCCACATTTTACCGGAAGAATTTGGCGACATCCGAAATTCAGTGGCGTGGCGTGCTTTGCGATATATCGACAGATCTGTCATTCTAACCTATGGAAAAGGATCGATAAAGAGGGTGTTCGCAGCGAACACCTTGACAATCGATTCTTTACCATAGCTTCAAATGGAGAAATATCGATAATCGATCATTCACGCCACGCCTCTGAATCCGAATGCACATACGACGGTTTACCTCAGCACGGCGGCGTTTTGTGCGCATGTTTCGAGCCGATATAAACAATTGGCGGCCCCGGTTGTGCGAACTGGTCGGTGGTCCGATGGCGAATCAGGCTGTGAGTCGTTGCATGTGCCAGTCGACCTGCGGCTTGTCTTTAACGAAGAGGATGCGGTCCGCGATGTGCTTCTCCTTCCCGTAGTAGAACTCCATGAAATCCGGGAACACCTTAAACGCCGTGCTGAAAGCAAAAAAGGCCACACTGAAGTCTCGAGTTGAATAACCAATGATAAGGCACTGGGTCAGTTGCGCGTGCCGCACAGTGGATCTAGAGTCCCTTTATACTGAGAGTCAAGACAACACCCCCTCATGGAGTCACAAACGGGAATAAAGATTACAGAAATTGAACGTTTTTCGTAATCTTTAATCGGCCCATTCTCAAATTCCTTTCTCCGTTCCTTCTCTCATTCCGTTTGTTCCTTGCCGAACCCGTAATTCCCTGGTCCATTTCATATTATAATCTTTGCAATCGGTGAAAATGTAATCTTTATTCCCGTTTGTGACATTGTGAAGGCCTAAAATACGGGAACCAATCAGAAATGGAATCACATTGTCTTAACTCTCAGTATAAAGGGACTCTAGGTGGATCGAGTCAATTAGAGAGGTCGGACATGAAATTTTTGATTAAAACAGCAAATTTTGATGTTTATTTCGACACATTTCAAATTTTGAAAATTGCCTCTAGAAAAAAAATTTACGAGGAAACCAATGGAACCACTTTTGGAACCTCAAAGTTTTATATAAACGGAGTTACAAGCGTTTTAAGTTTCCAAATTTTGTCCGACCTCTCCTATTGACTCGGTCCACTGTGTGCCGCACACGGAGAGAAAATAGACCGCGTTTAGCAGAAAGGAACCAAGCCACATCAGCTATTGCCAAATTTGACTGAGCAGTTTAATGTTTTACAAGAGAACGTTAGTGTGGATTCCTCTGAAAGTTTTTAGGAATTTGCTGTGTACCCAGCAGAAAATTTACTGGGATTTGCACAAAAATCCGCACACCCGTTTTCATGTAAAAAATTAAATACCCAATCAGATTTGACAGTAAAGAAACTAAGGAAGAACGCCGTATGAACATTCGAGAGTTGCCAAATTTCCTTAGATAAAATGTTTATTTATGAGGAAAGTCATGAAGATTTTTCCTTGAAATTTTTAAGAACTTTCAGTGATATCGGGAACGAAATTATCTGAAAAATTGGGAGGAAAATATTCACAAGTTCACCAGGAAATTCGTGGTTCATCGAAGGAAATTTGGCAACGCTTGAGGGTTCATACGGCGTTTTTCCTTAGCACGGCAGAACATCTGATGTGGCTTGGTTCCTTTCTGCTTAACACGGTCCGATTATTGCCATTGTATCGGAGTGTCGTGCATGTTGTCTATTCGCTGATTGAAGGGGCTCCTCGTATTGTAATTTATTGCGATACAATTGAAATAAGTTGAATTTTTTCTTGCATTGCCTACCTTTCCCACGCACGAATAGACACATTTGATTGATCTACTGGAAAAGAAGACTCTTGGATCCAGAGTCCAAACTTGTAAAGAAATTCGACAAGAAAAACATTATCTTTAATCATGCACGCGGATTTGAACTTGAATCGAGAGCCCAGCCCCTTAATTTAAGCGTATTTTCTTTTGATTCAAGCCAAAATCCGATTAAAACCTGGGTATTTTTTCTTGTCGAATTTTTCAGAATCCAGCCATTGGATCCGAAAACCTTTTTTCTTAATTTTTTTTTCTTTCTTCAATTTTAATGAAATACCCATTTCAATATTCCTGAGGCTTCGTAGATATGAATCTAACATTAAAACAACATTTCTTTGTCAAACGCGTCGGAAAACCTACTCTACACAGTTCTTTGCGAATATCCCTCGATCACACTCTTGCTTGCACCGAGGTGTTGTCAGATTTCGTTAAAGAGTATAAATTAAACATAGCCTCATACGAAAAATGTGAGTGATTTTGATGGATATCCGACAACCACGGAGGCCTGGGTCTACTCGTGACCTGATGGACGCAAAGAGACGGTTACTGCCGATACCTCTTCGAGAAAACCTGGAATGGGTTGCGTAAGCGAATTACGTAACCGTGCCCTTTTTTAATCTGTGAATTGTATGAATAACTCGCGGAATTCTCGGGAAATCAGTTTATGCTAATATCCTATGTTCCATGGTTTATTACTTCTTTCAGCGACGGCTGCGGTCTGCGACCCGATCCCGCTGATCCCAAGAAAGGTTTCGCGTTCGGTGAAACGACACGTGTCGGAGTTGATGTCCTCTCTGCCCTCATGGGAAGAGGTGTTATTCGCAGGCGCAGACCGCTATGCCACTATCGCATAAAGGCCCCAAATAAGGCCTCGGATAGGTCTCCACGTGTCTTCGAAAAAATGGACCGTCCGGGAGGGAATGGACATTGGCCCTTGATAGCAAAAACGAATCATTTTTTATTTTATTAGAATCGAGGCTAGTTAGCTCAACCCTAGTCTGCCTGAGCCTCTGAACCAACGAGAAAGCCTGAGCGGGGTCAATTTGACCCCAGCTGAAAATCAATTAGTTAGCTATGTTTTTTTCATGTTTTTAGTTAATATCAGTGCACTAACCTCACAGGCCTTAACCATAAAGCATATCTAAGTTTTAAAAAACACGGCGCAGGGTATGCAACCATTTTATCATACACATGTTGCCATGTTGTTCTCAGCATGAGAAAATAAATCATAGGGCTACTAAATACTGAAAACGAAAAAAATCTGAAAAATTTTGCTTGTTTTATAAGCTTCTGAAAAGAATTAAAAAGAGAAAAATGAATACACCTTCAAAGTAAGCTTTTGTGATGCTAAATGGTAAAATATGTTACAGGGATATCTGACCCCGCTCAGGCTTTCTAGGGGTACTCGTGAATTTTTTGATCCCTCATGCACATCCCCCCCCCCTTCAAAATCGTAGATGTTTTTGTAGAGCTTTTTGTGAAGGACAAAAAATTTCGTGCATATCACGAGAAATGGAAAAGAGTTGAAACTCCCGTGGGGTCAATCTGACCCCACTCAGGCAGACTAGGGTTTAATGCCTTTGGTAGTCTTGGGATAGTGTACGTTTCAGTGGCAAAACATAGATGATCGACTATAGATTTTTCCCCAATTGAAGCTATGGTAAAGAATCGATTATTAGGGTGTTCGTCGCGACCAACCTCCGATCCTTTTCCTTGGGTTTAAATAGCAGATCAATCTATGTATCGCGAAGCACGCTACGGCGCTGATACACGAACATTCACGATTTAGTGGGATTCAGGCTTCGGTTTCTTAAGCTAAATATGTTTTGAATTGTTCCATCGGTGTAATTGATATGATTTATTTATTTTAAAGGTTAACGCAGATTTTGCTAAAATATTAGGATTGCTTTTCGTTTTTTGGCAAAAAGTTGATTGACTACGTCTTCTGGAAATGTGCTCCTAGGTGTCGTAGATTAGTTTTTGGCAAAAAATTAAAGTATGAACCCGAAAATCAGCAAAAATTGTTCAATATCTCGATGTTTGTTGACTCCCACACGCCACAGCCACTATAGATTTACTATAACAGAAGCACCAGGTCTTGTCCCTAAATACAGACAACCACTTTTGGTGCGATCGCCCGATGATTGTAGGGGTTGACAGAATGATAATGTACGGGCCTAACAATAAGTCGGCAGGTTAAATGATAGATGGTGGTTGGGTCAATTACGTCATAATGACGTAACTTGATCTGCGAATTCAATTATTCTCGCCGATCGATCTTATTTCGAGGAAAAAAAGAATAAAAGCGATTTAAAAAAATATAAATAAATTCTCTCGTTATTTTTCTGTTCGTATTAAGTAACCAGGGTCAAATCGTTCAAGGCGATACATTTCTCTCGTTTATGGGACTAGATTGATTTGAAGTTATATAAACTGCACTGAGGGCTCTATCCGGTTTGATCATATACCGATAAAACTCTTACCCGGGGTTCTCTTGTAAGTGGCGATTCTTGCAAGGTGGCAACCCTGTTTGCTATCCATTTAAATGTATGTTCAACAATCTATTCTAGGTGATACGTACTGCCTCACCTAGAATCGATATATTTTAAAATCGATAAGTTTTCTGTCAAAGTTCAACTTACAAATGATCCGGCATGGGTAGATCAGTCTCTTTCTGCTGGACTCTCTTGACTAGAGTGTCGTGCTTTTCCTTGAGAGTTTCCCATTCGGTCGGGCTGTCCTGATGGCAAATGTGCGCGCGAACCTTGCAGAAGAAGGGCTCTCTGTCGTACAGATCTTGATACCGTGGACGGGTTAGCTGTTCAATGCTACCCTCAATCCGGACCTAAAATCAAAGGACGGGCTCGTCAAAAGCGTAGGCTGATAAACTTTGATATGAATCAGTGAGAACGATAACACATCAACTCGGTAACTCGAAAATGCTTAAATTTCATGAAAGATAGTCAGTTTTCAAAAAGTTCATTGAAGTTAACGCATCTGTTGCAACTTGGACCTTTAAAGTGTCCTTAAGTACTTGTCTTTCGGCACCAAAGATCTTTTTCTTGTGTCAACTTTTTCAGCTACTGTATAGTTTTGCGTGTGTCTTGATTATTTCCATTTTTTCGAGTTGGTGTGTTTTCGTTCTCACTGATTCATATGGTGTCGAGCATGTTATAGTATGAAAGTTTCAACCGACCCTTTAAGTACTTGTAATAATTTGTTGAGTTGGCTGAGAAATACCACAATGCGCTAATGAAGAATGAGGATTGCGAGGGCTTACAGACACACAGTTAAAGATTTCTAGGGGTATTTCTCGGAGGGTATCGATTCGATCGACATGAATCGATCGAAAAATGAAAACGTGAATCGATCGACATGAATCGATCGACACCGATTCGATCGACAGTTAATTTAAAAACACCCGTGTCGATTCGATCGACATGAATGGATCGCAAAATGAGAACGTGAATCGATCGAAGTGAATCGATTGACACCGATTCCATCGACAACCGTGAATCGATCAACAAACCTGTGAATGTGTGACAAGCCCGTGAAGCAATCGAATTTTGTCGACGGAATCGGTGTCGATGTCGATTGATTCACGTCGATCGATTCACGTTTTCATTTTTCGATCCATTCATGTCGATCGAATCGACACGGGTGTTTTTAAATTAACTGTCGATCGATTCACGTTGTCATTTTTCGATCGATTCATGTCGATCGAATGGACACCGGTTTTTTAATAATTGGTCGGTCGATTCATGCCGATCGATTTACGTTTTCGTTTTTCGATCGATACATGTCGATCGAATCCACACCGTTTTTTCAATAATTTGTCGATCGATTCATGTCGATTGTCATCAGCATCAGCACGGCAGTGAAGCACCCTCATGAAAATGACAAACGGAGCCACCGCAACATGAACCTACAGCAAGGGAAAGGACGCGCGTTGATCACGGCGCAGAGATACAACTATTCGTACTTGATGGATGTCCGTGCTGCATCTGCGAAATTGAAGGCGCGATGGCGCAAGGCGTGAACTCGCAATGCTCCGCTCTTTGATGCCATCGCTCAGATTCGGGAGAAAAGTTTAAAAGAGAAGCCGGATTACGTAACTCCTATCTTTGGTTGTGTTGACACTCGATACTCTTCATTCTTTTCAATTTGATGTCTGATTCTTTTCAGGATATTTTTATAGAACTATATCAAAAGTTCGTATGCACCAGCACCACAACTCTTCCTTCCTCCCTTGGACGTTTCTATGTGGATTGAATGGATAATCCGTGATGAGGCACACTGGTAACCCACTTGAATGAATGACCAAATGAATAATCCCAATGAATAACGATTTTAATAAACAACTTTTATACGGCAACATCGCGGTGAATAGGAAAGTAAGTAGCTAGGTATAGAAATTAGCTGCATTTTCCGGATTCTTATCACCAACTTGACGCTTGACTTTCTCTTTGAATTAGCATTATGTAATCGCTACCGTTTTCATAAAAACTGAGTTTCTTTTCGTTTGGACCGCCCTATCATTTTTTGCAGCTGATGTAAATAGGTGTGATACTGTTATGAAAGTAGGTTGATCTGGTGTTAGAGTTGCTAGATTTTTCTGATAATTAGCATTATTCCAGCAAGACTCAATGTAAAAAATGCTGATTGATCAGCACAATTTAGCTACCGTGTCTGGTGATTTACACGCGCATAACAGGGTGGCAACTCAAACCAGATTTATATCCAGACTCTGAAAGCATAAAAAGTGCGATACATTTTTCGTTTGAACAAAAATTTCGTTGTTAGATTTCTGACTCCTCTAATTTTTTAGTGAAAAACATTCGAGAAACTGAGATTGGAATAATATTGTCTTACCTGCTTGTTTTGAGTTACTCCATCCTTCTTGTAAACCCATAAAAATACAATTGCAACTCGTGGATTTTCTTTCTGAAATCATGAATTAAAGCCAAGATGACATTTTATTTTGAGCAGGAACTAAGATAGTTATTTATCTAACAATTTTAACGCAAAAGCTTTTATTTTTATTGTGTTTCAGTTAATGGATTTTTCCATTTGCTTTGCGTACTGGGTGGAGACGTGTAAGCCAATCTAGTGGTTACGTCATTCAATAGGTATATCGATGTTGAATTTTATTCTCCACTAAAAAGTACGGCAAAACGCATGGTAAAATTGTTGATTTGACTCAGAATATTATCAATCTGGGAACTGGGTCAAAAAAAGACTTTCGATCTAAATTTTTGAAAAATTAATTCCAGTTTGAGTCAAATTTTTACACAGTGTTCATTTTGAAAATAGTTTAAGTCAATTATGTTTGACATAGTGGACTAATTCTTAGCAGGTCATTCTTTTCAAACGGAGTCATTTTATACTTTCAAGTATGTACCTATTAAAATGACGGCACGG
The DNA here is from genome assembly GCF_001854935.1 of Bemisia tabaci. NCBI lineage: Eukaryota > Metazoa > Arthropoda > Insecta > Hemiptera > Aleyrodidae > Bemisia > Bemisia tabaci. The sequence continues at coordinate 3,346,511 of NW_017547102.1, read as the reverse complement.
TGCGTTTTCTGCAGCCATGCATCAAATTTCTTTACATTCCTACTGGGGGATTAGAATAGCCAAGATTACCTACGTATTTTCTAAGTATTTTTTCATAATTTCACTCAGAATATCGCAGCAAAAAACTCATAGCATTTCTTTTGCAGTTACTTTAAAACTTTGCGAATCTAGAAAACGCATGAAAACTTTATCGGTTACAAAATAATGAACTAGATTGTTAGTGAAAACAATTTTTCATACCTCCCTTGGTCTCTGTATTGCTACATAAAATCTTGCTCCTAATCGTGGATAAATACTATTGAGTCATTCTTATTTTGTGCTAAGAATTTCCTTAGGATTCTACGTGGATGTCCCAACTGGGACTAAGAGTTTATCGAGGGTAAAGTTATTATACAGTTTTCTCTCATAATTTTATACATAATACTTACAATTTCTCGAACTTTTCTGCTTCTGTTGTCTGTCATGATGACAATTCCATCTTCTTCTATTCTCCTTAATAACAAACTTCTTGAACTAACTTTACCGTCTCTGTAAACAAAAAAATTCGACTGGACGTTAAAATCCCATCAAAATTTTCTAAAAAGAAAAATTTCATCAGGAACTATCCCAACTAGAGTAATCATGCACCTCCAAAGAAAAGGGGGCTTGAAAATTGATCTATACCATAAATAATACGCCTCTTTTTACATAGACCTCAGAGTCGTAAAATTTCCTGATCCTTATTTACCACGCATAAACTGATGATCTCTCTACATATTATAAGGAGGCAAGGCTTTCCCGAAGAATTTACATTACTCCTTCTTCATCAACGACATTTGAAATGACTGAAAAAGATAGGGAATAAAAAGTATTACCAGTATCAAAATCGATAGGTTGGAGTTTGACACAATGGAGCTGTTACATGTATCATGGATTTGCGTTTTAAGTAGGTAATTATCGCAAATAAAATTTCGCAAGAATCGCGATGGTACCACTGGTTTTCTCTGAAATCAACTTCCAAGCTCAAAAAAAGCTCTCAAGTTCGGACTGTGATAGTGGGCATAGAGATATGCCATGCAGCCCGCACAGATAGGGAAAAAATACATCAGCAGAGTTGCCGTGGTGCCATCTTTGGAGTCCCCAGAAAAAGTGACAACTCTGCTGACGTAATGTGTAAAAGTTAGGTTTATGTCCCTCTTTACGTAAACCGCTCATCCTCTTTGCTAAACCTGGTTTATCGCTGGGGAAATGCACTCAACCGCGCACAGTTTTGGAGAGAATTTGATGTGTGTCATCGGTGTTGCTTCATTGTTAAATGAAGGCGAAAGCAGACTGCGTTCCGCGAACGAAACCAGCATTACTGACTTATTTAGGTACACGGACTTTATGTCCACTTTTTTTACGTCCACAATTTTTACGTCCACAGTTCTTAAGCCCACACTATTGTTAAGTCCATTACTTAAACGTCCACTGAGTAAAGTCCACTAAAATCAAATTCAAGCGTTATATTATAGCCCGTGTGTAAAATTATATTGACAATATCGAAATGAGAAAATTGAGAGAGAATGAGGTGTTGTTATTGTAACTCATATTTTAAATGAAATGTTAATTTCTTCTTTTGATTCATCTTTTCAAGTTGTCTTTGGTAAATACTTGGTTTCATTTTTATCCTTGAAATTTCCTATATAAAATATACCTTAAATGTACATTTTTTTTAAATGAAATTGATTACTTCATTTTAAAAACATTTTTAAAACGTGGTAAATATTTGTAAAACCTTTTCCAAGCAATGGCATAGATATGAATCTCAATGAGCCGTAGTTGTGATGAAAGGAACTATACAAAATTAATAAAAGAGGAAAAAAACTAGAAGCACGCAATTTTTTGTTTTTAACTGAATTGTACATCGACCTTCTTGAGTCAAATACGTCCAATTTTGAGCCTTTAGTTGCGCTTACACCACGCTGCAGCACAGTAAAAGCCCAAAACATAAAAGAATAAATTTGAATGCTTTGGAAATCATTTTTGACCCGGAGCCACTATTATATTTACAAAAAACACATTATATTTTCCAGTAAATGTTTCTTTTTCATCAGTTTAAAGGGAATAATCAATGCAGAGAGTGCAAATATTTCAAAATCATGAGTTGGAAAACGCTGACTCCGCGAGTTTAAATATTAGAGCCTAACACAGAGCGGAGCGGCGTGTTAGCAGCGCAGAACGCGCACTGACGCCTACAAACCTAACGAGATACTTCACGCATTGCGCAGCGCTTGAAGTATCCCGTTAGGTTTGTAGGCGCCTATGCGCGTGTCACCTGGTTGCCTGCCGCGCCGCAACGCTATGAGTAACTATTTCGCGTCAGAGGCGTTGCGCAGTATCTTACAAGATTGAAGGCGAACGAAATAACTAGTTAAGGAGGACTTTCAATTTTGACTGCATCTGTTACTGAAAAATGTTTAATTTGTCATTAGAGCGTTTCCTAGGCTCCCGCTTTGGTTTTCATCTTAACATATCCGTACAGTATACACATGAACATATGTTTTTATCTGCTCCTAGAGTCTGTTCTCTTTCATGACTTGATTCATGAATGAAATGTTTTTAAGAATGAAGGTAGTAGTAGTAGTATGCATTTATTTTTGAGGTGGTTCCTTTCTTTTAAACGGGAATAAAAAGATGTGGACATAACATGCCCACAATTTGGACAATTTTAGACATATTAATGGTTGGACATTAAATCATGTGGACTTCATAAAGACTCGACTTAACGTTTAGTGGACATAAATAGCGGTGGACATTTATCTAATGGACGAAAGGTAGGTGGACATAAAGTCCTGGAAGCCTTATTTAAGAGACTGAATATCGTTCATCAATTTCCTTTTGCATACACGTGTCGCAGGCAAAATGGTCAAATGCCTAGGCAAATATCCAAATATTGTTACTTGTTGTTAGATTTAAATCCTGATTTTAGACAAAATAATTCGTTATTTTTCGAATATTAAAAATTTCGTTGACTGTCAAAATTTGTCAATCTGCCTGGACTTTTGATAAAATTCCCGATTTGACTAATTGCCTGCGACGTACGTGCTTTCAGTATTATTTCTGCATATATGTTGCAGTATTATTTCTGCATCTATGTTATGGTATATGGATATGGCTTACTGTGTGGCCGTTGAGAGGACAAGTGCCTCAGGAAGGAGACAAGAGCAAGTTTTGGCCTCCTGCAACCAGTCTCTGAAGAGCTGCAGCGGGTCGTTGTGGTCGAAGTCGATGTAGGCAAGTCCGGACTCATCAGCGTAACAGATCCCGTTCTCAAGCTTATTTCCATTCTCAAGCTTATTCCCGTTCATGCCATTTTCGCTCACTCCGTTCCCATTGCTTACACCGTTCACGGGTTTTGCCTGCAAAATCAATCAAAAATTACAATTATTAATCGAATAGCTAGTAATGCTAGTATGAAAGAAACACTAAGAATCGCAGATATCTAATCTGTCGTGCTAAAGAAGAACGCCGTATGAACTTTCGTCGGTTGCCAAATTTCCTTTGATCAAATACGAATTTTCAGGAAAACTTGTGAAAATTTTCCGTTCAATTTTTCAGAGAATTTTCTTCGTCTTAAGATTCATACCATCTGATCATTTCAAGAGTAAATGGACCGCCTTCAATAGAAAAGAACCAAGCCACATCAGCTATTGCCAAATTTAACTGGGCAGTTAAATTTTTTACGAGAGAACGTTCGTGCGGATCTCTCTGAAAATTTTAAGGAATTTGCTTCGTATTATGAAGAAAAGTCACTGAAATTTCCACGAAAATCCGCAAAATCGTTTTCAGGTAAAACATTGAATTGCCCAGTTAAATTTAGCAATAGCTGATGTGGCTTGGTTCCTTTCTGTTTAACGCGGTCCAAATATTCGTAGTTTTCCTAAAAAATAAACATTTTATTAATTGGACGATATTTGGCAACTCTCGAATGTCCATATGGCATTTTTCCTTAGCATACAATACCCAAGTAGTGGTGATCACGATAAGTTGTGATTTGATCGGAGAATGTTCCGCGATTTTTTCGAAGTCGATTGATTGCAATGTTATCGGATAAAAAATTGCGTTTTCTTCTGCGATAAACTGCGATTTTATCGCATTTTGCAATGAAATCGCGATTTAATCCAAAGTGATCCATCCCAATATTATAGAACAAAAGATCGTGATAAATTAAGATAAAATTTCGATTATATTGAACGCGATTAAATGCAGATATTATTGCGACAAGGTCGCAGGATAATCGCTCAGATGTTGATGATCCTATACAGGGATTTAATCGCCAAAAAATCGTAAAAATATCGCGACTTAATTTCAAAATATCGCAATATTTCCGTTGAGGAATGCTACCTGGGAAGTAAAGGGGCCTAATGAGCTCATAGGGCTCTGCTCTAAGTTTTCTATTTTCCACGTGGGGATCCAGATTAAACTGAGCACCTGCTCAACCACAAACCTTTATACTGAACGCCACCCTTTAGCCCCGGGGGAATATTTTTATGACATAAGGAGACTATCCTAACCTAGAAGATCTGAACAGTGGCATTCCGAGGCACTTGTTTGTCACTAGGGACGATAACAGTATACCTATCACTTTGATTGATGGCTCCAATCTGAGACAGGTGAGCGACAGCCAACTCGATCTCGATCAGTCGTTGTTGCAGCTGATAATTATGGAGCTGCCGACTCGGTAACCGAGGGGCTCGTTCTTAGTACGTTGTGCAGAAAAGAAATCATCCAAGTGACTAACTAATCAGCCACAAGTTGTGCTAGAGCTTAGGAAGAATGTCTTATTCGTATTGCAATGTTGACAAATTGGGCCCATAAAATGTTTGTGATGAAGTCGCACGGTGGATCGAGCCAATAGGAGGAGTCTGACAAAATTTGGAAACTTTAAACGCTCTGGTATCATTGGTTTTCTCGTGAAATTCTCGTCTTAATGCACCCCTTCAAATTAAAAATGGGACAAAATAAATATCAAAATTTGCAGTTTTGGTCAAAAATTTCATGTCCGACCTCTTTAATTGACTCGATCCACTGTGAGTCGGGTGAAAGAGGAAGATGTATCGCGATTTTGAGAACACTGCCTTCAGTAAATTCCGAGACCAGTAACCCCGGAGCTTACGTAAGCACCCCTCTCAGAACAGGTGGAGCGAGAAAGTATACAAAAAATGAAAATTATGTATATTTTTCGATGCAATGAATATATTCAGCTATTTTGCCGGCTTTTCCGTAAATTTGTAAATAAATCGAATGGGAGTTGGTGCAGGTTTAGGCCAGTCTTACGTAATTCAAAAAGCGTGGGAAGTTACCTTACAGATGAAGGTATCTTGCCTTGGGTCAAGAGGTCAGTCAAAATTCTTTACTTAATTTAATCGGTCGGCCCCGAAATTAAATTCTAAATATAATCTCTGGAAAGTTGAAGGAGAAAAATTTCCAAATTTTGTAAAAAATTGGCAATTTATTAGAAGAACTCGCTGGCTGCGTTTGTTTGGCGTTTTTCCTTAGCATGGCAGTGTTCCACCGCATCGTGATAACTATGGAGGCTGTTTATTGAGTTGGCACTGGGATTCTTGAACCATTCATTTTCGCACGTGGCGCTCTGTACATTCATCCGCTGATTCCCCATTATAATTCTACTTTAAAATATTGAAAACCTGCTACTCTGTGAGCGCTATTACGCAAGAAGGCCTCTGGAAACGGAAAACGGGCCCCAAGAATATAATTTGTCCCCACGCGACTTGGATAGTAGCCTAATGTTGCATTCTTAATCAGATGGATTTCCGTGGGAAAAGCACTGAAAAAAAATTCTCGGCTTTTTACCAAGGTCCGTTGGTACCTTAACCATCTCACTTTTTTTTACCAATTATTGGTAATTTAACCAAGACAGACTGGTAAGCTTACCTAAAAACCGGTATTTTTACTGTTTTTCTCAGGTAAGAATACCACTTTTATTGGTAATCAATTCTCGGTAACTTTGCTATTTTATCTCGGTAATTCTACCACAGTCGATAAAAAATATTGGTATATACCAAGGTCCAGTAAAATTACCGAGAAAGTTCAATAAATTTACCGAGATTTCTCGGTAAAATTACCAATTCCGTAAATGGTACTTTTAAAGAAAAAACTGGGATCAAATAGAACCCTAAATTCTTGGCAATTTTGCCCTTTTCTTGGTGAATACACCAAGATTTTTTTTTTTTTCAGTGAGGATTCTACAATTAGTTGACGCCGTTCAGAAAGGTGAATTACATGCGATTCGGTCAAAGTCGGATTTTGGTTTTGGATGAACTATACCCTCAAACATCTGAGATAAAAATTTGCAAGCGATTAGGGTCGTTTTTTATAGATGGAGGGATTGAAAACATACGAGTATTTAAATTCACCAATTTTGAGCCGCGAACAAGGAAAGTTAAAATTTCAAAAAGTTCTTCTTTCAAATTACTCTTTACATAAACCTAGCGCAGCCTCTCCGGTTTGGATCGTCATTTTGGAGCGTATTTTGTCGCAAAATGTGCGTAAATCACTCCTTGAAAAATTTGAACCAATTCTGATTTTTCCGGTGGGTCGGTAGAACCAGTTGATCGGTCCCGCTTCCTCAGTGCTGAATTCTCTTTACCCGTGTATGGTGAAACTTGAATTCATAAAAAAATTTCGGGAAAACAAATGAGGAATGAGGGGTGCCTTCTCCCCAGCTCAGAAGTTCTTTTAACCTAAACACAATTTTCGCTTCAGCATTACTGCGAAGGCTTTGACAGGATAATACATATCCGAATGTACTCTGAAAAATTGGGTTGTCAACGAAAAATGGGTCCATCACAAAACTTTGCAATGTTCCCTATTAATTCCATAAGCAAACGAACTTTCATGACTGCAACTACGATTTTGCGTCGAAAACCGTTCATCTACAAGCACGGACAAACAAAACAACCAACAATATCTAGGTGTCACATCTCTCCGAGGCCAGTTAAGAACCAACAAATAGACGCCCTCTAAGAGTCAAAGACTTTCATTCAATCATTTATCTTAAGATAAAATTTCGCAGGAAACACAACAGTACCAAGAATTCTGTCGAAAGAATATTCCCGAACTCGCTAAAAACTTTCGAATTTAAGGCCACAGGGACATGAAAGTTACGGGAGGACCTTCAAGTAAAGGAAAATCAAAGCAATTTTTTAAGAGAATAGGAGGAAATTACTGACTTATCCTTGAAAATTAGGAAAAAAATTGCAATGAGAACACATTTTCAAATTTTGTATTATACAGGAGACTCTAGATGATCCGCGATGATGGGAGTCGTATCCACCGCGGGAAATAGAAACTCGTGGATAATCGAAAATCGCGGATAAACCGAATGCTAAGCTATTTGGTCTGGAATAATGATCATGAAGGCTCTGTTAAAACACCCGTCAGAGATTATACTGAAATTTAATGATCAGTTAAGAATGAATAATGTTTACCTTAAAATAAATTATTTTGGCAAACATCGTAGCTGGAGGAAATTTTTATACAAAAGTTTGCGCCAAAGCATTGCAACGCTTTTGGGCTGCGACCTTTTCCATGCGTTCAAAGATAATTACTCTTAAAGTTGATTAACCCCCAAATTTCCCTCCACCCCATGAAAAAAGCCCTTACTGAAAAAAACGCGGATGGTCCGAACTCGACTATACATGTAGTAAAATGTACAACGAGATGATTCTTCTCTTTTAAAAAAGGAATTTCTACCGTAAAGGATTATCAAAGAATGCTCAAATGACGCAAACTTCTACGAACGATAAAACAGCTTCTTTGCACGCAACTTTGTAGATTTGAATGGAGCCACATAATGCATTGAGATTAAATGCGTGCTTGTGCCAGCTTGTTAGCTCTCAGCTGTTGACCGATGTTAATTATTACAACGGTCTAGCTCTGCCAGACAGTGAAGATCCTCGACTTTGAATCCACGAACTCGTTTTCCTGTCCCATATCCCTACTCCCCACTTGTAATTATCAGTGCTCGAGTATAGTAATTGTGATTCAAACGAACGTAAATCACTCCATTGACATTTTTTACTCTCGTAAAATTATGTAATGGTTTTGGCATCCAAGAATTGGGTCAGTCGCGCGTGTAATGCGGCTGGTCGCTGGGGATGAAATTGGCAAGTCTTAGAGAATAAACTTGTAAATAAATGAGCAATTTTCCTGTTGTATCTTCCACAAAATTTCAACCATTCTTTGTGCAAACAACGTGAAAGCTTCGCAACGCTGCTCAGAATGGGCAGTTTTTTGTTAAAATTTCCTAATTTTCAATTAAAGGGTTTGGAGGACATGGCGCATAAGTGCAGTTTTTGAAAAATAGAGATATTAATGATTTCAAGTGAAACTGATCTTAATGCATATTCTGTAAAAAATTAGCTCCCCAAATTCCAATTTTCAGGCATCAAAATGTCAGTTTGAACTTTCTTCACACCATAAGGATCCATGTGATTTCGTAACTTCAAACACTTATTTCTCGAAATAGCAAAAGCTGCATGCACTCGTGCGCCTTGTCCTCCAAGCCCCTTAATAATACGAAACGGAGGTTCCCCTGATGCTTTTAACCCTCGTAAAAATATACTTTCTTTTGACTGATTTCACCGCAAAAACTATTACAATGTCAATGGCCAAAGTGTAGAACCACAGATCTCCATTGCATCGTTTCAAAAAATTTCCGCTCCTATTCGATTTTTTCGGAAAGGGACAAGCCAACATTGTGGCTTTAAACTAATTTCCCGAGGAAAGAATAAATAACAACAAAAAGTCTGCAACGTTGCTAACGGAGACACGTGCTTTCACACTTTGGCCATCAATGTGGGTTTATTTTCATTGCTTTAAACAATACGGGGTGATCCCTCTGAAAATCTCGCACGACCAGCACCAAACATAATCCCTTCAACTTGTAAACAAATTAAAATAAAGACTTGAAATGTTGTGAGTTCTCTTAGGTACAGGAAAGAACTTTTAGAATCCCCCCAAAATTTTATGGGACTCACCCTGAAAGGGGACAAGAACCCTATAGGGTACAAGGCGGGACTGTTGGATCACCCTGTGTACGAGGGTGCAAAATTCTGAGCCGCACCTCAAAGTTTATACGTCTTTTCTGCAAGGAATGCCTTAAAACTACACTCAAAAAAAATTCTCGGCGTTTTTACCACGGTCCGTTGGTACCTTTACCATCTCACCTTTTTTTACCAATTATTGGTAATTTTACCAAAACAGACTGGTAAGCTTGCCTAAAAACCGGTATTTTTACTGTTTTTTTTCAGGTAAGAATACCACTTTTATTGGTAATCAATTCCCGGTAACTTTGTCATTTTATATCGGTAATTCTACCACAGTCGATAAAAAATATTGGCGTTTTTACCAAGGTCCAGTAAAATTACCGACAAAGTTCAATAAGTTTACCAAGAAAAAACTGGGATCAAATTGAACCCTGAATCCTTAGTAAATACACCGAGATTTTTTTTTTTCAGTGACTCCTCGCAATCTCATCCTAAGCTGTGAAAGTTCACTTTAAAAAAAGCAATCTTGCAGCATTGCGCGGTCATGATTTTGTGCATCTAGATCTCCGTCTAGAGAGTTGACACACTATTCGCGAAACAGGTAATTATCGTCGGCTTCGATAGACGCAAGGTCACGGCATCCATCGACAGATCGCAGGTGATAACATCTGAGTTACATGCACCTACCGTTTACATACAACTGGTTCGAAGATAACAGAGGCGTTGACATTCGTAGATGCGCCTGCAATGCGGCGAGATACCTCACGTCTTCGTTCCGATCTGGGGATACATACATTGTTAACACCTCCGCCAAGCATTCCACGAATATTACGATGGACTCGAACCAAACCAGTATGGATACGCGTTCCGCGAGCCCTCCCAGATGGACGTAAAGGTAAAACCATAAAGGCAAAAAAGACTCATTATTATGGAATAAATAATCAGTCCCTCACGTATTCACTTTTCAATAAAAGACGTCCTGAATTTTCCTTAGATGTATCATTGGCGGATCCAGCAAATTGGCAACATTGCCTTCTCTTCATTTAAACATATGGAAATATATCGATTCCCAGAGGGGCCAGGTGCTCCGACAAGAATCGATTATTTAGCATGAGTTTAAATGGAGGAAATCCGGTGTTGCCCAATCGCTGGATCCGCCTCTGCAGGCCGATTATTGAAATTGATGGACATAGCTATAGACAAAAAAGACAGAAGGGAAATGGAGGGATCCTATTCGTGGAAGTGGGTGGTTGCAATGGACAAAGGAGGTAGGTAATAGATTGACTGAAGGCAACTCACGAGAAACCCTGTAGTTAGTCCATCTTTTTCTCCCTTAGTCTATAGGAACCACCCATTTCACCCAATAGGATCGCTCTATACTTCCTATGTCTTCTTTCTCTACAGCTTTGTCTATCAATTTCAATAATCGGCCCGCTGGTGCTGCTAAAATTGCATCTCCTTGGACCACAACCCATTTTCCCATGTATCATGAGTATGAGTGCGATCAGAAAAATAAAAAAAAAAGTCAGAAAAAAGTGAGGTGAGTCTCCTCCGAAATGCATTCTGACATTTCTCTTGCTTTTTTCCCCTATAATTTCAAATACTTGTTTTATATCCGAGCGATACCTATATAGATACGCTAAGTGCTCAATTCCAATAAAGAACCACTTTGCGGTGTAGGTACATATGTTTTTCATGCTCGACAGTGCTCCGAGTATTAAACACCAGCCTCCTTACTCACAGATTCGAGAATTTTTTTCTTCTCCTTTTTCTTCGCCCTTGCGTCTCTCGTGCCGTGATCTTTTTTTGCCTCGCCAATCAGTGCCACCAGACTCAGAGGTCAATTACACTGGTCTGTTTTTCCACGGGGTTCTCTCAATAGCAATTTATATAACATCAATTTCCGACAAATTCATTTCCGTTATGTAACACTCCGGCAGGCTACCTTCGAGTCAGTTCTTGCGAAAGGCGAGTAGGGATCTCATCCGATGGGTATTTCACACTCGTTTGTTTTAGCTCGAGGATTTTTTTTTTTTTTTTTTGAAAATCTCTTTTTTAGAATTTGTAGGTTTGCGGTGTAGACGGTAGACGTGGTCAAAGTTTTCGGACGCTTTCTTATCGTCAGTTTTTGAAACCATTCATTCCAATTCTTATAGGATGACGTACAATCCAAATTATGACTTGGAATTCCGACTCGATGTCCTCGATAGTATAATTAAACAATATCAACCTTCGAAAACGGGAAATCCATATTTTTGACCCCGCGGGTCGATTTTCTCGCTGCACTGAAAAATTAATTTCTATCTTCATGTATACACTTTGGTCGAATTACGTTTAAGGGGCCGCCTGTCCCTAAATTTCGTAACGCTTTTTTCCTGCATTCTTGACCCCGCCTTCTCCCCTCTTGTAACGCTTTTGTAACATAAGTGCCTATCCTTTAACACGTAAAAACAAAATGGCGTAACGCTCTCCTCCCCCCCCCCCCCGNCCCCAGGAGTGTTACGTAACTAAGGGACGGCTCCTAATAAGAGTGCTTTTTTGCACCAAAAATCTCCCCTCACTGAAAAAAAAAATCTCGGTGTATTTACTAAGAAAAGGGTAAAATTACCAAGAATTCAGGGTTCTATTTGATCCCAGTTTTTTCTTGGTAAAGTTACCATTCATGGAATTGGTAATTTTACCGAGAAATCTCGGTAAAATTATTGAACTATCTCGGTAATTTTACTGGACCTTGATAAAAATGCCAATATTTTTTATCGACTGTGGTAGAATTACCGAGATAAAATGGCAAAGTTACCGGGAATTGATTACCAATAAAAGTGGTATTCTCCCCTGAAAAAAACAGTAAAAATACCAGTTTTTAGGTAAGCTTACCAGTCTGTCAAGGTAAAATTACCAATAAATGGTAAAAAAAAGTGAGATGGTAAAGGTACCAACGGACCTTGGTAAAAATGCCGAGAATTTTTTTTCAGTGCTCCCCCCCGCCATATCTGTAAGCGGTCATTCCTCTTTGTTAAGTTTGAAGAAATAAATAAAAAAATAGATATTTATGTATGAACATCCATATCCGCTTCGCAATCGTGAAAATTTCGAAAAGCGGAAACCGTGAAACGCACTCGTGAATCGGGCTGGGTTGAATCGTTCGAGTCACGCGCTGAGAAGGTCACTGTTTTTCAAGCTACCGTTATATATTGCTCCTGATCGCAGCGGCAGCGGTCAACAAGTGAATAATTCCACGAATTACATAAGCCCAGGTCCGTTTATCGGGATAAACAGGAGTTACATAAAAATTTAAAGATAATCCCGTCAAAATAAGAATTTGATAAACTGAGGTAATTATTGGCTCTTAGGCTCTAGTGCACCCTGGTTTCTTGAGGTGCTTCGATACCGATATTTGGATAGAAATGAGCAAACAGGACATATCGACATTCGAATTTTTTAAAATTAGACCATCTATTCAATGGATGAATCTTCGATTTTCACTATCGGTCGTCCTTTATGGCCTATGGCATTTGGCTTTCGGTTGGCATAACCGAACTTTTAAACGAAACTATAGGTACCAAAAAGATAGCGCGATTGTATGGATCGTACAAAAAAAAAGTCAGTTGCATATCGACGGTGAAACTACCAAACCACGTATCTCGGTTTGCGACGTCGCAGACTTCCTGTCATACTTTATTTTTTAAATGAAAAACTACTTAACATCTTGTCTTGAAAATTTCTGTGATTTTTCCTCTTTGTGCGAAGAAAATTCCGTGAAAATTTCAAGGAATGATATTGATTTGGTTTACTTCAAAAATATAAAATGTGAGCGTAGATTTTTAAACACAGCAAACGAGATACGTGGTTTGGTAGTTTCACCGTCGATATCCGACGTATGAATTGAAGAGCGAGGCCCATATTGCGTGTTCCAGCTCCAATAACCGATCTGTTTTTCCTTCAATTTGATGAATTTGATCAAAATAACTACACCATATCTAATTTCCTCTCATATTTTATTTAAAAAAAAAAAAAAAAAAAAAAAAAAAAAAAAAAAAAAAAAAAAAAAAAAAAAAAAAAAAAAAAAANAAAAAAAAAAAAAAAAAAAAACGAAGTAAATTCTAACTTGAAATTTTGTGAGTATACTCCTGATAACCAACAGGAAATTCGTGGAAAGTTTCAAGGTGTCATATTGTTTACTATGTTTAGTTCTTTGTGAAAAAAATGAAATATAAAAGGAAATTAGGCAGCGTGAAATTCAGTTAGACTGATTTTGTAGCGAATAACTATGATCATCCTTACTTGATTTTCATTGATTAGTCTTCTTAAAATTGAGCAATGCCTTTAGCCTTTTAGCCTTTTTAAAACGTTCAAAGCTAAACATGATATATGTATTGAAGAAAATTTGCAATGTCACATGCCAGGCAGCAGTATACAGTTCCGCCATCATCACGTGACTTTAAGGAGTCAAAAAACTTTTGTCAGCGTCTTAGATCTCTCAAAAGGTAGGAAGCCCGCAAATACTCACAGCAAGCTCTTTGCACCTTTGCAATTGCTGTAAAACCATCTTAAAAGCCACACAAAGCGCGAAGTGACGTGTCATTCCTTCCGTTCTCATCTTACTTGCGGTTGAGGCTCGATGAAGTGACTAATTTGTTAACCGAGCACCATCATTTTGTTTACATTCTATTTCCGCGGCAGTGATAATACCGGACGAAAAATGTTAGATTCAGTTTCAATATTTCACATCCAAAACTATGTCAAGAAATTCCAAGTGACCCCGAAATGGTTGGGCGGGGGACAGAGCCCCCCTTGGCCCCCTCTAAAAAAATTCAATGTCACTAAATTAACGTGCAGACTCAAGAAAAACATCTTCTCCTTGAGATCAACCACCAGGAATCCAAATTCGACGTCCCGAAGCCCAACAAAAGTTCGCTGATATAATGCAGGGGGCCCCAAATTTTGTGAATTCACAAAATAAAGGATCTCCAGTATTACATTATACCGAATCTTTGGGGGTTTCGGGGCTGTCAGAATCGGGCTTACCGGAGAACATCCTTTTCCTAAGTTTCTGAGTTTTAGCGACATTGAATTTTTGACAGGAGGGCTCTGTCCCTCACCTTTCGAGGTCAATATTTCGAATAGGATTGGACGATTTTGGATTTCTTTGTATCGCTTGAGGACAAAATTATCCGTACCTCCTGAATTTAATGAAGTATTATCAAAAATGTTGACGAAAAATCTAATTTATGAAGTTACGACTCCCCTTTCGCTCTCCGATGGAGGCCGGAAGGGCTACAGGGCCGTGAAATTTGCATTCCTTTGGCGATTCCGACTTCATTCGATCTAGAATAACCGATATGAAAACCTAATATAAGTGATCATGGGACACCTTGTATCCTCATATTTATTTGATGCGTTGATTCTATTCTATACATCTAACGTAAACGAGTCAGGATCTTTCACAACACTCACAACCTCAAGTTCTGCCGCGCTAAGGAAAAACGCCGTATGAACATTCGAGAGTTGCCAAATTTCCTTCGATAAAGTGTATATTTTTGGGGGGAAGCTATGGATATTTTCCCTTGTGATTTTCAGGAAATTTAGGTGAAATTGCGAACAAAATTTTCCGAAAAATTGGAAGAAAAAGATTTACAAATTTTCCCGAAAATTCGTGATTTACTGAAGGAAATTTGGCAGCGCCTGGTGGCTCATACAGCTTTCTCCCTTAGCACGGCAGAGTTCAACCATCAAAATATATCAGCAGTTGAAAAATTTTGAACGATGGATGGTGACTGTAAGTTACCAAAGGCTTCATTTTGATGACACTTATTCTTGGTCAGATAGCGAAAGTAGATCCTGTGGTGTTTTGCCTCTGAATAATGCTTAGGAAAGTCGTTTTAACTGTGTCACAAGCCAGTTTGAACCAGACAGCATCTGAATCATTTGCAATAATGATCTGCTTAAATATTACAAAGTAGCCTCCTCACAACTTTTTAAACAATCTTCTCGGAGAAAGCGGCGTAAGAGTTGCACTTTCTCTCTTTCCCTTGCGGTGCTTTCCGCATGCCGTACACCCTCAATTGGTCGTATTTCTGCCGAACAGAACTATGTGCTCACGGCGTGAGCTCTATTATGCACACGTTCTTATGGGTCTCACGGCTCATGGCTCAACGCACGTAGTGCTATTTGGCAGAAACGTCCAATTTACACATCTCTATATATGGATTACATTTTGCAATAAGGAACCACTATCTCTGGCTCTTCCATAAAAACACATATCTTTATAGGGAAACCAATGGCATCTATGTTGTTTCTGGAATGGGCCAGAAATAGTGGTTCCTTATTGCAAAATGTAATCCATATAAGCTTTAAAGGATAATTTTTTCACGGATCAAATCCACGTCTCGTAATACCAAGAAGTCTGGCAAAGTAGCCAATTGCAAACACGAGAATCTAGTATTAATCATTAATTTTTCCTCAGTTGAGCAGGTTTCAAAATTCGATGTTTCCCGCACAAAGGAACGTAACTCCATTGCAAGGTTGCAAAATCGACTCAAACATTTCAATGTTTTACGAGGGTGTAACTTTGCAATTTTTGTCCAAAATTTGACTGATTTTTCCTTTGAGATCATGAATAAAGTCAGTGAAATTTTCAGTTAAAGGCATCCAAGTTTATCCAAGTAAAAATTCAATTTGCGAGGAAAAATTTGGCAACTGTGAAATGTAGTTACGTTCCTTCGTCTGGAAGACGACGATCCAATAATTGGACTGCATTTTGCAATTCGGAGCTTTAAATTCTAACTCATCTGAAAAAAAAAAAAAACACTGATGTGCATAAGAAAACTAATGGCACATACGTTGTTTTTAAACCTGGCCGAAATTTATAGTTGTCAATAGCAAGATGTAGTCCAATTGATCCAATAATTTTCTCTTACAGAAGGAGTGAAAGACGATTTCCAAAGCCAGCAGCCTGATTGTTGAAATTTATATCGAGACGGCAAGAGTCGAATATCGATTTCTTACCCGCACGGAGAAAAAAAACTCGTGCGTGGGACCCGAAGTTTAGGTCATATGGATCTCTGAAGTTTTCAGATTGAGCATCTGAACACTTTAGGTCTAGCTGTCGAGGTTCGGATCACACATCTGAAACTTCAGTTCTCACATCTGAAGTACTTCGGTTCTCACATCTGAAGTACTTCAGATGTAAGAACTGAAGTTTCAGATGTATGACCCGAACTTCGGCAGCTAGACCTAAAGTGTTCAGATGCTCAATCTGAAAACTTCAGAGATCCATATGACCTAAACTTCGGGTCCCACGCACGAGTTTTTTTTCTCCGTGCGGCGTAGATAGGGCCATGTCTTATTTTATCCTGCCGACATAGCCAGTTAAAGTTTCAACTATCGGGCTGCTGAAGCCAATTGAAAAAGCGCAGGTTAAACTTATTGTTATATGTATATGGCTTAATGGGAATTTTGAACTTTCGGTCGATTCTGTTTAAAGCACGTCTTCAGTATCGTCTTCTTCCTTATACCTTCTTTATACTTTAGCGAGGATGAATAAAATTCGTTTCTCCCGTGGCAAAACGGAAGATATAAATCGTAAATATTATACCCATAAATCTTTATTGGTCAATGTATCTGTTAAGTGGCTAAATATAAGGAAAATATGCTCCATTCCTAAGAGGATCCTGACCTCTGATACCTCTGTGATTTGAAATATCTATGCTTTGTTATATAAATAAACCTTGTTTTAAACAAGTCCTTCTAAGCCTAATAAAAACCGAGAAATGGGGCATGAATCTTGCTGAATCGCTGACCTACATCCGCCGAATCAGAAATTCTCACCTGAGATCCAGATTTTGACCGAGGTTCGTTTACACTACCACCAGGACGATGTTGGTGTGTTTGGTCACGATACTCATAACCTTGATCTTCATTCCGATACAACTCGGCATCGTGAATGCAGTTGTTTTGATTTAATGGTAGGAATTTTTTATAGATTGCGAGAGTGTCGTGGCCGCCATACCGGGTGTCCCAGGATTAAGTACGAATATTGAATGAGTCGATTTTTTGCGTCAAAAGAAGACGTTTTTGTGGTATAATTTTTTTTCGAAAAATGCTTTTAGTGGGGGCCCCATTAACCCCACTTTTTATTATCAGCTCCTATTATTCCCTATTAGTCCTTATAATCTCGAAAACGATGAGTTATAGCGAAAAAACGAAGGAGACATTTTCTCAATATTTTTCAACGAAATCTTATGGTGCCGTCAAAAGTTCAATTCTTGTCGCTAAAAACATTAATTTTGGCCACTTTTAGATTCGGTACCCCCCTAACCCCACTCAAAATGAGTTTTTCATTTTTTGGAGGTCAAAAATGAAAAGGACGCTTAAAATTACTCCCATTTACCAATTTTCATTAATATTGGTTAATAAACATTGCCGCAGTGTTAAAAAGGCGATTTTTTTCCTACAATTTTGGGGAGTCGTGGCGTCCAGGGAAAGCGTTTTTGGAAAAAATGTATACTACAAAATCGTCTTTTTTTGACCCAAAGAATCGACTCCTTCAATATTCGTACTTAATCCTAGGACACCCTGCATTTATTAGTCTTATCTATCTTTAAACTTTGGCCCGTGTCGACTTGAATTTTCCAAAATTTTCGATACTTTAACGGGAAATCCGCAAATGAATCAATACTTTTACATAAACTTGAAATAAAAAATTTTATGAATGACTGACTGGACATGTCTCAAACTCAATATTGATGCTAGAGTTTCACATAGAGTCCATAACAGGAAAATTGATGCTAGATAAGGGTCATCAATTTGTAATTGATTATTACTTCATTAGATTATAGAACCTGAATCCCCGATTCTTATTTTTTCCTTCTTTCTCTAATCATAACTTTATTTGACTGATCTCTCGGGTCATTTTTTAATTTATCAATTTATTTGAATTAATTTGTCGGAGTTAAGCGAAAACTGGTTGATAACTAACTTAGAAAGTGAAATTGCTGCCAGTGCCGGATTTATCTCGTGCGAGATAGATTTAGGCGCCTCTTAAGGAGTGATCTGAAGGAGACCCCGAAGCCAAAAAGAAATCTACGAAACATTTTAAACATATTGAGTGTTCATGTTGTACTTTGGTATATATTCAGTACTTACTTTCCGTCTGTTTGTTCGCTAAAATGAAATGGAAAATTGTGAAACAAAAAATTCACAAGATTTATCGTTGTCACCAATGATTTTCGATCCCTACGTTCTTACGTTTCAATGGCTGCATTTGGTCAATTTTAGAGCCCCGAAATATTTAAAATAATATTGATTGCGCAAACCACCAACAATTTAAGCAACCAGCTCATTGGACGAAATCTATCAAAAATAATAATAAAAAACAGATTGAAAATAATAACTCGAGTTTACAAAATCGTAACTTACGCAAGCAGATACTTTTTACATTGCGATTTTGCTAGTCTGGGTGGTTATAGGAGTGATATAACTATGTATTCTTCAATTTTGTGCTCTCAGGTAATGTTTATTGCCTATACAGCAGAACTGAAGGCGAACTTTAAGGAGCGAGTAGAATGTTTGTTTTTCGAGGTAGATAACTATTCGCGCTCCTCTGTAAGTTTTTTGCCTATGCGGCCAAATTGAAGGCGGACCTTAAGTTAATAATATCTGTCAATGGATTCAAGCATAGGCCATTGGTTTAGCAGGGTTTATAGTGCGGGAAGTTTTTAACCATGAAATCGATTCTTTAGCAATTTGTGGAGCTTAAAAATACTGTGACAATTTGGACCGCGTTCAGCAAAAAGGAACCTAGACACATCAGCCATTACCTTTAACTGAGCGATTCAATTTTTTACAAGAGAACGTTTGTGCGGATTCATTTAAAAATGTTCAGGAATTTGCTTTATGCTATGCAAAAAATTTACTGAAAGCAAGAAAACACCCCTACAACCGTTCTCATGTAAAAAATTAATTTGTCCAATGAAACTTGGAAATAACTGATGTGGCTTCGTTCGTTTCTGCTTAACGCGGTCCATTTACCAGACAATTCAACTTTCGTAAAGACTAAAATTGATATCATTATGGGTCATTAGAAGAAAAAAGGGAAAACGATCAACAAAATAAGATTTTTTTTTTTAAATAAGTAAAAATTTAACAGATCCCTGGTAAAAATTGGCAGTAGAATATGTGTTCCAAAATACCATAGACCTACGGCCGGCTGTAAGATTTCCAATAGCTTCTATAGCCGGCTACACAATTTCTTATAGCCTTTTATAGCCGATGGCGATTAAGCAACTCACAGCCAGGCGATAAAGTGTATGCTAAACGTCACTAATTACGGATACTAGGACTTAGTGAGTTTTTGGACCACTGCTCTCTTTTTGGGCCGTAGTATCTTGATTTATTTTGCGAGGAAAGCTCCGTACTTTTGATGGCTGTCTGCCATTCCTAATATATTAGAGCGTCCTCAGTTTCGTATGATCCTATGCAATACTTCCGGTGTGAAATAGTTGCTTCAAGCGCCGTGGCACGCTGCGGTGCGGCAGGCGGGCAGCCAGCGCGAAACGCGCATTGGCGCCTACAAACCTAACAGGGATACTTCACGCGTTGCGCAATGCGTGAAGTATCCCTGTTAGGTTTGTAGGCGCCAGTGCGTCGCCGCTCCGCTTTGTGTTAGGCTCTAATATCTAATCTCGGGGAGTCAGCGTTATTCAACTCATGATTTTGAAATTTTTCCACATCCTGTATGGATTATTATTCTCGTTTTAATTTGATGAAAAATAATATGTATTAAACGAAAATATAACGTGTGTTTTGTAAATATTAAGGTGGTTACGTATTAAACTTAATGATTTCCAAAGCACACGAATTTCTACACAATTTCTTATAGCCTTTTATAATCGATGGCAAAAAAACAACAGCCAGGTGATAAAGTGCAAAGCCCGGCTATAGGAACTATAGCCCGGCTGCATAATTTTTTATAGCTTCGTATAGCCCGGCCGTATAATTTTCTCCGCATTCTACAGCCAGCTATATGTATGATTTTCTGCAGCCTTCTTTAGCCGGCTATAAGAATTACTATGGTATTTTGAAACGCAGTTCTTATCGCCAATTTTTACCAGGGATTTTATTTACAGTCAGGAAAAAGAAGATCGCTTGATGCCTCATATCCTAATTTGTCGTGAAGATGAATGAATGCTGAATAAGCTAAATTGCTACTTCGCCGCGCTAAGGAAGAACGCCGTATGAATGTTCTAGAGTTGCCAAATTTCCCTTGATAAAACATGTATTTTTGACGACATTCATGCACATTTTTCGTTGAAATTTTCAGATATTTTAGATTAAATTGCGTACGAGATTGTCGGAAATTTAGCAGAAAAATATTCACAATTTTTCCTGCAAATTCGGTATTCATCGAAGGAAATTTGGCAATGACTGATGGCTCATACGGCATTCTTCCCTAGCACGAAAATGCTGGGAATGAAATGGGTTCAAAAACTACTCAATTTCTTCTCATTCCGCGCGAAGAGAGATCTTCGACGGTTGCTTGTGTAAAAATAGCGATATAAAAAAAAGAAAACAAGTTTTCATGACTATTTCACGGGAAAAAATAAGTGCTTATCAATCGGTTTTCGGTGGATTCACTCTAGTCTATCCTGTCTCTTGAAGTATTATCTGTGTATCTTTCTCTTATTCTGTAACTCTTAATTTTTTTCCTCCTCTGCATTTTTCTGCGCGCTTGTGCTCTTTATCTCTTTAACACGTGTCATCTTTCTTTTGGTATTATAGCTCTTTTCCCTCAATCTTTTATGGCAGGTTAAAGAACTATTAAACTGTCATCCTCATTTAAATTTTAGTGTTGTTAAAGGTTAAATTCGACCTGCATTGCGGTGAATCAGACTTGGCTCGGTGGAACAGCCATGTGCGTTAATTTTACTTTGTTTATTTTATCGATTATCTTTCCTCGAATCGTATAATCTGTGAATGGTTAAAGCTATTTTTTTGAGTACACGAGTTCATATTTATCATTGATCGGTTTAATGGAAACTTCTCTGTAGCTTTGGAGGTAGAAAGCAGTTCTCACAATATTTGTTTAGATATTTTTGTTATGAGTAGATTAGCATCTCTGATTCTTGCAAATAGCGATTTGACTCATGGTTGTTACTTATTTGTGCTACACTGAAAAAAAATTCTCGGCGTTTTCACCAAGGTCCGTTGGTACCTTTACCATCTCACTTTTTTTTTTACAAATTATTGGTAATTTTACCAAGACAGACTGGCAACCTTACCTAAAAACCGGTATTTTTACTGTTTTTTTCAGGTAAGAATACCACTTTTATTGGTAATCAATTCCCGGTAACTTTGCCATTTTATCTCGGTAATTCTATCACAGTCGATAAAAAATATTGGCGTTGTTACCAAGGTCCAGTAAAATTACCGAGAAAGTTCAATAATTTTGCCGAGATTTCTCGGTAAAATTACCAATTCCATAAATGGTAATTTTACCAAGAAAAAACTGGGATCAAATAGAACCCTGAATTCTTGGTAATGTTACCCTTTTCCTAGTAAATACACCGAGATTTTTTTTTCAGTGTAATTTCATTTTTTTGCAAACCATATCTTGGCTCCTGTAATTTACGCGTTCATTTTTGGAAGATCAAGTTTTCAGCCAGCTCCATTTTAGTTTTAATTTTAAAAAATAGATCTTTTGCGCTAATTTTAAACACCTCAGATCGAAAATGTTACTTCTCTACTTATCAGTTGGACGTATTTATGCTAAAAGGAACTATGTACATAGGGTTTGCGCGAGACATAGTTCCTTTTGTCATGAATACGTTCAGTTATCGTTCCGATGATTGGATTTTAACCGTGAAATTGATATTACAATTATTATTGATCAACGAAACATGAGTGTGTTACATTTTTACGTCATTTTTAATTTACTTTTCTGGACACTTAATTTCACATTTAGCCTTTAACATCGAAAGGGAAGAAAGAGGATGAAGAAGCTGCAGTTTCAAAAAACAGTTGTTGTGTTGAGAACGCCCGCGTGGAATAAATGTGATAATTTCAATCACGGTTTCTGGTTGATTTTGGCGCCGACCAGAAGTGTACACTGGTAAAAAACCTCTTGGTTCAAGAGTGCAGTTTCTTGTCGCCGGATTTAAGAGTCTGAACTCTTGTTTCAATGCAAAATCCGCTTGAATCAATGCAAAATCCGCTTGAAACAAGAGTTCAAGACTCTTAAATCCGGCGACAAGAAACTGCACTCTTAAGTCATTGCACCGCGGCATTGGTCCAAGAGGTTTTTTTTACCAGTGTAGTCCCAACAGACAGAGACCACTTCAATCAGACCACCAGACCATTCAACTTACGCATTTCTGGCCATAACCCAACCATACCTTTGGCTGGTGCGACAAAATTTCTGATCGCCGTCAAAATCAATCAAGACTATAATTGAAATAATCTTACTTTCTTCCCGCAAAACAAGTATTAATCCTTAGACGACAATGTGTTCTGCATTGGCGGAACCAGCGAATTGGCAACATTGTTTTTCTTCATTTAAACCTATGGAAATGTGTCGATTCTCAGAGGGGCCAGGTGCTCCGACAAGAATCGATTATTTAGCATGGGTATAAATGGAGGGAATCCTCTGTTGCCCAATTGCTGGATCCGCCTCTGGAGGCCGATTATTGAAATTGATACACAAAGCTATTGACAAAGAAGACAAAAGGGAAATGGAGGGACCCTATTGGTGGAAGCAGGTGGTTGCAATGGACAAAGGAGATAGGTAATAGACCAACTAAAGGGAACTCACGAGAGACCCTGTAGTTCGTCCATCATTTTCTCCCTTAGTCTGAAGGAACCACTCATTTCACCCAATAGGATCGCTCTATACTCCCTATGTCTTCTTTGACCATAGCTTTGTCTTTCAATTTCAACGGCCCGCTGGTGCTGCTAAAACTTCATCTCCTTGGACTACGATCCATTTTCCCATGTATGCTCTTTACGAAAAAAATGTTCTTGAGAAAATGTTTTGAGAATGTTCTTTAAATTATTTTTAGCGTCATAGAGACGGGAAAGATCCACCCTTGGAGGAACGTCTTTTTTATCCGCGCACTCATACTTGGATTGCATTTTGCAAAAAGGAACCAGAAGAATTGCGATGATGCTAAGATTGTGCATTTTCATCCTTTGCAATAAAATTACTGAAACCATGAAAAAATGTGAAATTTACATTGTAACTTTGTCTTAAATTTACTGTTCTTAGCGAGTAAAATAAAAACTGTTGATGGATAATCAGGGTTTTCTTCCAAGACAAGAAGTTCCACTATCTTAGCAACATTGCAATGCTCCTGGTTCATTTTTGCGAAATGCAATCCACTTTCTTTGGTCTTTTAAGGGATTTACTACGTGTTTAATTGACGCGACAAACAACGGTCAACGATCGGGAGAGGATGTCCAATAATTGTGAGTGCCAACCTGCACGTCCATCGAGTCGCTAGGCGCAGAGGTTGCCGTTGGCAAGTGTAATGGAGCAAGGTTGGACCCGATTGGACCACTGGACCACCATGGTCATCGTCTTCCAGATCTTTCTATGCCGGGTTTGCCGTGTGCAATGATGCACCCCACATCGATGATATCAAGGAAAACAATAAACATCTCCACCCATTCGAATTCTCCAAAACTATCGCGTACATACTGTCATCTATGCTATCGTTCTAAGGAAGAACGCCGTATGAGCCTTCAAACGTTGCCAAGTTTCATTTAAAAACCCCCGAATTCGCTGAGAAAATTGTGAATATTAATTTCCAAAATCTTCAGACTATTTTTTACGCAATTTAATCCAAAATATCTGAAAATTTAAAGGACAAATGTGCATAAATATCGTCAAAAATACATGTTTTATCGAGGGTTTGGCAACTCTCAAATGTTCATACGACGTTATTCCTCGCGCCTCACACCAATGATATCAAGGAAAACAAAAAACGTCTCCACCCATTCGAATTCTCCAAAAAATTAGCTCAAAAACCTACTCCCTAAGTAGCACAGTGCAATAAAATTAATGTAATAAAATTGCAATTTTTTTACCATGAAATTACGATAATTTTACATCATTTGGTCGATGAAGGCCGATTTTAAACGATCAATTTTACATCTACCAGAAAGACAGACAACTTGCAATGCAAAAAACAAATTCCACAATGAGGTGTCCCTTCGATCAGTAGATAGGCAACTTACATAACACTCCGATGAAGTAGCAATAAGTTTACCATGTAATTGCAATTTATTGCACTGTGCTGCTTGAGTGTCATCTATTTTGGAAAAACAGCTCCATCCTTCTTAATTTCACTCGGAACTAACAATCCTTGGAATATATAATAATTCCTGTGACTCTATGCTCGATAGCCTAAGGATTCTCGTAACCTACTTTTTTGACGGCGTGCAGCGATAGATTTATTTTTATTGGTATTCATCATGAATTGCTTTGATCTCCATTCTATTTAATTACCTTACTACAGTGACCTTAACCTTAGCACCTACAAATCTAGATCACATACGTAACGAGTTTCACATGAGTTGGTGTCTTGAATTACCTCACTCAGATCTTTCAAACAAAACATGAAATCCTCAACTGATTTGCTGTAAAAGACAGATCCAGAGTATTTGCCGATTATTCGCGATTTTTCCCACTCTGGAAAGCAGTTGTGTTTACATAACCCCTCAACATAGCCTCGGAAATTTTGAAAGTAATATTGTAGTAACATTGAAACGTCGTCCTCGCGGTAGCGTGATGGCACCTTCGAGCCCAAGACTCCCCGACCGGAAAGCCTCCTCTCTCCCTCAAAAAAAAAAAAAAAAAAAAAAAAAAAAAAAAAAAAAACGGCATCTTTCAAAAAAATCTTGCTAGTATCAACCATGAATATTTCCTATTGGCCTAATTAGAAACTTGAAAATACCGCAAATATGATAAAAGCTCGATCTTCACGCACGTAAAGCCCTTTCATCATACGCCAAATTTCCACACCGCCCATTCCCATAAACGGAGCTGATGAGAGGCTAAGGTGCCCCCCCCCCCCCCCCGAAATTTGAAATAGTATCATCTACAATCATAGATTGTAAGCCATAGCACTGGCCCAAACATAATTAGAGAACTTGAGGGGCAAGCGAAATAAGAGCAGTTTTTGAAAAAATTGAGGTATCAATGATTTCAACTTTCTTTACGCGCCGCACAGTGGATCGAGTCGATTGGAGATGTCGGACAAAATTTGGAAACTTTAAGCGCTTATTACTCCGTTTATTCAATACTTTGAGGTTTTAAAAGTGGTTCCGTTGAATTTCTTGTGAAATTTTCTTTCAGTAGCATCCCTTAAAATTAAAATTTTGACGAAATTAACATAAAAATTTGCAATTATAGTAAAAAATGTCATACTCAACCTCTCTAATTGACTCGATCTACTGTGCGCCGTACGGCTCTATGTAAATTTGATATATGCCGCCAGTATATGCCATTGGTTTCCTTATTCAGAGAGGTGCTTTTACAGAGGAGCCAGGGTACCTTATTGCAAGATGTAATCCAACTCTACAATCCTGTTGCATAGGAAGTATCGAAAATGTGGGTTGGCTCCTTTCTAATAAACTCGGTCCAAATAGGACAGGAAAAGGCAGGGACAAGGTTGAAAAACACAAAAATTTACAAAACACGAGACGTTTCGACCGGTCTCAAATTTTGCATTAAGGAACCACTATATTTCTTTAGAAACAACGTAGATGCCATTGGTTTCACTCTGCAGGAAGGCGCTTTTATAGAAGAGCCAGAGATAGTGATTTTCTGGCTATATCTATCCTGACTATTTCTGGCTCATTTTAGAAACAACGTATATGCCATTGGATTCCCTATGCAGAAAGGTGCTTTCATAGAAGAGCCAGAAATAGTGGTTTTTCTGGCTACTTCTATCCTCACTATTCCTGGCTCATTTCAGAAACAACGTATATGCCATTGGTTCCCCATGCAGGAAGGTGCTATTATAGAAGAGCCAGAGTTCCTCATTCCAAAATGCACGGAGAAAAAAACCTCGTGCGTGAGACCCGAAGTTTAGGTCATATTGATCTCTGAACACTTTCAATCTTTTCAGATTGAGCATCTGAACACTTTAGGTCTAGCTAACGAGGTTCGGATCACACATCTGAAACTTCAGTTCTTACATCTGAAGTACTTATTCAGGTGTGAGGACCGAAGTTTTTTGGATGTGAAAACCGAAGTACTTCAGATTTAAGAGCTGAAGTTTCAGATGTGTGATCCAAACCTCGTTAGCTAGACCTTAAGTGCTCAGATGCTCAATCCGAAAACTTCGGGGATCCATGTGACCTAAACTTCGGGTCCCGCGCACGAAGTTTTTTTCTCCGTGTAGAAGAGCCAGAAATAGTGGTTTTTCTGACTGTTTCTATCCTGACTATTCCTGGCTCATTTAAGAAACACCGTATACGCCATTGGTTCCCCATGCAGGAAGGTGCTTTTATAGAGGAGCCAGAGTTGCAAAATGTAATCCAATTTCACGATCCTGTTGCATAGGGAGTATACGCACCATGGTAGCTGCCGTCCTGGGGGGCTGCGGCTTTCACTAAATGCGCCGTAACATATACCTAGGCAAAAAGTCAATTTGGCCCCTAAAAAATTTTCAATGGCGCCTAAAAATCGGGCTTGATGTGCCGCATGGCTCCTAAGACTCAGAGGTGAGTTTCAGCACTATTAGTACGGCAGTTCTACGATCCTGTTGGATAGGAAGTATACGCACCATGGTAGCTGCCATCCTGGGGGGCTGCGGCTATCCTCCGTCGGGGGGCCTGGGCGGGGGTCACTGCACGTGGGGGCGGTTGGCGGTTTCCGGGTCGGGCACTGGAGGTCACGATCGCGGGCGGCGACGAGGATCGGAAGCTGTCGAGGTGCGCACTGAGGACTGATCGGGGACAACGGCGAGTCAGGTGGATTCGAGTCCGCGGTGCGTCGGGAAGGAACGCGATCGGATCGGATCGGATCGGCTCGGGAGCGCGGACGCGTGAGGCGGATTGCGAGAAGATCAAAGGTGCACTTGCTCCGGCTTTTAAAAGGAATTAGCCACCGCGATGGCAGCCGCCGCACGGTGGATCGAACCAATAGGAGAGGTCGGACAAAATTTAGAAACTTTAAACTTTTATAGAGTCCCTTTTTACTGAGAGTCAAGACAATGCGAATCCATTTCTGATTGGTTAACCGGATTTTAGGCCTTCACTCGGGTTCGACAAGGAACAAACGGAATGAGAGAAGGAACGGAGAAAGGAATTTAAGAATGGGCCGATCAAAGATTACGAAAAACGTTCAATTTGTGTAATCTTTATTCCCGTTTGTGACTCCACGAGGGGTGTTGTCTTGACTCTCAGTATAAAGGGACTCTAAACGCTTATAAGTCTGTTTATACTCAACTTGGAGGTTCTAAAAGTGGCTCCACTGGTTTTCTCGTGAAATTTTCTTCAAGAAACACCCCTTACAGTTTACAATGTGACTGAATGATCATCAAAAATTACGATTGTAGTCAAAAATTTCATGTCCGACCTCTCCGTTTGACTCGATCCACTGTGCGCCGCTCCGGATCGCATCGGGGCCGGGGGGATCCGAGGCCTTACGTAACCCCATCTCCGCCGAGCTCTGTTACGTAACCCGAGTGCGGATTATTTATTTATTTACGCGCCCGAGACGCTTATGTATCCGCCGGGATCTTCCCAGGAGCCCTGCAAGAGTATCGTGTTGGCGAAAAAAGGAAAAGAAGGTGGGTGGGAGGGGCGAAAAATTATTAAGATTGACAGAAAGTAATCGATAAAAAAAAACCCTTCGGAAAATCTCGAGAAACGTCCTGAATTAGATCAACCACGGACACTCATTTGTCCGCCAGGATCTCCAGAGAGCCCTGATTGGTACCCTGGGCATGAGCGATTTTTCAACGAAAAAAGAAAGAAAAGAAAAGAAAAGAGAGGAAGGGGGGGAAACGTTGATAAGAGGAGGCAAAACGTACTAGAGCAATCTTGAGAAATACCATACTATAGATAAACTTCAGTCACTTACTCATCCGCTGGGATCTTCTCTAGGAGTCGTGACCGGGCAAGAGTACCATGTTGGCGAAAGAAGAAGAAGGAGATGGGGGAGGAAGGGGCGAAAAATTGATGAGAGGAGGTAAAGTGTACTCAGAAAAGAGGTGGAAAAACTTGGAAAAATCTCGAGGAATACCATACAATAGATCAACTGCAGACACTTATTTATGCGTCGGGACCTTTCTACGGAGCCCTGATTGTTGCCCTGGACATGAATAATATTTCAGCAAAAAAAAGATGAGGAAGGAAGGGGCAAAAAATTGATAAGAGATGGCAAAACGCACTCAGGAAAAAGGGGAGAAAAACTTACAAAAATCTCGAGAAATACTACATAATAGATCAACGGCAAACATTTCTTTATCCGTCGGTATCTTCCAGGGTGTCCTGATTGGTACCCTGGGCAAAAATGTAATTTCAGCAAAGACAGAGAAAAAAGATGGAGGAGAAAGGGACAAAAAATTATAGAAGGAGGCAAAATGCACTCGAGTATGACGGTGAACAACTTAGAAAAATCTCGAAAAATTCCCTACGGTAGATCAACCGCAGTAACTTACATATCCGCCGGGATCATCTCTGGGAGTCGTGGCTGGGCAAGGACGTCCTTCCAGCGGAAAAAACATAAAAAAAAACGGGAGAAAGGGGCAAAAAATTTATAGGAGGAAACAGAATGTACTCAGGGAGAGTGAAAAAACTTCGGAAAATCTTCAGAAGTGCCCTGAAACAGATCAACCACGGACACATTTTTATCAGCAAGAATCAAGCGAAACCGTTATTTCAGCGAAAAAAGGAGAAAAAGATGGAGGAGGAAGAGGCTAAACATTGATAAGAAGAGACAAAATTTTCTCAGGAGGAGGGGGAAAATTTTCGAAAAATCTCAAGAAACGCCATATAACACGCCAACTGCAAACACTTATGTATCCGTCGGGATCTTCCAGGAAGCTTGATACCCTCGGCAAGATCGCCAACTCAGCGAAAATGGAGAAAAAAGATGGAGAAGGAGGAAGGGGCAAGAAATGATAATAGGAGCCAAGTATACAGCGTTTTCTAGGAAATTTATACCCGTTGGACGAAATCCTGGATGCGGATTTTTAAGACTACTTACTTCCATTACAAATCCCTTGAAATGGAGATGTTGCATTGGTGAGGAATTTGCGATTTGACTGTTGATTCTCATGTAAAAAGTTCGCGAGAAACACGATGGCGCCACTGGTTTTCTCTGAAATCAACTCCCAAGCTCAAAAAAAGCTCTCAAGTTGAGGCCAAAATGGAGGGATATCCCACCCTACCCTGAGAGTCCACCTCTACATCAAGACAAACTCTCCATGCAAAGATAGGGAGCAAATACATTAGCAGGGTTGTCGTGTTTTCAGTTTTAGA
The DNA here is from genome assembly GCF_001854935.1 of Bemisia tabaci. Taxonomy (NCBI): domain Eukaryota; kingdom Metazoa; phylum Arthropoda; class Insecta; order Hemiptera; family Aleyrodidae; genus Bemisia; species Bemisia tabaci. The sequence goes on along the minus strand of NW_017547102.1, from coordinate 3,316,989 downwards.
GTGCCCAAGTAAAGTGGCAGCCCTGTCAATGTATTTGCTCTATATCTTTGCATGGAGAGTTTGTCTTGATGTAGAGGTGGACTCTCAGGGTAGGGTGGGATATCCCCTGCGGAACTGCACCCGAAAAGAATGTAAGGAAACGGAGGACAAAGCTCCGAGACGGTAGCCGGAGGAGTAACCGAAATCACCGGGTATAAAATTGAAGGAGCGTCTTGCGTTCTATTACCCGTCCTCGTCACCGACACTGATGACGTCAGCGGGAGAAGAGAGATCCGGTGTGTCACCTTCAACGCACTTATCAAGTCACCCCCACCAATTCCTTCGATCACTATTTCGTCAAATTCGACTGTTTTTGGTTTCGCGCTGTTGGGATCTAGCAAGTCGGATACAAGCCCAGAGAAAAAAGGTGTCCAGCCAACGTTGACACAATATTACTCACCGTTTTAACAATTATATTTTATATTAAACTATTGCGTCGATATTTAAAGAATATTGTGAGAGTCAGCATTTAAATAAAAGTAGCAAAATATTCTTATTTGGATTTTTACAAGCATCATATAAAGAGAAAATGCTCAAAAAATATTGAAGAATTACGGAGTGAAACAGTTTTCAGGTGAATAAGAGGCCAACTTTTAAAAAATTATAGTAAAATACTCCAAAAATATCAGTATTAAATCCTACAATAATAAATTAATGTTAATGTTTTAACTCTGGCTCAAATCCGACATGCATATCACTTAATAGGCACGTGTTTGGCACAATTTTGGGAATTTTTAGACAACAATTTTGTCTCGTCGTGTTTTCAGCCTTGTTTCCCCTATTGTTTCAAATTCATCAGCAATAAGATAAAGATAAAATACGGCCTTTATACGAGTAGCATACTCAGGAATCAAGGAATATACACATCAAACTTTAGTTTGTTTACAAGCAAAGTGTTAAATTCATCAAATTATCGTCTGCTTGCAATTCGCCTTCAATTTTCCCGCATAGGCAATAAACATACCAAGGAATTTCACATTGTTATTCTGCTTGAAAAACTAAAAAATATCTCGCTGCATATTGGCGGTGAAACTGCCGTAACGCATTTTTCGATTTAATGACTCGTAGTTAGTAATGCTCCTGGGTCTGGTAAAATTTCGGGAAGAAATGCGATAGATAAAAATGCAGTGGCCTTTATAGACTTTCCGTCTGAATTTATTTATAAAAATAATAATAATAATAAATTTCCAATCGTTATTTCTCGAATTTGTCTCTGATTTTTCCTCTCTGTCTGAATTGTGTATCTAAATCTCTCTTTGAGGGATCATCCATGAGAATTTCAAGCAATAACTTAGGTTATAAGTAAATTGTTTTGTTCTCATTCGCTAAAATATAACGACGGTGTAAGTCTGCAACCAGGTAATTCGTTTGCGGTGTTTGAAAATCTCCGCTCCTATTTTATTTCTTCAAAGGAGAACAAGTCGGCATCATTCCTTGAAGTTTGCGCAGAATTTTACTCGCACGGAGAAGAAAAATCACGACAATTTAAAAAAAAGTAAAGTATGACCTCGCGGTTGCAGACTTCCACCGTAGATATTAGGAAACGGAACTTTTGGACGTGCAACGAGATACGCATTCCTGCAGTTTCAATGCCGATAAGTTCATTGAGCGAATAAAACCAATCTGTAAGCCTACTATTGCGGATATCTTGCACTTATAATTCGCCTTTAATTTCACTGGATACACTGGGAAAAAAACACATTGAATCTAGAGTCCAGACTCTTAAAAACATCGACAAGAAAAAATACTCTTGATTCAATCAGCGATTTTAGCTTAAATCAAGATCCAATCCTCTTAATTTGAGCAGAGTTTATTTTAATTTAAGCGGAATTTTGATCCGTATTTATTTTTTGAATTTTGAATTTGATCTGATTGAATCAAGAGTCCTTTTTCTTGTCAATGTTGTCAAGAGTCTGGACTCTAGATACAATGTGTTTTTTTTCCAGTGTAGGTGACAAACATTCCGGGGATTACAAATAGTTGTTTCCCTGAAAATTATACAAATATCTCGCCGCATACCATGATTGAAACAACTTGGTCAATGTGTTCGTCTATTGTTGGGTAAAGTGCACTCAAAATTCACCTTCAATTTTGCCAGGTAGGCAACAAACATGCCAGGAAGTGCGAATATTTATCTCTTCAAAAAAAAGCACATCCCGCTGCATACTTCATTGAACCCATAAAACCCATGGTTAGACCTATTGCTGGATGTCGTCTCTTAAATTTCGCCTTCAATTTTTCCTGGTAGGCAACAAACATGCCAGAAAATACGCAGTCATTTTCATAAAAATCTTACAAATCGATTACCAAGGTGCGAAACCACGTATCTCCGTTTGCTACGTTGCAGACTTCCAGTCCGAAATAATTATTACATTCGAAATCTCGTCAACTCAATTTCTCGAGAACTTCTTTAATTATTATTAGTATTAACAGAATATCTCTCATACCTCTGAAGATCATTTAAGCACCATGATGATGTTTCATTTTACTGGACCGTTCTATTAAAATAATAAAACACGAGTGGAAACTTGCAACATCGAAATCGGAGGTACGCATTTTTCGACGTTATCCGTCGATGTATTTTTATCTTATTTTACACGCATTATCATTCAATATATTGTCAAATTTTATATTATATTGTAAACGGACATGTTTATAGAACGTGAGCAACTTTAAAAGGGTTTTCTTCTTCTTTTCCTTCCTCTCCCCAATCCTTTTCTTTTTCTTCCACTTTTTCATGTTTTGCTTTTCTTTCTTCAGATTTTAAGAGTTTCCTCTGACTACAATTATGTGATTTGTAGGCTTCTTGCAAAATTCTACCAAGATCACAAAAGCGGTAAAATTCAAAAAATAAAAAAAAAAATAATTATACAATTCAGTTCAGGTGGTGTGTGTGTATAAGCTCCGCCGTGACAGTGAGCGCGCGGGATTAATTTACCCGTCACTTTGAAATTTCCCGCGACAATTCAAATTCTGTTACGTTGGTCACTTGGAGAAGCGGGAAAAAAAGTTGGCAGTGCTGGTAATGATTCTAACCTCAAAGTCAAATCAAAACAAACCGAGAATGAGAATGTGAAATGTGATTGTGAAATCTTTGTGAAACCCTGTATCTTTAATTTAAGTTAAGCTCTAATCATTGTAATTGTTAAATAATCGTCTTTGTCTTTTAGTTTTTAATGTATACCGTGGTTTCTCCGTTTGCGTCGGGGTAACATCTAAATCACACAGCAATGTTAGTTGATGGATCTGATACCTGCATCCTGAATCTCAATCGTTTGACCAAATCTATTTTATTTACTTGATATGACAAATGTATGCATGTTTTATACTATAATCATCGAAGAATACTCAGCCAATGACTTGAAACCATTGCCATGTGAAACATTGCAATGATCGCATCAAACCTCTCACTCTACCTATGTGCGTGGTAGAACCACCCTGGTCTGAATCTCATTCTTCTGGCACTCTAAGTTTATGCTACAATCCTCATGCTTGGTCCAGCTAATAAATCAGGAACATGCACGCTTTTCAAACATCGCAAAAGCATGTTATCTCAAACTTTCTTGGAAGTAAACTGAGGCACAAGAAAATCATATGCATTTTATTCCTGTTCCTATTTATTCTTTTTTGCACATGGGACCAGCTGATATTTTCCCTTTACGTCTACAAAGTGCCAACAGGCCTGAATTGTTACAAAGACCAACAGAAAGATTTAGCTGTTCTTACGGTCCCTGATTATAAAGTTCCACCAAACAGTATTTTTTTTGTTGAAACATCATGTCGACATGATGAAGGCATCGACATCTCTAAAAGACAAGCCTGTGCCTATGAATCAGCTGCCAAAGTTCACCCAGACTCTGAAATCTTGGTGTTATTTCCGTCTCCGATTTCTCTGGGCACCCAGTCAACGCTCGTCACTGAATTGTTGAAGTATCCCAACATAAAATTGGTGCACATTGACATGGAGAAGTATTTTTCAGATACGCCTCTAGAAGATTTTTACAAGCAAGGCAAGTTAGAGAAGAGCTACTGGCCAAAATCTCATGCAAGTGATGCTCTAAGATATTTGACGTTATGGAGATATGGCGGCACGTACTTGGACTCGGATATTGTTATGATTAGGTAAGAATCAACTAAGCAAGTACCTCATTGCTAATCAGTAATTCAATTTGGAATAGCCCACACTTCTTCTTTTGGTTCATTCAAAAAATAAAACAGTTTTATGAATCACTTGACCACACCTTAGGTTGGTATGGATTCAGTCTTTTCTGAAAAGTAAACATGTGTAAATTTAAGATTTCTATCTGCTGCCTCTTAATTTTTAAAGGATAACACCATTTTTGTCATTTTGCCACTCTTTGCAGAAAACTATCTCATAAGCTACCTTATATCATAGAGGATAAAGGGAGGTTGAAGAGTAATTTCTTATGAACCTTCTAACTTACATCATTAGAGACGACCCGTCTGGACCTTTCTACATCTTTGCCCTATTATTTCTCTCTTTATCTCGCCTATTGGTTGTACTACCTTTTCACATCTTTGAAATGACTGTCAAAACAAAAATTTCCACCACTTTCAGTTTTTCCTCCATGATTTTGCATGTGGAAAATTTTAAAGAGCATTGTTCGTGATGTGCTATTGTAGCCACTATAGTTAAGGCTGTCAAAAAAAAAGTGGAGGCAAAGAAAATTCTGCACTTTTTTCTTAGGAACTCAAAAGTTGCTCCTCCTTTCGCTGAAAATTTTACAAAACATCTATAACTTTCAGCAAGGCAAATTTTTTCTCCAAGGACTTGGTAATTTTTCCTCCAGATACCTACTGAAAGTTTTGTGACGACTCCTTGGCAAGAATATCTTCCTTTTGACTCTTTAAGGTCTTAATATTTTTTCAATAGTTTTTTCATCTTGAGGTGATCTTGATTAATTTTTGTCCGTAGATGTCTTGTTTTCCCAGTAAAAAGTAGCAAGTCTGCTACCTCCTCTGAAAGATTGCCACCGTGTATCTTAGCCCCTATAATTAAATCTTCTCTCAGTTGAAGAGGGATTTTTTTCCTCCTTCTTAGGCATCTAACTCCTGTAATTTGATCATTTTGCAGGCCTATCAATACAATGGAAAATTTTGCGGGTGCAGAATCAAAGACAGACATTGCTGCTGGTTTTTTGAATTTTAATATCAGTGGCGTCAATGGAAGACAGCTTGCTGATGAAATGATCCACGAAATCAAGAACAATTTTCGTGGCTGGGATTGGGGTTACAATGGACCAGGAGTTGTTTCTAGAGTCTTACGCAGGATTTGTAATGAAGAAAATGTGAGTGGAAGTTCTTCATTCTAATTCTCAACAATTATGTAGAGCATTTTAGCCGGCCAGAAAGTTTTTCAATGATAGAATTTTCTGAATTTCTCTTCATCATGTAACTCTTCTCCATCAGATGACTTCATAGAATTAATTCCCATAGTAAGATAGGTAGATAGATACATACATACATACTTTATTCTGAAAAAAAAATACTGAGAACAAACTATTTTTACTATTTCCGCTTTGAGTTTGGCTCGTGCTGTGGAGTTAGTAGTGAAATACAGATTAAAACTAAATTAATATTTTGGCCACATTGGTTACTGACCCAGACTAGGTACTTAAACAAAATAGAATCACAGAGAAAATTTACTAAATTATCTAAGTAATCTAAAATATATAATCAATGATACTTAAATAGGTAAGATATGATAAAATCTGGGTTACTGAATACTGAAATGAACTTAATGGCAGCACTCTGAAGCAGGAATGAGACAGAAACGTTGAACGAGTAAGATTAAAGACTCGCATTTTGGTTCTCTGGTTGCAGTAATGAATTTTGAGGACGTCTAAATTCATTGCTCATTGTGGCAATTATTCACCTGAAAAATCTAGTGGAGGCCAGCGGATCTAGTGAAAGGCAATAGTTAGGGAAAACCTGAAAATATCAGGGAAAATGACGAAAGGTTCAGAGAAAAATTATTAAGTCAGCTTTATTTGCTCTCTAGAATTGGTTAGATCTTTGAACAACAATATCACGAGAAAACTATTTCAAATTATGTCTTTTCATGCATCTGGCTCATTTTCAATTTTCAAGGAATTTCACCAAAATGTGACAGAGAGATCAGGAAAAACCATTTTCTAAAGTCTGTGGCAACCGAAAAGCTGTGTATCCCCATCCCTGTTTCAAATTACTCTGTGTGTGAAATGAAGTATATAAGGTATTGCAATTGAGGCACTGGATGCGAAAAGGGCACTTCTCGATTGCGGTGTTTCAGAATCTCTGTTGCTAATTAATCCCTTGGAGAAGCCTTTAATGGGTGATTTTTCCAGAATTCTTTCCATAGAAAATTGTAGAATCATAAGGAATATTCAGTAGAATTTTTAGTGAAATGGACACATTCACTTTCCTTACAATGAATGAAATATTAGAGAAGACTCTGAAACACTGCAACCGAGAAGTGCCCTTTTTGCACCCAGTGCCTCAATTGCAAGACAAACTTATGTGTTTATCTGTGTTATAATCTTTTTCCTCAGCTCTCCTTGTTTGTCACCAAAAAATGGGAATAAGCTATAAAATTATTGATTGTTTTTTTGCAGGTTCTGCGGATGACTCCTGAGAAGTGTAAAGGCTTTACCGTGTTCCCACCCTCTGCATTTTATCCCATCTCTTGGCGTAACTGGAGGATGTATTTCAACGAGCACGTGAGTCAAATGTTTCTTGACCAACTTGGCGAGAGTTTTGGAATTCATGTGTGGAATATGCACAGCAGCAAAACTCCCGTCAAAGTCGGGTCGCGGATGCCTTATAGTGTGTTTGCCTCTAAATTTTGTCCGAGAGTATATTCAGTTGTTGGTGATTATTTGTAAGCGGTTTTTAATGTTGTTTCACTTATTTATTTTTGCCCCATTAGCCATTTACGTACTACTTCTTTCTAGTTACGGCAAGTTAACTTAGGAAAGAAATTTTAAAAAGGTGTAGGCACTTTGTCAGGTTGGCTGTCTTAATCAGGTTTTATTCTAGACGTAAAATCCTAGCCCGGTACTTGGTGCTTCGGTTTATTACTTAGAAGTTAATTATTGTATTAGAAGTTGTTACCAAAATAAAGTCTAAGAAAGCAACTCTGCTGGCTTAGGAAAAACATTGTATGAGCCCTCAGATGTTGTCAAACTTCTTTTGACAAATAACAAATTTTTGGACAAATTTGGAAGTTTTTCTACTCCAAATGCTCACATAATTTGTTTGTTGATCTGAAGTCTGAAAATTTCAATGAAGAAAATATTCACAACTTTCCTTAAAAGTAATTCTTTCTTGAAAGTAAATTTGGCAATATTTGAGTGTTCCTACAGCGTTTTTTCTTAGCACAGCAAAAGTGCAGGTGTATCTTTTCCATTCAGGTTTTTTGGTGAATGGTTTCACTCTCAAAATATGTGTTTCCAGGGACTTTCTGAGCTCTTTTGGTACGCAATTAGTCAAAAAACTCTTTGAAAAACATTGCTAACTGAAAGATACTATCCAAGTCCAGAAATACCCAAAACATACGATTTTTTGACAATTTTATATTTGAAAAAGTCAGCCTTTTGAGTCAAAATCAACGTTATAATACTTACATGCTAAAGGAAAACGTACGAACATTCAAATGTTGCCAAATCCCTCCCTGATAAAAAACATACTTTGGAAAAAGCATGTGTCTATGCATGTTTTTTCCTTGAAATTTTTAGATTTTTTTATTTAATTGCAAAGAAAATCGTTTGACAAATCGGAAGAAAAATATTTACAACTTTTCCAATAAATTCCTATTTTATGAAAGGAAATTTGGCGACCAAGAGGTTCATACAGCATCTTTCCTCGACACAGCAGAATAAGGGATACAAGAAGCAGAGTGATGTACACCTTCTGATGTCTTATTTATTGAGTTAATCAACAAAAGTGTCTCCAGTCAAACTGAATTTTTTAACTAGGTATGTAGACATAGCTCATCACTCACCGAAAAGATCTTATTTTTAAATGACTCCTCCTACAAATATTCAGATCAGTGACTACAATAAGCGTAAATCTCTTACAACCAGGAAATCAAAAATCAATTGCTCCTCAAAATATTATCTTTTCAAAAACATTTTGTTGTAATAGACTCTGCCAACCTACAAGGCACCTGTAGTGTGCACCTACAAGGTTGTTATATGTTGTTTACGGATTTATACAATACTCCTAAAACTCAAAACAAGTGTTCTCTGTGTGTCATTGATGATTATCAGCAAAAAATTGATAATTCAAGAGAGTTAGAAATCAGAGTGTGTGTTTCCTCAGACAAGCTTCATCTACAACAGCTAAGAACTTTTGAAAGTCTCTAATGGACCACTAGGCAAAGTTCGAATTTAAGCATTCAGAAACATGTTTCCTGATCAAAATTTTATATTAAACATGATTTGTGCCACAAAAATTACTGAATTCATCCTCTAAGTAAAATGTTAACATTTTTAGTTCACATCGGCTGCTCACAAGAAAAACAATACCCTACTTGAATCAAATTGCCAACTAAAACTGTTTTGCAGGCTTCTTAATCGAGCAATTTTCCTTTCCCACCTTGTGCTGTTTGAAGTGTTAACAACGTGCATCAGCTGAGCCAGAGCACGGAGATTAAGGTTTCTATATTTTCAAACCACAGAAATTGTTATGGCAACGTTTATTGCGCAATCCAACTTGCGTTGAGTTTTTTATTTTCTTAAGCAAAAGGTTTAAATCTATGCATCAAAACTTGTGTAATTCTTCAGTTAAGAGTTAATTTTAGCAATTTTCCTTGTCGGAATCGTGCTGTGCGTTACATTTTAGTTAGGAGACATTTACCAGAATGTTAAAATTTGCACCTTATTTAGTGGTTCAGTTTGAAGCATTTTCCAGACTTCTCAGCGTGCACTAAATTCTTAAGGTCAATGTGATTGTATTTCTAGTTTGCAATGTACCCCTGTACCATGAGTGAAATGCACCGATAAATGTTTGAAATCAACTTTTAATTGATAGGCATTAGTGATTAATGGGAAAGAATTTAATCATTGGTGTGATACCAAAAATCTTCTTGAAGTAAAAAACGAGCAGTTGTTCCTAGGAAACATTTAAAACTGTGATACTTGATTGTAAATTATCTTTTTAGACTGTCCATCATAATGTTTAATCTATTATTTATCAGGTTTCCTGAAGGATTTTTTTCCAATTTTAATTTTTTCAACTGTAAATAGCTTTGTTTTTTTGTAATTTTAATGTTTAACTTAATGATTTATTTCCTTAAAATGCATTATATTAAGGAGCGTTCAAAAGGCACGAGGTGATGGATATAAATATACCTAGTCAAAGTTTCCTAAATTTTTGTTTGAAAAGACAGGGCATTCTAAAAATCCCCATGAACTCTACATTCTAAGTTGTGGTTTGAATTTCAAAGAATGTAATCAGCTCTTCTATTCGTTCAAATCCATTTAATTTTGTGAATTATTCTCTTTATGTAATTTCAGCTTACCGACATGATGAAATTTTTTATATTATTTCAGTAAGACCTCTTTTTTTCAAATCTCTGGAATCATACTTCTAAAATTTAATTTTCTATGCTTTTTTCTATTTTTGTTAAGATTTAAAAAGACAATTTTTGTAATGTAAATCACTGGTTTGGGGATTTTTAAAAAATATTTAGGCTGCAGGAGGTAGCTTTTAAGGCTTAAAGGACAGACATCCAGTAGTTTTTGAGCTTTTGATGAATGACAACCCTTTATATTACATTGTAGGCTTTTATTGTTTGTTTCGAGAATTTTTTGTGGGGGTTTTTCTTGAAAAGTGTATCAGATATGAGCAGTGAAAAATTATTCCCCCCACCGCTTTCATCACTAAAGGAGCAATGCTACCCTCGTGCAATTTGAAAAAGCCTTACGGCTGCATACTGAATCGACTTTTCCAGTGCAGTCTAAGTGAAGAGCAAATAAACAGCAAACCTTTCAATTTACCTTGTGTCATATATAAAACAAAGTCAAACCAAAAATTATATTCGCAGAGAAAGTCACTAAAGCAGGATTGCTCCTTTGGCAGCAGAATGATAGATGTATAAAGTAACGAAACAATCATTTTAAACTCTTATTTGTCAGCGAATGATGTTCTACTTTTGGTCAGTTGGCAAGCATTGCAACACAGGAATGATTTTATTTTATGAGATGATAAAATCCAGAAAAATCTATGGTTGTTTTCTATATTTTCTGCAGTACTTATAGTTTTATGAAGAGGGAGATTAGCTCGTTAATTTTTTTAATTTTGGATTAAACATTTAATTTTTCTTTCTGTTTGTTAAGTTCATACATTGTTCGTAGATAGCTTTTTGCTTTTTTTCCTTCTCCTTCTTTCTTTTTTTCTAAAGTCATTAGGCTAATAACTCTTGAATCATTGCATCATCTAGCTAAAAAGCTCCTTCTTTTTGTGTCATTGAACCCACAGACTTTTGTTGTAATGGCATATTTTTTCAAGCTGACTACATGTCGTTAAACTTAAATAACTATGAGATGTAGGGAAATTGAGTAATGACGAAAAAACTTAAACTTTATAAAAGTAGCTTAACCAAGAGACAATGAGGTAATTTTCAAATTATTTATTTTATCTCCTCTAAATTATTTAATTTAATTGTAAATTGTGGACAACCTTGTCATCTTTAAACAGAATCATAGATTACATTTTTGTCTGTGTTTTTAAATTTACGCTGTATCCATACTTTTAGTTGGATTTGTTGAAGACATAAATAGCACAAATTTACCTCATGAATTCTCATCCATGTATAGAATCAATACTGATCATCGGAATCTCACATCACCTTAGTCATTAGTTTTCAAATGAAGTCATACAAATTTAATGGAACAGACTCATCCATTTTATAAAAAATTGTTAAAATTTCATGAACAAACCTTGTGTACAGAATCTACAAATCTATAGAATCTCAAATTATTTCACGTACTATTGTTCAAAAAAAATTGTATCTCACAGATTTTCCTCAATAGCTACTCAAAAAAATTTTTATCTACTTAACAACCCATTTTCAATCTAAGATAGAAAAATTATAAAAACAAGCCAAAATGTAGCTCTTAAATGAATGGTTTGTAGTTTTGCTTTTTATAATCAATGCTTTTCTTCTTTTTAATGGGGCTTTTACATGGTTATAGAATGTTGATTCTTAATTAGGTTGTTTTAAAAATGATCAACTGCTTTTTTTAGCATGGAAGAAAACGGGAGGAGATAGCCAGTAGCCAGCACCCAGTGATGTAGTCAAAAGAAAGATATGTCAATAAAAAGCGAGAATTGTTGAAAGCATTGTGCAGTCTTGCCTTACTTGTCACAGTTTGATGTCATACCTGGCTGTATGGGCTAAGGTATTGGTTTCTTTTCCCATATATTTTACCATTTTTTAAAAAGTGGGATTTTTCATTTTTTCTTTTTAAAGTCTGTATCCTCCCCAAATGATTTGCGAAGTAGTCACTAAGCTGAAACTGGCGGTCGTCTCCTGAAATTTCTCTGTGTTCTTTTAGTTTTACTCAGAAATCATATTTGTACACCTCTGTTTTAGAACTAGCCGAACAATCCGATCAAATATTGTTTAATCAGCTATCACTTCATTTTTTTAATTCAGGATCCTCTTAGGCCTATGTTTCATGGAGTGTTCCATTGGTAGCTGTTCGTAATTTGAGTCTTTAATTGCATCAATTCTACTCTTGGATTTGTTTTTATCTTTTCGTTTGCATATTTTTATTTTTTCTCCCTTTAATTCAAAACAACACACACACTCAAAAGAGACATAACCGAAACACATTCTTTTAAAATCCTTTGTATGATATTTTCAGATTATTTCATAGCCACCGATTCAATCATCGTTTTTTAACGCAAAGTCTTGCATGTTTTTGGTTGTTTAAAAACATCACTCTTGAGTTTTGTAAGTAAAATCGTCCAGCACATGTCCCATAAAACTGTTTAATCATAGAAGAATATCTTACCAAAATCCTTTATAATGTTTGCAACATTTAAGAACAAATGACACTGTAAGATGCATTTGTGATGAATTTGTAAGAGTGTCTTAGTTTAAAACTTTAATCGAACAATATGAATCATTGAATTTTTATTTTTTTTTACTGTTCTTCAATAGTTATACTTAATTTTAATGTTTATTGTTATTTCACCATCGGTTGAGTGTGTTTTGAGTCTCAAATTGTCTGTTTTTCATTTGCCTCTCATTTTGTTTTAGCTCTTGATATTTTGCTACGTGTTACCTGTACACAGTTTTCTAGCCTAATAAAAGGCTTTTTTTATGATTCTTTGGCTCTGATTTATAGTGTCATCCCATCATACGGACTTAGCTCCCAACATAGTGCTCCTGTAGTAAAACCTCTGGCTTTTAAAAAGAACAATTTCAGTGTTTTCCGCAATTTTCAAGTACCTTTATCTCCATTATTTTAGGAAAATTTAGAATTAAAAAAATACGACTTTATCTTCAGCCGTCACCGAACTCGCATGGTTTGCTAACGGCTGCAGATAAGGTCGAAACGCATTCCTGATTTAATTGCATGTGTGCAAAAAAGTACGGTTTTTAAACATTTTATTGAATTCCAAGTTTCTTTTTCAATAAAAACTTTCATATTATATTTTCATATTATATATTTTATCCTCCAAATTAAAGAAATATTTTGCATTGCCAATTGGCTCTCCTCATTTTCGCGTTACAGCAATCAATTTTTGCAGTCTACTTTTTTCAGCAGAAATATCAAATATTTCAAATGAAGTAGGTACATCGAGAATTTTACTTTAACCACTAAGATTCTTAGTAGAAATTAAACGTCATTGAAGAGTAAATATCAATACATTCATGAAGCTAATTCCTTTTCATCTGAGAAGCGGAGGTCAACAATTTATTTTCACTTTTACGCCACAGAAATATTAAGAAAAACAAAACTTTAAGAGATATTCTCTTTAAAATCAAAGAAATAATGAGGAACTTATTCTTAAAGTAATAGTTATAAAAAAGAGGAGAATAAAGTTTCTGAACTGCTGCAAGAAGCCAGCTTCGCTCCTAAACCACATCACATTGCCTAGTCACGCCATTGAAGGCGAACTGATCTCAGCGCGGAACGCTGCTGCTGTTTGTATGTACAGTAATTTACATGACACCTCTATTGAAACCAAATTAATGTCACCACACTGCTGTATAAGTAACTATTACTTCTCCTGAGCCGCTTAGTTTGCCTATTCGCGCTTTTGAAGGCGGACTAATCACATCACAAAACACTGCTATTCCATGCACAGTAATTTACGTGCGACTACTAGGTACTGAAACCAAATCAACGTCGCGTCGCCAACCTGTCGCAAGCAACTATTACTGCTCCTAAGCCAATCACATTGCCTAGTCACGTTGTTGAAGGCGAATTGCTCACAGCGCGGCCGCAACGCTGAGAACATTTTACAGTATTTCAATTAATTCCAATCGCTGTTGAGGTCAAATTAACGTCACCGCAACTACTATGCCGTGCTAAGGAAGAACGCCGTATGAACATTGCCAGAGTTGCCAAATATCCTTCGATAAAATGTTTATTTTTGAGGAAAGTAATGAATATTTTCCCTTGAAACTTTCAAATAATTTAGATCGAATTGCGTACAAAATTGCCCGAAAATTTGGAGTAAAAAATCCACACATTTTCTTGAAAATTGGTATTTTATCTAAAGAGATTTGGCAACGGCTGATGGTTCATAAGTACGACATTTTTCCTTAGCACGGCAGTAGGTACTGTTGTAAGCAACTGTTCCTACTCCTGAGCCACTTACATACTTAATTACGTGTGTAAGGCGAGCTTATCAGAATGGGGGGGAGGGGGGGGTTTTGAAGCATTATTAATGTGCCGAAAACCGAGAGACCGTATTTATTTGAAGTTAAAACGAGATGCTTGTCTCTTGGAAGGAAATTGGCATGATGGCGTTTGACAAAATTCCTATGGCTCCGAAATGAGGAGAAGATGAGAACAGATCGCCGAGCTCTATACTGTTTTACTACGGAAAAACGTCGTATGAGCATTCAAATTTTGCCAAGTTTCCTCTCAGAAAATATATATCTTCAAGGAAATTTGTGAGTATTTTCTATGAAAGACTTAGACACTTCAGAATAAATTACGAACAAAATTTTTTGCAAAACCAGAGGAAAATATTCACCAATTCTCCCGAAAATTTAAGATTAAGAAGAGAAATTTGGCAACGTCTGAAGGCTCATACGGCGTTCTTACTTAGCACGGCAGTATATAACCCGAGGATAAGGTTATGGGCTCCTTCAATGATGATCATTTGAAATGTCTCAAGAGGCGGAAGCCTCTTGATTATCACACGATCATCATCCATTTTGCCGTGCTAAGGAAGAACGCCATGAACATTCGAGAGTTGCCAAATTTTTCTTGATAAGATATGTATTTTTGACGATATTTATGCACATTTTTCTTTTAAATTTTCAGATATTTTAGATTAAATTGCGTACAAAATAGTTTTTGGGGTAAAATATTCACTATTTTACCAGTTAATTCGGTTTTTATCGAAGGAAACTTGGCAACGTCTGAAGACTCAAACGGCGCTCTTCCATAGCAGGGCAGCATTGTCGGTCCCACTAAATACTCCCCCGCCTTTTCTCTGTTCCTCCTCTTTCTCCTCCTTTTCTGTTTTTTTTCTCCAGGATCACTCCCGGTCTATCGAGCAGTCCTTTTCAGTGAGAGTAATTTGGTTTTTACCCAAGTAGCATTTTTCAACGGAATAATCGCGGTATTTTAAAATCAAGTTGCGATTTTTTTACGATTTTTGGCCGGAAAATCGCAAGGATCATCAACATCTGAACGATTATCTCTATTTTACCTCAGAAAATCGACATTCCACCTCAATTTATCACGATTTTTTTTCGATATTGTTGCAATTATTCATCGTTGCCCTGGTAAAAATTAGCAGTAGAATCTGTGTTCCAAAATACCATAGACCTACAGCCGGCTGTAAGATTTCCAACAGCTTCTATAGCCGGATACACAATTTCTTCTAGCCTTTTATAGCCGATGGCGATTAAGCAACAGCCAGACGATAAAGTTTATGCTAAACGTCACTAAATACGGATACCAGGACTTAGTGAGTTTTTGGACTACCGCTCTCTTTTTGGACCGTAGTATCTTGATTTATTTTGCGAGGAAAGCTCCGTACTTTTGATGGATGTCTGCCATTCCTAATATGTTAGCGCGCCTTCAATTTCGTATGATACTGTGCAATACCTCTGGTGTGAAATAGTTGCTTCAAGCGCCGCGGTACGCTGCGGCGGGCGAGCAGCCAGCGCTGAACGCGCATTGGCGCCTGCAAACCTAACAGGGATACTTCACGCATTGCGCAATGCGTGAAGTATCCCTGTTAGGTTTGTAGGCGCCAGTGCGTCGCCGCTCCGCTTTGTGTTAGGCTCTAACATTTAATCTGGCGGAGTCAGCGTTTTTCAACTCATGATTTTGAAATATCATCTGCACGCTCTGTATGGATTATTCTCATTTTAATTGATGAAAAAAAATATGTATTAAAGGAAAATATAATGTGTGTTTTGTAAATATTAAGGTGGTTCCGTATCAAACTTAATGATTTTCAAAGCGCACGAATTTCTACACAATTTCTTTCATAGCAGATGGCGATAAGGTGTATAATCCGGCGATAGGAACTATAGCCCGCCTTCATAATTTTTTATCTCTTCGTATAGCCCGGCTCTATGATTTTCTCCGCTTTCTACAGCCAGCTATATGATTTTCTATCGCCTCCTGTAGCCGGCTATAAGAATTCTTATAGTATTTTGAAACGCAGCTCCTATCGCCAATTTTTACCAGGGTGTCGATAAAATCGAGATTTTATTGCAAATTTCTGTGACATAATCGCAATTTTTCATCCGATAATATTGAAATAAATCGACGTCGATAAAATCGCGATCGCTCCAGTGAAAGTGTTAGTGTTACCTTGAGTTCAAATGTCATTTTAGCAATACAGCATCGCGAAGTTTGCATTTCTCTTTGTTGAAAAAGTTTTAAGAAAAAGCTTGAGCACACAGTGCAACGAAAATGTTGAAATTAAATTTGCAACTTGATTTCAATAATATTGTAATTTTTTTACCATTAATTTGCAATATTTTTACATCATTTAGTCGATTTATGCCTATTTTAAACAATCAGCAAAATGAGCTCCATGTGTCAGAAAGATAGACAACATGCAATGCAATGAAAAATTGCAACTTACTTCAATTTTTTTGCAATAAGTTTCAATAAATGGGGCCCTTTCAAATTGGAGCTAAGCAAAATACACAACATTCAGTGGAATTGCAATATTTTTACAATGAAATTGCCACGTATTGCAATCTGTGCCACTTGGGATGCTTCAAAATATTTTTTGAAGTTATTCACTCGTAAAGCAACTTTAATCGATTTTTTTTTTATTTTATGGGACGCGATTTTATCAACTACCATTCTACTTCTGTTTTCATGTTTCTTGGGGAATTGTTGACAATACGATCCAGCTGTCAGTCGTGATGAAGCTTTGAAAAGAATATATTCAAGAAGTCCCAGGCTACCCATGCAAGGCTTTTTTCTCGGTCTTGTATGTCAGTTATCCAGGACCGAGTTAGATAGAAACGGATCTCAAAGTGGGCCGATGGACTTCCAAACCATGAAAGTCCGATTTCAGGGGTTCGTACCTCTATCAATAAACTACCCGTTCTAAACATCATCCGACCTGAGAAATAGAGAAAAAAGCCCAACGCGGATAATCTGGCACATCGTGTATAAACTTTTGTAAAGCCATAAGACGACAGACCGATACATCGTAGTATCAACAACAGCTTTAATCCCCGGGTAATAAATTTGATGAAATTTTGCCCACCAAATAAAAAAGATCAATTCCAGTTGTTTTTAATGAAAGAACTTAAAGTATTAACATTTTTAATGGGCGCATTTTATAATGGTACTTTTTACAAGACGCACCGACGTTAGAATAAGACGGGGTGTGCCTTCTTGTGTCAATATCACAGTCAACGTAAGCAACGCATTCAATGTTGTTGATGATAACGCCTTGATACAACTATTCGCACTCCATGAGCACGCGTGTTGCATATGCAAAAAATAGAAGGCGCTCCGGTCACTTTTGTCCATGAATCAGTGCATGCAGCAGCTTGTGGTGAGTCGTTACGAATATAAGGTAAGATAAAATTCTCGATATGAACTATGGCAAGGGGACAGGAAACTATGTTTTTGCATCACTTTCACACTCGGGATATTATATCCGATATCATCGATATTACCAATATGCTCGGATATACATACTGAAGCTTTAAGGTGATTCGTCAAGCTCAAGTGACGTTGTCGAACTGGCATGCGATATATCGCATCTTTTAGGTCAAAACTCTCGACAGATTTTGAATTCCAGCATAGAAAAGGACGATAGCCCCTGCGCATAAGCCTGAAGAATCATGCTAAACGCAAAAATCGGCAAAATTCAGAGAGATGAAAGCAGGATAGTGTTTAGAAAAAAACCTCGCATTCGATACAGAAATCGATAGCTGAATCGAATGCGAGGTTTTTTTTCCAAACACTATCCTGCTTTCATTTCTCTGAATTTTGCCGATTTTTGCGTTTAGCATGATTCTTCAGGCTTATGCGCAGGGGCTATCGTCCTTTTCTATGCTGGAATTCAAAATCTGTCGAGAGTTTTGACCTAAAAGATGCGATATATCGCATGCCAGTTCGATCACGTCACTTGAGCTGGACGAATCACCTTAAGGGAAAACGTCGTAAGAACACTCGAGGGTTGTTAAAATCGTATTTTCTTGTAATACACGAAAAATTCACAACTATTGCGCATTTTCAGCAAATTGAAAAAGTTGATGAAGAGAAACGAGTGCTGAATGCGCGCCAAAGGGGCAAAAAATTGGGTACCTATGTGGGAGAACCAACATCTCACCAAAGGAATATGCTGACCGCTGATAAAAAAATTATATTTGTTGAATATTGGCTATCTTTGGCATGAGAAAACGCTGAAGTTACAGGGATTCTGGATTAGGCCGATCTTAGTCAGTATAGGAGCGATTTCGCCCACTGGCGACACCTCACCTTTGGGCATGCCTTTTAAATTTTTCCGCTACCTTCTTTCTCTCTTCAGCTCATTTCTGTCTCATTCCATCAGACCTCTTACTTTCCTCATTTTCGTCCATCTCTCTGTGAGCTTGTACTCATTTTCTGTTATCTTTCATTATCACCGTCGTCGTTATGCTATCGATTCGTACAATGATAGTTTAGTGCAGTGTTGGAGGTTGCTACAGCTGGCGTGGAATATTTTATTATTTGCTTCCAACCAATCAGAGGCTCTTTTCATCTCTGTCTATGAATGACGTCACGACTGGTAGTTGCATATGGATGCACCTACAAATCTATGTATTTTAATAACTTTTAAACCTGTGGCTTCCTGTATCACGATTCATCAGCATCTCGTGCACCGATTCAAAAAAGTATGTCGCAGAGTGATATTACATTCTTCATTTCTTGTGCTCTCTTTTAGTATTAGGACCAGTAGGTAACTACACTATTCGTTTTATTGGTCCCACAAAAAAAAGAAAAAAAATCTTAAACGTCCTTTATCTCAGTTTTGAAGGGATGAAAAAATGAATTCAACGTCCAATGTACAGATTTTCAGTTATCTGTTCGTGTTAGATTTCGGAGCTACTGTATTTGATCCTCAGGTAAGTACAAAATCACTTCGGTTTTGGACGTTACAAACTTTTTATGCTTTAATCCGAATAATGACCTCCAATTGTATTTTTGCAAATTTTGGCCTGTATTGAGCAATTTTTTAGTGGGATTTTTCAAAAATTTTTCCCCCCCCCCCCCCGGAAAATTTTATTTCCCTTTAACTAATCTCCATATTAGTAACTTCATCATTTTCCTTACGATTTAGCCAGAAAGATGTACCGATTTGTATGTACAGATATGGATCAATTTAGTGGCATTATTTTTTTTGGAGTGAAAACAATGACCTCATGCAATTAAATAAACATGATTTCAGGAAATCCTAGAAATTGCCTGTTTAAAAGTGGGCACGAAGTCGAAGCAGGTAGAGGACAGTTTTCGTCAGTACGTGCGGCCAAAATATTGTGGACGACTGAATGGCGTGACTATGAATATCACCGGCGTGCGGCAGGTCAGTTTGTATAAAAATCGATCATTTTATTTTCACCGAAAAAAAGAGAAGTTGATTTAACATTTTAGATGTAAAAAACGTGTGCGAGAACTTACAAAATGCCAGAATTACCCACCACAGCAGTTAATTTTACATCTTGGCATTGCTAAAATGACTGCTATATGGCGGGTAGATAATTAAGCATTTTTTAAGTTCTCGCACACTTTCTTACATCCAGAATGTTGAATCAACTCCAATTTTTTTTCGATGTTTCTGTAATTTAACAGGACGATAGCTAAACACTAAACTTATATGCCCAAATTGGTACCTAGGTTTCGAGATTCATGCGTTTAACTACTTTATTTTTTACAAGGAAAACATGTCCATATCATAGCTTATAATGTTAACGATAAAGAAAATCACTTATTTGGGAGGGAGTCTCTAAGGATTGGGTCTAGATCGCTAACACCACCAAAAATAAGAGAAAATTTCTATTTTCAAGCCGCACAGTATTAATTTTTTTTTCCTCTGAAAAATTACATGTATGCGTCAATAATTTGGAACGTTGTGTTGTCTCAGTTGCGGTGCGAAGTTTTGGACTTTGCGAACGTTGATATGTCATGTTTGGAGAAAAAAATTAATTCAACTTTTAGAGTTTTCAAGGTTAGGCCCTAACATGAAATTTCAAAACTGACACGAAAAAACAAACGTACCGCATTGGGGCAAACCCTCGTTGAAAATTTACCATATTTCAGTGAATTATCAGAGCTTTTCCTGGTGCTGGGCATTGATATGGTGCCGTCTCTAAATTACGTAACGCATCTGTTCGGCATTTTTGACCCCTTCCCCCCCCCCCCCCCCCNTAACATTTTGTGACGTAAATCCCTATCCTTTAACACGCACGGGACGGTACTTTTATTTTGAATTTTGCACTCAGCAAAGATTTTTTTTCTCAGTGAAAAAAAGTCCAATAGTTAGTTTTCAAAACAGTTCAAGGTATGTTCAACAAAATTCAATGTGGATAAAGTTCATACCTATGCAGAATTTTATTTTTTTGAAAATGCCCTTTTCAATTCTCAGGAGATGGTTTCCTCTGCACCCAGATTTAGGGTAGCTTGGATGAAATTTATGAACTGGTATTCGGCAGCTAAAGGGAATCATTCAGTTGCTTTTTTGACGGTTGATAGCTTTCCCATTAATATGCATCTCCGGTGTCAAACACTACTCTCCAAAATGAGACCTAGCGACGATTTCAATCAATGGATCGTCCTTAAGAAGGTGGGTAACCTAATCTTTTCCCCTTGAAGTTGCATTTTCCTGGATAATTCAGCAGGGAAATTTCCTCGACAGCCGTTGAGTCCAACATCTGCACTGAAAAAAAATTCTCGGCGTTTTTACCAAGGTCCATTGGTGCCTTTACCATCTCACTTTTTTTTTTTACCAATTATTGGTAATTTTACAAAGACAGACTGGTAAGCTTACCTAAAAACCGATATTTTTACTGTTTTTTTCAGGTAAGAATACAACTTTTATTGGTAATCAATTCCCGGTAACTTTGCCATTTTATCTCGGTAATTCTACCACAGTCGATAAAAAATATTGGCGTTTTTACCGGGCGTTATGGCGTATGGCGTATTGGCGATAAGTCAATAATTTTACCGAGATTTCTCGGTAAAATTATCAATTCCATAAATGGTAATTTTACCGAGAAAAATCTGGGATCAAATAGAACCCTGAATTCTTAGTAATTTTACCCTTTTCTTAGTAAATACACCGAGACTTTTTTTTCAGTGTGGATGTATTAAATAATTATATGAATGTGCGAAGTATTTATTCGGCGGTACCTATGAACAGTACCCGTTATTAAGGGTGCAGAAAGTTCTTAGTCTACCCCAAATTGTAATTTGCCTTCCTCTAAAATTTGATGTTTTGCTATAATTGGACCGCCTTTAGCAGAAAGGAACCAAGCCACATCAGCAACTGGGTAATTCAATTTTTCACGAGAGAAAGTTTGTGCGGATTCCTTCGAAAAATTTTAAGGAATTAGCTCCGTATGACCTGGTTACACGCTCAAATTTCCGTCAAATTCCGATCAAAAAAATGACCAAGATGGCGGTCGAGAATTATCTAGATTGATGAGTAAAATTAATTAAAACAGCGTGTTGATTGGAATGAGCATGAAATAAGCACGGTTGTGTGGAAATCAGATGAAGGATGAGCCCCACAGCTCCATCATCTTCCATCAAATTTTTGCAGGCCGCAAAAATTTGATGGTAAATGGTGCGCACCAGTCACCATTTGATCGGAAATTGATGGAAATTTGAGCGTGTAACCATAGCAGTACACTTTGTAGAAAATTCACTGAAATTTGCACAAAAGGCCCAGTGACAAGAATCCCTCCACTGGCCTCTCGGCGACAGGTGGAAGCTTTTACTTTCGGGGTTCAACACTTTCTTATGAGCAATTATAAGGGAGCAACAGTCATCACTTTCTTTTCGGCGATTGACCTACCTACTTCGTCACCTTCCAGGCAAAGCTGTCCGAAAATTTCACTGAATTTTCTTTGTGCTGCCGATAAAATTTAGTGAAATTTCCAAACAGATTCAACCAACAATTTCTCAGTAAAGAAGTAAAATGGCGGCGGAAATTTTTAAACGTCGCATGGCGCTTGTGATACTTTGCCTGGAAGGTGACGACTTGTCGATGATGAGCTCCGGGTGACGTCATGAGCTTAGCAACTTTCTCAAACTTCGGCTTGTTTGCAAAATGAAACTGCCAACACGGTATTAACCACCGACCAAGTAGGTAGGTCAACAATTGAATGTTGAAGTGGCGAAAGTAAAAGCTTCCACCATTGCCAAGATACTAGTGGAGGGTCTCTTCTCTGAAAAATCCGCACAACCATTTTCATGTGAAAAATTAGATTGCCCAATTAAATTTGGCAATAGCTGATGTGGCTTGGTTCATTTCTGCCTAATGCGGTCCGGTCACTCCTCTACATAAAAAACTGCGTTTGAAAAGCGTCCAAAAACAATGCGCTCACAGTATTTTCCCCAAAATCAATCGAAATGAATAAAAACAAGAAATTTATTAAAAAGAAGTCATCCCAAATTTTCACAGCCCTCCCTATGTAATTCTCACGCGAGCGGCCATGCGATCTTGAAGGCGTGATCGAGAACATTCTTCACCCCTGACCGTCCTTCATATCTGTCATAACATCTTTCCATTCTTTTAAATTTGTGTAATTTTCTTCTAGCTCATAAAATATGAATATTTCCTAATAAAAAGCTATTATATACATTTTGAGGAAACTGATAGTAGCCGAGCGGAGCCATGCTAAACACGAAGTAATGTAGACACACTGTTTAGCTCAGCAGGAATGGAGCGTATCAAATTGCATACTTCTTGTGTATGAAGGCGTTTTTCATAACTGGCGAGTAAAGAATCCTCAGGAGCCGAGCAAAGATTACACAGCTATTGAAAAAAAATAAAAATATCACAGATGAAAAGATCATGAAGATTAAACTGCCTTGGACTCATTCTTCGTAATACCGTTGGATCTACTGGATCTGAGATATTGGCGAGGCGTGAATGATGAATTCGTCACCTTCCAGGCAAAGTATCACAAGCGCCATGCGACGTTTAAAAATTTCCGCCGCCATTTTATTTCTTTACCGAGAAATTGTTGGTTGAATCTGTTTGGAAATTTCACTACATTTTAGTGGCAGCACAAAGGAAATTCAGTGAAATTTTCGGACAGCTTCGTTGAACAATTTCTCTGTAAAAAAATTAAATGGCGGCGGAAATTTTTAAACATCGCATGGCGCTTGTGATACTTTGCCTGTAAGGTGACGAACTATCGATATTTCCCCATTTGGAGCTATGGTGAAGAATCGATTATTAAGGTGTTCGTTGTGAACAAAACACCCTATTTATCGATCCTTTTCCATACTATAAAGAGCAGATCAATCCATACATCGCAAAACACGATACGCTACTGATCAGCCCGAGTCTTTTCATACTTTCATACTTTCCTGCCCCCTCTCACTTTTTCGTGTCATTTTTATCCTAATATCAATTCGTAAATTCATCGATTTTTGATACCTTCTCTTCCGTGCTAAAGAAAAACGCCGAATGAGCATTCGAATGTTGCCAAGTTGCCTCTCAGAAAATATTTATTTCTGAAGACTGTCATGCATATTTCTCCTTCAAATTTCCAAAAAATTTAGATCAAACCACGAACAAAATGCTTCCAAAAGCTGAATGAAAAAAATAAATAAATATTCCCAAAAATACGATATTTTTCGAAGGAGATTTGGCAACGTATGAAGGTTCATACGACGTTCTACCTTAGTATACCTTGCCGTCTTACCACGGCAGCACTGGCGTCATTCCAAGTCGCCAAAACAATTATACGGTATTCTCCTTTTTTCAGGTTTACTACAAAGCTTACGACTTTTTCCCGCGCAATCTGCAGTTTATGATGAAAGAATTGAAGTTGCCCTATCAGGGTAAAGTAGAGAACGCCTATGGTATTGATATTTTGAAGTTAATACTGATTCCTACATTGTTTCCTGAACTTTTTCGCACTAGCCTGGTCATTGCTAATTTTTCGAAAATGATCCCTACATGGATATCGTTTACGATGCATCAGCATATTATACATATATATTAAGTTCGTAAGAAAGTGAGTGACCTTTGTGCTGCACAAGGAGATTCCCACCAGTGGTGAAGCGTGAATGATCGATTATTATCGATATTTCCCCATTGAAACTATGATAAACAATCGATTATTAAGATGTTCGTTGCGAACACCCTGTTCATCGATACTTTTCCATAGGTTTAAATGACCGATTAGTCGATATATCGCAAACTAAACCACGCCACTGATTCCCACACCTTTGAGAGAAATTTTGAGAGGGTGTAAGTCTTTCTTCTTCTTCATTCGACCGATGTTGGTATTTCTTAGGAACTATCCCCCCTTCCCTCCCTCCCCACCATTCTGAAAAAGTCATCGTCTTTAATCCGGTTAAGGCCAAACATTACCATGTCCACAATGGAGAATTTGCAGGTGTCTGAAATTTTGTGAATTTCATCTTTAAAATGAAACTGCTGGGAAAACTGAGTACGAGTATATCCTCGCTTTCTAAATTAAACAATTATTGGAGAAAATATGACCAAGTAACCTATTCTGCTAAAATACATGTGTTTAAATGGAAAATGCCGCCAGATGACATCGCAAGACGGCACATTTTCTCATTTTTAAATCTATTTTTCTCCAATTTCCCATGTCAGAGGAAAATTATGAAAAATACTGCAAATTCAGCTCGTTGGGCTCCCTCAGATGAAGCAATAAAATTTGTGTGTGCAAATTCTCCATTAGTTACGCGTGTCGGAAAATTGAGTTTCGTGGCTTAACATCACAGATGAACAATAAAATGAGAAGTCCATCAGAACGGAATTTTCTTAAATTCCAAGTGATTCACGGGCAATTTTACCCTCTGCAAAACGCTATGACTGACGTCATCCGTTGAATTTTTCACGCGGTAGTTTCATTCGACTTGATTTGAAAATACTGGTCGCCTCACGAGCGCATTAATCTGATCAAAGAGGCAAAAACGGACGGCGCACGGTGGATCAAGTTAGTGAGAGAGGTCGGACAAAATTTAGAAACTTTAAAAGCTTATAACTCCGTTTATACACATCTTTGAGGTTCAAAAAGTGGTTTCATTGGTTTCCTTGTGAAATTTTCTTTTAGAATCACCCCTTATAATTTAAAATGTGGCGAAATCAACATCAAAATTTGCAGGTTTAGTCAAAAATTTTATGTCCGACCTCTCCAATTGACTCGATCCACTGTGCGGCGTTAAGGACAAGAAACCCACTACCCAGCCCCATCAATTACTGCGAAATTCAACTGAGCTATTCATTTTTTACTTAAAAAAGGTTGTACGGATTTTTGCGCTTTCAGGGAATTTTCTGCCTAGTGCGAAGCAAATTCCGTAACGCGTTTTCAAAGAGCTTTACACAAATGTTCTCTTGTAAAAATTAAATTGCCTGGTTAAATTTTTTAATAGCTGATGTGGCTTGGTCCCTTTCTGTGGTACGCGGTCCAAATCATAGTGTGCCTGCACTGATGCGGCTGATGACGTCATTTGTCGTGTCTTTAGAAAAGCGCAATCTATCCTAAAGACGTAAAAACTTGATGACACTTCGTATTGCTGTTTGTTTTCTTATTACGTATTCTCTACTGCCGTGCTAAATAGAACGTCGTATGAGCCTTCAGATGTTGCCGAATTTCATTTGATAAAATACGGAATTTTAGAGAAATCTGTGAATATTTTCCCTCCCATTTTTTAGAGGATTTTATTCGCTATCAAATCTATTCAAGAGAAAATATTCATGGCTCCCTTTAAAAATAAATAATTTATTTGAAGAGATTTTGCAACTTTCAAATGATCATACGGCGTTTTTCCTCAGCACGGCAGTAACTTCGCAGTGCCTCGCAGTCAAGGCACGATCCTGAGACATAGGTGACTGGCGCATGGTTTTTTTTCTGTTTCCAGATGACGTCACCAATGCGGCATTGGTGACTCAAAGAATGCTGAGGGAAAATATCAAATTCGAAATCAATAATCACGTAAAGATAGACCTCGGACCTTGGCCTGCCGTGAGACCAGATCGAAAACCATACATTCCCCCGGGAACACTGCCACCGGGTTCATAATGATTGTGAATTTCGACTAGAATTAGTGAAGTGGATAAATTGCGGAAAATTACGGAGCGTTTTTTTCCTCCGTCCTTTTCTCTTTCTTCTTCATTTTTTCAGATGTCTTAACTGGAATCTGCTGGTTGGCTTAAAAACCTAAATTAACTACACCAAATCCAGTCAAACATTTACTATTGAAATGTTTTTAGAAGATTTTAGAAACCGATTAAAAAAAGGAAACAAATCTTACTGAGAATATCCGTAGAAAACACTCATTTACGGCAGGAGATAAACTTTCAGCATCTCCGATCTCCTCCAACATTGTGCGACCGTAATTGGTGGGGCCGCGCTAACATGCGTGTGGTCTTCTTCTTGCTTTGAAGGGGTTCGCGAGTTCGTCATTGTTGCGGACCGATGAAAGGCGAAGTGATCCTACACGTGAAAGAATTTTGAATTGAAATGAATGGATTTAGTCTCCTTTTATTATATCTTTTGACAATAACAGAACAGAAATGATTACAAAAGCAAAATGAAATAGAGAACAGGGCACCCACTGAGACTGAGCCGTATGCCAGGCTGAGGCCTACAATTAAAGGCTATTACAATCTAACACAAGGAATTAAACATATTAAATTAAAATGAGACTAGATAGAAAGGAGGAGGTGGAAACATTAAATTGGACCTAACCATGTATCATTGCGTATGGGTGAGTTTACACTGCATAAGATAAGTGAATTGATACCAAATCAGGATTCAATTCAAAGGGAGGTATAATGCAGGGGGGTGGCGGGGGGGAGCGGGGGGAGCGTGAATGTTTCGCAATTGTCTTTCATCCTCATTCCAATCGTCTTCGGAGGACTGATCAACTGTCACTACCACGCTTGCGAGAGTTTCGTACTGGGCCAGCTCGGAGACGAAAGCCACAGCCAAGAACAAGAAGAGCACGCTCGGAAACTTCATGGTAGATGACGTAGTCACTTCAACTGCAGCAACGAGGAACTTTCAGAGATCACTTGCAACTTAGTAGCAGACTGATGTCCTTACATATGATGACAGCGTTTTTAAACTCGAGCAAGGATGTGATAACTCGTTTTATCTACTAACCTAAAATCAGGCGGCTGCGACGTACTCGTGCGTCAATTTTTTCCCGTTGGAAACCTTATCGCCTTTAAAATTCAGCTTAGAAATATAATTTTGAGTAATTTTTCGAGGAATTCAGTGGACGTGTTTCTAGCTGTAATTTTATCACCTTTGGCTTTAATTCTATAACAATTTTGTTTCTCTGGATATTCCTGAAGAGATTGATAGATACAGGCCCGGACTGACCATGGGACTACCGGAACTCTCCCCGCTGGGCCGGTCTGACACAAGTCCGATAGGAGAAATAGAGAGGAGTTTAGAGGCAAAATATCTGAAAATTTAATTTTTGGACAGAAAACATCGTTAACAATTGGAAGCATTTCTGCCAAACCAAAGACAGCTGGGATACAAGGTGTATACTCGTTAGTTGAGGGCCGTAAGAATGAATGGGAATTATAAAGCGTCATCGACGTCATCGGCGACGAAGCCGCCGCCGCTCAGTGGATCGAGTCAATAAGAGAGGTCGGACATGAAATTTTCGACTAAAACTGCAAATTTTGTTGTATATCTCGTCACATTTTAAACTTTCAGGGGTGCTTTCAGAGGAAAATTTTACGAGGAAACCAATGGAACCACTTTTAGAGCCACGAAGTTTTGTATAAACGGAGTTATAAGCTTTTAAAGCTTCCAGATTTTGACTGACCTCTCCTCTCCTATTGATTCGCTCCATTGAGCGCCGCGACTCCCAGTGGTCAGTAATAATTGGACTACATTTTGCAATGCGGAACTATAATTTCTGGCTTATCGGTAAAAACACGTACGTGCATAAGGAAACTGATGGTACATGCGTTGTTTCTAAGCTGAGCCAGAAATTATAGTTCCGAATTGCAAAATGTGGTCCAATTCATGAGCCTTGTCAACAACACTCTTGTCACATGTCCATGGCTCACGAGTGCCGCATTCAATTGGACGTATTTCTACGAAACAGACCTATGTGGAGGTGAGAAATATGGGGTGTGCTTGTTAGTTCTCTGGCCGCAAGAGTGAATGAGAATAATAAAGCGCCAGTGACGTCAGCGGCAATGAGGGAGCGCCCGCGAAACGGGGAGATTGTCGTCGGGGCACTTTAACTCATGAGCCCTGTGCACAAGGCTCTCTTGCCATGCCCGCGGCTCATGAGTCCCGCATTCAGATGGCACATAGGTCTGTTTGATAGAATGCAATATCCCGCTTTTCCAATTCTTCAGAAGGAACCACGCCCTCTTTTACATTGCTTCTTATGCAGCTTCGACGAGCACACCCCATATTTCTCACCTCCACATAGGTCTGTTTGATAGAAATACGTCCAATTGGCGCTTAGTTCCATTTGGATATATTCATGCTAAAAGGAACTATGTGGTTAAGGTTTGTGTGCAACATAGTTCAGTTCTCATTGGCATACATACGTTCATTTTATTTAATGTAAAATCCTGCTTTTCCATTTCTACAAAGTCTACTTTTTAGGCACTAAAAAGTCAGTTTGAATTTTCTTTCCGCCATAAGGCTCCATGTGATTTCGAAACGTCAAACACGCATTTCTCGAAACAGCAAAAACTGCACTTATGCGCGTTGTCCTCCGAGCCCCTCATTTCGGCTCTTGTTCTTTCCTTGTGCCTGCCTCTATCGTAGTCCCCCCCCCCCCCNCGTACAAGCTAGCCAAAAATGAACTTAAAATAACCAAAATGACATCGAGGCAGAAGTATTCGAAGAGACTCGCATCAGCAGAAGACGGCCTTAAATGAGATGCTCCACCGTGCCGAGCAACGTGTTCTACCCAGAAAACAGCCTTGTCCATTGCTTGAGCTGTGAAATCATGTGATTTTGTGGAGAGCTCTCGCATGTTCCTCGAGTAGCTGGGAAAAAATCATTTAATTAAAATACTACTCTTTTCGTCAATAGTTTTGTGATATCTAGGAAGGATTAGGTTTTGCTACTGTATCAATGACACTATTGAGCCATGACACCCAATGAATGACGTAACCCACCACCCTGGTAAAAATTGGCAGTAGAATCTGTGTTCCAAATTATCCAATGAAACTTGGCAATAACTGACGTGGCTTGGTTCGTTTCTGCTTAACGCGGTCCATTTACCAGACAATTCAACTTTCGTGAAGATTAAAATTGATATCATTATGAGTTATAAGAAGAAAAAAGGGAAAACGATCAACAAAAAAAGATTTTTTTTTTTTTTTAAATAAGTAAAAATTTAACAGATCCCTGGTAAAAATTGGCCGTAGAATCTGTGTTCCAAAATACCATAGACCTACAGCCGGCTGTAAGATTTCCAATGGCTTCTATAGCCGGCTACACAATTTCTTATAGCCTCTTATAGCCGATGGCGACTAAGCAACAGCCAGGCGATAAAGTTTATACTAAACGTTACTAAATACAGGACTTAGTTAGTTTTTGGACTACCTCTCCCTTTTTGTGTCATAGTGTCTTGATTTATTTTGCGAGGAAAGCTCCGTACTTTTGAAGGATGCCTGTCATTCTTAATATATTAGAGCGCCTTCAGTTTCGTATGATAAGTACTGTGCAATACCTCTGGTGTGAAATCCTCCGTGGCACGCTGCTGTGCGCGGCAGGCGGGCAGCCAGCGCGAAACGCGCACTGGCGCCTACAAACCTAACAGGGATACTTCACGCGTTGCGCAAAGCGTGAAGTATCCCTGTTAGGTTTGTAGGCGTCAGCGCGTCGCCGCTCCGCTTTATGTTGGGCTCTAATATTTAATCTGGCGGAGTCAGCGTTATTCAACTCATGATTTTGAAATGTTTGCACATCCTGTATGGATTATTCTAATTTTAATTGATGAAAAAAATATGTATTAAAGGAAAATATAATGTGTGTTTTGTCAATATTAAGGTGATTCCGTATCAAAGTTAATGATTTCCAAAGCACACGAATTTCTACACAATTTCTTATAGCCTTTTATAATCGATGGCGAAAAAGCAACAGCCAGGCGATAAAGTGTAAAGCCCGGCGATAGGAACTATAGCCCGGCTGCATAATTTTTTATCGCTTCGTATAGCCCGGCCGTATGATTTTCTCCGCATTCAACAGCCAGCTATATGATTTTCTGTAGCCTTCTTTAGTCGGCTTTAAGAATTCCAATGGTATTTTGAAACGCAGCTCTTATCGCCAATTTTTACCAGGGCAAATCGTCATGAGATAGGAATTGGTTGTCACATTGTATTTATGTCTCCCTTTGTCACATTGTATATATTTCTTCCCATAGCCCCCTATCCTGGGGACAATATTGTATCAGAATAATCTTAGGTTTAGGTCTTAATTACGTCTTATTGGTAGTCTTAGGTCTAGGATTAATCTTATTGTATGGAATCGTTCGCTAAAAAGTGACAATTGCTAAGAAGAATGATACCTCGTTCCTTTAAAACTCAAAATTTACATTTTTTACCAGATCATGGAAGAATCTGATATGAAAAATTTGAACATAGCCATAAAATGCCATAAAAATTTCATAAATGTCATAACAAGTGACGAACCAAGGTCCATGCATGCGGGTGAAAAAGTTGGCACCTATCTGGCACTTGTGATGAATAAGGTAGGTATGTACCTACTTGTTCATAACTGGATGTACCTATCCATGCTAAATAAAGCTATATCACACGCAAGTGCAAGTAGATAGTAGAGACTCCTTAAATTTTCAGGTATATCCTGCATGAAGAAGAGAATAGCACTATCTCAACAGTTTTGCGATGTTTTATAGTTCCGTGTTGCAAAATGGGGGTCATTTATGCGTCTTTCCTACCTCCTTCACTCCCAATTCGACTTGACAATAACATAATTGCATCGATGGCCAAAATACTAAAGCACATATCTTCATCAGGATGTTTCAAAATTTCCGCTCCTATTTCATTCACACAGAAACAAGCCAGCTTCATAGCTTGAAGTGTATACCGGATCTGTTAATGGAGAAGAAAAATCAATGGATTTTCAAGAAATTACGTTGGCTAGTTTCCCAAAGAGATAATAAAATGTAGCGGGAAGAATGCAACGTCACAAACGGAGATACGTGGTTCCGCGCTTTGGCCATCGACATGCTCTTTTTTCCACAAAATCGTTTTGGACAGTTTCTCAGGGGTTGGCATTGCACTTCACGTACCCTTCCTTTCGATTCAGAAATGACACTGGACAAGTTTTTCTTGATATATTATTTTAATTTTAAGCGTAGTTTCTTGTCGACAGATGGGTTGGGTTTTTTTTTTTTAAAGTTAAATCCGTGCGAATCACTTAAAATCAGTTTTATTGAGAAACGTTGTTTCGCTATCTTTTTTTAAAATAAATTTAACGATAGCAAAACGAAGTTTTTTTTATTTAAAAAGAAATGACTTTCAGTCGAATCCGCACGGACTTACCTTAGGAGAAGAAAAGGAAAAAAATTGTCGACAAGAAATGACGCATTAAGTGAAAATAGTATCTCAAGACATTTTTTTTGTTCAGTGAATGTCGCTCCTACCTCTCATCATACAACACAGTTTCGACGGCAGATTTGATGCTTGCAAAAGAGTGGACATCCTGTGGCGATAACTTGATTCCAACTTTTGCGTCAACCATCTTAGCTGTGACGCACTCTTGATCCAGTACCCATGGAATGCTAACCGTCGGGACGCCATAATGTACCGCCTCTTGAAAACTCTGGAGTCCCCCTTGTGTGATGAAAAGTTTTGTTTTCGGATGAGCTACCGAAAATGACGGGACAAAATTAAAATTGGATTGCAGTGCGTATTTTGTATTTTAAAATTCAAGAATATATGTACATGAATTTTAATACTGAAGAAAGACCCATCTCCCATCTGATTTTCCCTAATTCCAAATCGATGGCCAAAGTCCGAAACCACGTATCTCCGTGTGTGACGTTGCAGATTTCCTGTCATACATTCTTTTCCTTAGGAAAATTAGGCAACAAAATCTTTTGAGATCTTCCTTGATTTTTTCTTTCTGTCAGCAGAATATTCTGATAAAATTTCAAGCTAAAAAGTTGGCCTGTTTCTCTTCAAATTGTTAAACATTAGTGGAATTTTTGAAACACCGCAACGGATGTACGTGGTTTTGCAGT
Source organism: Bemisia tabaci (assembly GCF_001854935.1). Taxonomy (NCBI): domain Eukaryota; kingdom Metazoa; phylum Arthropoda; class Insecta; order Hemiptera; family Aleyrodidae; genus Bemisia; species Bemisia tabaci. The sequence continues at coordinate 3,284,815 of NW_017547102.1, read as the reverse complement.
TTGGCAATTGAAATTGACTTTTTTCTTACTTAGTTTTCCTTTTTTTTAGAAGGGGCGGGCTCCTGATAGATGTCCCTTTCCGAGAAATTAGCACATCTTCAAACGAGACATTTCAAGCATCTCTCATTTTAAGAATTTTTCAATTTTAGAATTTCTTATTTACTGTAGTAGATGTCTTGATCTTTAAAATTTAATTGAGGTCGATCCTTAATTTTAAACGCGTTTCCTCTTGTCTCAAAACATTCATACGTTTGGAGATTCAAAAACGTGGCTCAAATTTTGCTGGCTACGGCCTGGCGCAAATCGGGTGAGCTTGTAACAGTGGCGTGGTGGGCTCTGCAATTTATCTATTGATCTACAATTTAAACCTATGAAAAAAGATTGATAAATAGGGTGTTTGCAACGCGCACCTTAATAACGATTCTTAACCACAGTTTTAAATGGGGGAAATTTCGATAATCGATCATTCACGCCTCGCCCTCGCCATTGACCGCAATTGAATCGGCTGGTTCCTCTAGTCAGCTAGAAACCTTAAGCCTAGCTGTGCTGAGGATGGCTTCAGCTGCTCGGACTGGCAAAATTCGACTCGGCTTCCAGACTATACCATTGGCGGATCCAGCGATTCGGCAACACCGGATTTCCTCCATTTGAACTTATGGAAATGTATCGATTCTAGGACGGGCCAGGTGCTCCGACAAGAATCGATTATTTAGCATAGGTTTAAATGGAGGCAATCCGGTGTTGCCAAATCGATGGATCCGCCTTTGAACTATACTTACCGAGTACGCTGGCTTGGGGCATCCATTTTTGGGTCAAAATATTATCGGACTGTCCAGGAATTCCTGCATCGTGCTCCCATTTCCATAGCACTCTATATCCCGCTGGTAGCTCTCGGAAAAATGTCAAAAAATGTTGGATCACATCCTCCGCTAGGGACTTGGTTTTTACACTGCTTCCAAAACTGAAATAAATCACGCCTTTCTCTGCTCCGTCTAACCAATCTTGTAAATTCTGAGGAAATAAATTTGTCTCTCGATATCACACATTTATTATGACATTGAGGTATGAAATGATTCGTATAAAAAGCTATCAAACTTTTGAAGAAAAATCACAAGTAACCTATCGTTATCGCAATGTATGGGCTTGGAGGACAAGGCGCATAGGTCCAGTTTTCAAAGAAATTGAGATATTAGTGATCTCAACAACACAATAGTTTGAAATAATTTCTGTGAAAAATTCATCGGTAAAATCCAATTTTTAAGCATCAAAATGTGAGTTTGAACTTTCTATCCGACGTGAGGCTTCATATAATTCAGAAACTTTGAACACGATTTTCTCGAAATCGCAAAAACTGCACTTATGCGCCTTGTCCTTCAAGCCCCTCAAGTGAACATTAAGTGATGAAGTTAGTATTTGGAGCTGATTTTGAAGGGTCCATCTTCGAGGTAGACAATTCGTCACTCACCATACGAATACCGTGCACAAAACCTCAAATTTAAAAAAAAATCCATACTCCACTCCTTCATATCCTGTTCCTGATCCCCAATTTTCTAACCCAACCGATGTATCACATATCTGTATCTTCCTACAATATTGTACAATGGCAAATTATTAAGCTGTAAAAACATAGTATAGCGAGAAAACGCTACCACGCACTAGTGTAAGTCAAATTGCCTATCTGTACTGATCCGGGCGCGAGTTATCGAAAAGAATGAGCAGTCAATTTGGTAGCCCCTAAGATACTCTCCGTTTCTGTTGTTCTAGTTTATTGCTGTACTAACTTGGCACTATTTCTCTCCAGCGGGCCGATTATTGAAATTTAAACCAGCCCGATAAGACATCAAATTGCGATATATTGCATGGTTAAGATAGGGCTATGTTTTGTCGTGTCGGGCTGACAAAGTTTCAATAATCGGGCCGCAGGCTCTCCGGTTTTGGACGCATTTCTGTCAAACGGGGCTATGTGCATTATGACTTGAGTTCTGTTACGCATATTTTCTCATGGTTCTCAGGGCTCATGTCTTGATGCACATAGCTCCGTTTGACAGAAATACGTCTATTTGAAAATACCCATTTGAATCACCCATTTCAACCAATAGGATCGATCCATACTCCCTTTGTCTTCTTTGTCGATCACTTTGCCTATCAATTTCAAAAATCAGCCCGCAGTGCTCATCAGCAAAATGGATTTCAAAAATAAAGGTAGTAAGAAGAAAGTGGATCTCTAACCATTATGCTGCCATTTTTGTATTTATAACATCCCTGAGACCTTTCGGCTTATGCAACAGTTCTTTGAGGCCCCAGGGATGTAATAAATCAAAAAATGGCAGCATAATGGTTGGAGGTCTACTTATTTTTATTACCTTTATTTTTATCTCTATGTTTGCTGCTTCTCCAAGCATGTTTAAATGAAAATTGATTTTGCTCCTTTTCCGTCATAGCTGGCTCATTATTTCTCCACCTTAAGGTACATTTAGCCCTGTAAGATATATTTGGAAGTTGTAAGTAAGTATACCTTTGGTAAATCTTTAAGGGATTGCAAATGTAGAGGCCCTACTTCGACGATATTTGGACCAAGCAATCTTGGGTAGTAATACAGTGCGTTGGAAGTGATTAGGGTGAGACTAATGTTTGCCCAACATCCATCGACCACACTTTCGCCCGTTTGTCCGTAAGTTTCACGGTAATGTTCCCTTGCCGAAGCTTCTATCACTCCTCTTATTTTGGATACTACGTACAGATGGGAGAACCAATTCTCGATTTTTTGCCATAAACTCATTTTATTCGTGAAATGTCCAAAGGGCGAGGGGACGAAAGACAGTTGGGCCGTATTACCGACGATATCTTCTGTGAGCAGATCCATGAGGAACGAAGAAAAGGCGATGATCGGTGCGTTTCCAGCCAGTTCTTTAGCCAATGGAGTCAAAAATGGAAGGAGGATCGATTGAGCAATGACAACATCGAATTTTATTTTCTCCGCGTGTATGAGTCTGGAAATATCAGATGTTATATTACAAAATGACTTTCGACGTAACATTAGCATTCGAATCTTTTAATGCTGAAAAATTTAGTTAATTTCCAAATAAATCTGTTTCTTTTTTTTATCAGGAATTGGAATAATGTGAACTAATGTCTAGCAATAAAGTTAAGTCGGTACAATTACTTTAGAAATACCCTGGTAAAAATTGGCGATAGGAGCAGCGTTACAAAATACCATAGGAATTCTTATAGCCGGCTAAAGAAGGCAATCGAAAATCATATAGCTGGCTGTAGAAAGCGGAGCAAATTATATAGCCGGGCTATACGAAGCGATAAAAAAGTATGCAGCCGGGCTATAGTTCCTATCGCCGGGCTTTACACTTTATCGCCATCGGCTATAAAAGGCTATAAGAAATTGTGTAGAAATTTGTGTGCTTTTGAAATCATTAAGTTTGATTCGGAACCACCATAATATTCACAAAACGCACATTACATTTTCCTTTAATACATATTTTTTTTCATCAATTAAAATGAGAATAATCCATACAGGATGTGCAAACATTTCAAAATCATGAGTTGAAAAACGCTGACTCCGCAAGATTATATTGGAGCCTAACACAGAGCGGAGCGGCGTGCTGCCAGCGATAAGCGCGCACCAGCGCCTACAAACCTAACAGGGATACTTCACGCATTGCGCAACGCGTGAAGTATCCCTGTTAGGTTTGTAGGCGCCAATGCGCGTTCAGCGCTGGCTGCCCGCCCGCCGCGCCGCAACGTGCCACGGCGCTTGAAGCAACTATTTCACACCAGAGGTATTGCACAGGATCATACGAAATTGAAGGCGCTCCAACATATTAGGAATGGCAGGCATCCTTCAAAAGTGCGGAGCTTCCGCGCAAAATAAATCAAGATATTACGGCCCAAAAAAAGAGCGGTAGTCCAAAAACTCAATAAGTCCTAGCATCCGTAATTAGTAACATTTAGCATACATTTTATCGCCTGGCTGTTGCTCAATCGCCATCGGCTATAAAAGGCTATAGAAATTGTGCAGCCGGCTATAGAAGCTATTGAAAATCTTACAGCCGGCTTTAGGTCTATGGTATTTTGGAACACAGATTCTACTGCCAATTTTCACCAGGGATAAGCCCGAAATCTCTTGAAGGACCTTGAAGAAAATCGACCCATTGAGAGTTCGTCTCCAAGGACTGAGATTCAGTTAGGGTGCGTGAATGATCGATTTTCGATTTTTCTCTATTTGAAGCTATGGCAAAGAATCGATTATTAAGGTGTTCGTTGCGAACACCCTGTTTATCGATCCTTTTCTATTAGTTCAAATGACAGATCAATCGATACATCACGCCACTGATCGAATTCTTTTCCTCGTAGAAAACACATGAGGAGACACTAAGAAAGAGGGAGATTTGGTGGTAGGCCCCTTCCAAAAATTGTGAGGGATATTACTCCAAACAGGCGCGCAAAATATCTTTCATCCTTAAAATTGTGCTCCGATCGATGTTTCGAGAAATGATAGCTCAAAATTGCTCCTAACACGCACTGGAAAAAAAAACACATTGGATCTAGAGTCCAGACTCTTGAAAACATTGACAAGAAAAAATACTCTTGATTCAATCTGATTTTTGCTTGAATCAAAACGAAATTCGCTTAAATTAAGAAGCTTGGTTCTTGATTTAAGCTAGATTCTGATTGAATCGAGAGTACTTTTTCTTGTCGATGTTTTTAAGAGTCTGGGCACTAGATCCAATGTGTTTTTTTTTTTTTCCGGTGCGGCAAAATTTTTAAAAACTTCCTGAGGATGGCCCCTTTTGGAGCAAGGGAAGTCCACAAACTTTCATTTGGAGCGGGAGCAAGACGCAAGAGTCCTCCAGACCAACCTCCTTGGTGGGATTTCTTTCTGCGTCGCACCCTCAGTGGGTTGCTATTGTACCCCTCCCCCTCCCCCTCGTCACAGAAAATTCTTAGTTCGATCCTTGAGCATTTATGTTGTTATTCCTTTCGCACTCCTCCTCGGCGAATGGCTTTCAGTACATCTATATCATATCTGCTGCCTAAAATTTCCATCTAGAAAACCCGAATCCTTTTCTTTTCCAGCACCCCTCTAACAAAAAAAGTATTCACTCAACTTTCATTCAACATCTTCCTTGTACATCAGTGACACGGCGTGCTTTGCGATACATCGATTGATCTGCCATTGAAACCTATGGAAAAGGATCGGTAAACAGGGTGTTCGCAACGAAACACCTTGATAATCGATTCTTTACCACAACTTCAAATAGAGAATTATCGATAATCGATCATTTACGCCTCGCCACTGTTGCTTAATCAACACTTACTGTTTGAACTGGAGGAATGCCTCACTTTGAAGCTCTTGTTTCACGATGTTTATCGCACCCGGCAATATAGAAGGTAGGTCCCATTTTGAAACTATCCGCTGATATAGTTTCGTTCCTTTCTCATCATCTTTGTATCGATATCCGAATGAGAGGTCAGCATATGTGTAGTTACTGTGCTTTTCCAATCCCTATAATAAAGACACATCATTTGACAATGAGTCACAGTGGCGTGGCGTGCATGATCGATTATCGACATTTCCCCATTTGAAGCTATGGTAAAGAATCGATTATTAAGATGTTCGTTGCGAACATCTTAATATCGATCTTTTTCCATAGGTTTTAAGGGCAGATCAATCGATATATCTAAAATCACGCGCCACGCCACTGATGAGTCAGTTGTGCTGGTTGCGCTGGAGTTGCGTGTTTTGGTGCTTGATTCTTGCAGATTAGCCAAAAATAATATGATCTGCCCAAACCAGTGTTCGAAACTCACCTTTGAGTTTTAGGAGCCGTGTGGCTCATCAAGCCTGCTTTTTAGGCGCCATTGAAAACTTTTCAGGGGCCACATTGACTTTTTGCCTATATATTACGGCATATTTAGTGAAAAATTAGACGTAAGATGTTTTCGTAACAGAACTAATAAGTAGCTGTAACTTGGGGAAGACAAAATCACCAAGGATGAAATCGTGAAAAATAGAAAAAGTTTTCACTTGTAGTGCTGAACATTTCGAATAATCACCTGATATGAAAATTAAGATTTTTAAGGGGCAATTTTTAGGGGCCACGTTGGCCCAGAGTCTTCATTTTTTAGACGCCATGACCGATTTTTTAGGCGCATTTGGCGCGTTGGCGCCTGTGAGTTTCGAGCACTGGTCCAATCGCTCTTTGAAAAGTCGGTTTTTTGACGTCATTGCGCTAGTGACATCCTTGGTTTCTTCCACCTTGCTTTCATCCGAGTTAAACGTTAAACAACCAGTGCTCATTTGCGTCACACCGACTGATGAAAGCAAGGTGGAAGAGACCAAGGGTGTCACTACCGTGGTGGATGACGTCAAAAAAACCGACTTTTCAAAGAGCTTCGGTCCGATCCTTCGGAGCCGATCCTTCGGTTCATATTGAACGCAGAAAGTTGCCGTTTGGACAGATCATATTATTTTTGGCTAATCTACAAGACTCAACGCGAGACACAATGCAGCTTTTTGATATTGAAGTCAATGATATTATTTTAACACGCGCATTTCCATAGTGCATTCTCCACATTTTATTCTCCTCTGCCCTTTTGAGAGGCCAGTCTATTTTTGAGTGGCTCAACTGATTCGAAAATGGAAAGATAATACAATTACCCTTTACGATTTGAAGTGTGTACTTACTTACCGGCACCACGTTTGGACTGACAACAAATAACTCATGGCCCTCTGCGACCAACCTTTCGGTCAATGCTAAGATGGGACGTTGATGGCTAAAAGAAGGATATGGGTTCAATACCAAAATTTTGAAGGCCTCTAAGTTGGCCACAAGCGCGAAGAAAATCATAAAAATCATTATCAATCCGTCTTTCTTTTACGGCGTCGTGAGAGTATTTTGCCCGTTTGAAATCATTTTAAAATGTAAAACTTCGCAGTCTGAGTCTGACAGGCAATTAAAAATAAAAAACGGAACCAAAAATAGCACTTCCACTCAGCAAAAAAGACGTCACTGATAGTTTTTCCGTCATCAAAATCATATGTATGGGTTCACGTAGTGTAGCACAAGGTCTCGGAATTTAATGTAAGCGTTATTCGGGAAACTGGTACCTATCGTAATCGATTTTCTGGTTGAAGTGGTCAAGTATTTCATACATCAATCACACTCAGCTTTGACCCATCATACATTGAATTTCCGAAAGATAAATTGAAAAGTTCGGATTAGGGAAAGGTACTTGTCTATTCCGTCTTTTATCTCGGATCGAAGTGAGATCGGATTAAACCGAAAACATGCTCTCGGCATGGTGACTCGAAATTAAGAATAGGTATTCGGCTTCTCCTCGAAACTTCGTTTTTTTAAGTGCAAACTTTAAACAATCATATTTTCAGTCCAGTTCATACATTTTTGGGCGTTATGATTCTCACAATGTTCGTGGAGGACCCCCTGGACCCCTCTATGCTCTGGGAAGTCTGAGATGATAACTCGACTTGGAGTGGATGGCTACAAATCGGCCGAATTAAACAGAGAGAGATCAAGTCAAATTTTCGTAGAAATTGAGCAAGAAGCATTCTATGAGCTTAAGAACCTGCACATTATATACTCATGTCAAAAATTCAAAGCTACGAAAAAATAATTTGAACGTGAAAACGGGCCTGGCACTCTATCTATAACATTGAACTTAATGGAGGAATGAAGTTCAAAATTCTCTTAAATCATCTTTAACATTGAACTTAATGGAGGAATGAAGTCCAAAATTCCCTTAAATCTTAGTTCGATTCCTTTTTAATTAAATTTGGTCAAAATCAGGAATATCCGAAAGGTGAAATCTTCATCGTTGAATCATTGTTTAAATCAACAAATGTATAAGAATAAATTGTAAAAACAAGTGGATTACAATTTTCTAAAGAGTTATTGAAGTACATTTAATCAAATACAATGGCCGGGACGGGAGACAGGTACAATGGCATAAAAAAAGTATTTTTGATAATTCGTCATCAGGACATCAGGAGGATCTCTCTGATGATTGATTTTTGGACATGGACTGCCAAAATTGTACTCTGTCCGCAAGTAAATTTTCTTCCACCGAAAGTTCGCCGCCCGTGATATGTAGATATTTGTGTGTCCCGCTCGTCTGACCCATCGGCTCCCAATCCAAGTTTGTCTGGTCTGGTTTTCTAAATAATCGATGGAGAGAAAATTATACGAATAAATAATGCAAAATATTTCTGAAATAAATGGTATCTCAGCTTGAAAAGAGAGAACATTGCCAATTTGTGTCCAAATAAACCAAAAACTATCGATACAATCCAAATAGTTCGATTTTCTCTCAAAATTATGAGGGTCCTTATTGCCCTTCAAAATAATCAATAATTTGTAACATGCTGGAAGTAGCTTAATTAACTTAGTAGATGGGTATGTAGCCACGCATACCCACCCACACACACATAATATGCACATTTTTTAGCACTTTGGCAATATTCCCACCGACCAAACCCTTCAAAATGAATCACGGGATAAATTGTATAGAGCAGACAAGTCATATTTTGATCAAATTAATTAACACCTAAAGTATCATCATGTTGATCGGAAACGAATTGTGTGCATGAGCAACAAAACTTGCATACATACAAGGTAGAAACTCAGTCCGCCTTCAAACATGAAGATAGGCAATTTAAACTACGTAGGAGTTGATATAGTCGCATCACTTAGTTTGGTACTCTCAGCATCAACGCTTTAACATTAACATAATGGAATTTCCATCTCACTTTTCTGAAAGGATTAAAGGGTTCGGAGGAAAAAGCGCAGAGGTGCAGTTATTTCAATCTCGAGAAATATGTGTTGGAAGTTTTGAAATTACATGGAGCCTCATGGCGGAAAGAAAGTTCAAACTGACTTTTTGATGCTTAAAAATTGAAATTTTGGAGCGAATTTTTCACAGAATATGCCTTGCAACTAGTTTTACTTGATATCATTGATATCTCCTTTTTTTAAAAACTGCACTTACGCGCCTTGTCCTTCAAGCCCCTCATTTCTTATTTTCCTTGAAATGGAGCACATATAAAATGCACGTATAAATACATATGTTACGCCGCGCCGCAAAAAAATGTTTACTTCAGTCTAAATGATCGATCTTAAAAATACCCAAATTTCGATTCGGGGCACACTGCATTCATCTTTGAGCGAAGCGTCCATGAATATGAGGGAGAAGCCCAGTTCGCCTTCAATTCGAAAGGTATGCAATTTGGGCTACCCAAGAGTTAAAATAGTTGTATCACTCAAAATTATTCTCTCGGCCTCAACGCGCTTCAACGATATAAAAATCGAACTTTATTCTTCACCAGACTTCAAGGGGCTTTATTCACTTTGAAAGTACTTAAAGAATAACCTTTTCTGGGACGAAAAATTCTTCTTTTAGTCTTGAAAATCGATATTTAAATTATCTTTTTTTCACTGAGACATCCCGTGTAATGTAATTGGTACTCACCCGTTTCTTGCAAAATGGGTCCAAATATCAATCGTCCTTCTCGAAACTTTGTCTTCGTCCTCAGACCAAGTTCTGTTTGGAATCTTACTCGGAAGTGGAAACAAATCGAACAATCCGTCACCGTGAATTACAGTCCCTGAGGAGAAGTGAATGTATAAATCAATGGCCAAAATGCAAAACCGCGTATCTCATTGCGGTGTTTCAAAATCTCCGCCCCTATTTTATTTTTTTGGCTTAAAACTGAGTAATTATCAGTCGGAGAAAAACACTGCAAAATATTAAAAAATGTTTGAAAATACCTGGAATCTACCCGATGGCTCGCTTGTTATTCTCGACTACCATTATGCAGATCTCAGGTTTTTTCGGGGAAAAAATTTATATTTTGTAGTGTTTTTCTCCGATAAAAAATGGCTTAGTTCTGAGCCAAATCGTCTCGGTTTTCATTCTGTATATTTGGATTGCATTTTGCAAAGAGGAACCACAAGAATTCCAATGTTGCTAAGATTGTGCAACTTTTTAACCTTGCAACTATAGACTGATCATCTAATTAAAATGTATCTTTACCCCCAAAAAACTATAAATTTAAGACGAAAATTACCTTCGGAAATTCAACTTTTTGCATAAGTCAGTAATTTTATTACAAAAATTGTAAGTTGCACAATCTTAGCAACATTGGAATCCTCTCGGTTCCTTTTCGCAAAATGCAATTCTTTTAGCCTTGTTTCCCCTAGCTTTCTCGTGTCACCAATGTCACGGGCTGGTGTGTAAAAACTTTGTATCAATGTACCTATTATAAAAGAGGACACTGACCTTCAATTCTCTTTTTCGCGGATGTGCTATTGCCACGAAAGTCGGAGTGTAGATAATCGTAATAAAAAAGATACGCCTCTCCCTTGTGTTTTTCAGCAGTCCCAACGATTCCACTCATGAACCACCTATCTGAGAGCAGCTATGAAAACCAAAGAGAGGACAAATTGAGCCAATTTATAGAGGTGCAAAAAATTAGTGAATATTTCGATGGTAAAACTGTAAAAACTTAATGGTAGCTTGATTGTAAAGTTTTCAATTGCCGGTCTAATGTTTTAACAAAAAAAAACTGAGAAACTTAAAAAAAAATATTTTGAGGCAAAGAACAATGATGCAAAATTTAAAAATTGAAAAACAAGTATATGAAACTCCACCACGGTCTTTGGGCTAGAGAGGGGCTTTAAGAACCGTACTGTACTGCCGTGCTAAGAAAGAACGCCGTATGAACATTCGAGAGTTACCAAATTTCCTTCAATGAAATATTTATTTTTAAGGAGAGTTACGAGCATTTTCCCTGAAATTTTTAGACATTTTAGATCAATAAATTACGAACAAAATTAGCTTGAAAATTAGAGAAGAAATATTCATACGTGTCACAGAAAATTCGTTTTTTATGAAAAGAATCTGGCAACGCCTGAAGGTCCATTCGGCGTTTCTTCTTAATGTGGCAGTATAGTGAAGATGAGAAAGATGGAATATGGAAAGACGCACAGTGGATCGAGTCAACTAGAGAGGTCGGACACTAAATTTTTGACTAAAACTGCAAATTTTAATGTCTACTTCGTCACATTTTAAACTTTAAGGGGTACTTCTAGAGGAAAATTTCACGAGGAAACCGATGGAACCACTTTTAGAACCTCAAAATTTAGTTTAAACGGAGTTGTAAGTTTTTAAATTTTCCAAATTCTGTCCGACCTCTCGTATTGACTCGATCCACTGTGCGACGCATGAGTACACGATCTGAACATTACGCCAAGACACGAATCATAATCTCCAACCAGAGAGACTGTGCTACAAATTATTACATGTATGACAAATGCTCGAAGTGAGGCTAATTAAAATCGTTGCCTGTAAAAATAGATGCACTCAAGCCCGAAATTTTCAGATCTCAGCGAAATCTCTTCATTTTACAATTACACACTGGAAAAAAAGTTACGGGCTATACAGCAGTTACGGTTAGATACACTGTCCGTTCCGGGCTCAGAGGCCGAAAGTTCCGAGTGCTGGAGCCGTAGCTTCGATCGCTCCGGATGCTACGCCTGGAATTTTCGGCCTCTGAGCTCAAAACGTGGCCGGTAAGTACGGCCTCCACGGCCGGAGTTTTTTTCAGGGTCAGTGAAGCGAAAGATAAATTCTAAAGTAAATATCTAATTATATTGAAGGAAAAAAATATTCATTTTGTTGAGGATTTACTCAATAAATTTACAATACTTCCACGTACGCTGATAATTTCTGTAGTGGCCCGGAAGTCTACGCGTTTCTGCCCAAAGTAAAAGTCTATTAGCTGCTCTATTATCTCTGGAACTCTATCCTTTGGGAACTCCGACCACAGATAGAGTAGTTTTGGCAGGAGATATCTCGGGAATTCTCGCAAGTCTTTTTCGTACTCCTCGCCAGAGTTGATGAACACTGGAAACAAATTTGGCATTTAACACTACTTACTTCTACATATATGTTGACAAGAAACAATTATGAAAAGCGCAAAAGGCAGTTCCGTCAGTGACGTGTATCAATGATGATCAGTGACTAGAATAAAATTAAGAGAGCTCAAATCACAAAACTGAGAACTAAATATTTATTTCCAAATAATTACTTAATTTTTATTTGATCCATAGACAAATTAATTAAATAAAAGAATAAAACTGCTAGAGTATTAAGAAACCGCAAATAACATTTCAAACTTTTGGAACGTATCAACTTTAGTCCACCCTGTTACTTGTGGCTGAGCGCTGGAGGGATTTTAGAAGTAAATTTCTCAAAAACCTACGGGTGTGATATTGCCAAAACTTTGAAAATTCAAATACCAGAGCACCAAAATGCTGATTCAATCAATAAAACTTTGAAAAACTGACTATAATTAATGGAAAAGCAGACTGACAGCAACTGTATTGCCCACTTAATTACATGTGATTTTGAACGATCCGGAGAGGCGCATAGTCCATTTTCGACAATGCGCGAAAACATCCGTTTTTATTCTATACTGTACCGTACTTTTAACCAGTTGCTGGAAATGACATGTATCCAATTTCTATTTATATAGAGTACTTATATAGGGAGAGTATGGACAACTCGAAATATGTAGCTGTTAGGGCCCAAAAGGGTAGGTAACCTTTGAAAACGAAAAATGTCACTGTCAATCTTTAGACTCCAATATCAAACGGAAATGGAAAAGAGAATTCATAAGTAAGCATTCTTTCGCAAAAATGAGTAAGTTTATGCAAAAACCAAGTCAAATGCGTGCTTTACCAACGACAGTTCCCAACAATTGTGATTATAAATCACTCTGGATAATTTGAATTCATAGATTGCCTACCCTTTTGGGATTGAGCCAAAACTTCTATGTCTGTGACAGAATGTCATTCCCCACATTGTGCTTTAGTTGTACGTGCCACTTACTCGGGGCAAATAAACCTCCTTCGGCAGAGGTTACCCCCAACATGAGGGGAATCTCTGACTCCAAGGTTCTCGGGTCCGCCGGAAGAAAAGCATTTTCACACTCAGGCTCATAGGTTGGCACCCAAACAATAGCAGGCGTGAAGATCCACTCCTGCAAAAATTAGAAATCACACAATTTCATAAAGAAATCCTTGGAGGAAACATACCGTGTTACCATTACAAAGATCAATGTCTAGTGCGACAAGGAGGTCTTGTGGGTCAATAGATCACTAAACCATTAACGAATTTTCACTTCCGAATCAAAGGCTAAGTCATTCGGGTAAGTCCAGGGCCGGATCAAGGGGGTAGCCACATGGGTCGCGGCCCATGGCGGCAAATCTAAGAGGCGGCAAAAATTTGCAATTTTTTAAAGTGTAGGTGTAGGTATAAAAAAATCGGATTTATAAAAACAAAATTACAAACGAGAAAAGACGACAAAATCTCTTATTTCCTGAGAGTATAGTAATTTCTAATTTTGTCGTCTCTTAGTAATACAAGTGACAGCACCTTCAATAAGTCGAGTTAAGAGAGGGACTAAACACGCAATTTGATCTGGAACGGCGACGCGACTTAGAGAGAAATGATAAAAAGGACTTGAGATGAAAAGGAGAAGCCCTCGGCGCGGGGATCGGCATGTAACACATATTAGCACTTACAAGACTGCACGAATACTTCACGCATTGCATCAAACACAGTGCGGTCATTGCGGTCAGCGTGAAACGGATAGCGCCTACAAGAATGCATGAATACTTCACGCATTGCGCCAAACACAGTACGGTCAGCGTGAAACGGATAGCGCCTACAAGACTGCGTGAACACTTCACGCATTGCGTCTAAAACGGTGCGGTCTGCGCGGCGCGGCGGCGAAAGTTAAATTATGTTTCTTCTTTCATAATTTGTTCGTTCATTTCTCATGAATGGAAGGCCTTGTCTACACACAGATAGGTTTTCGGAACTTAACTTTCGCGCAAAGTTCCGTGTTCTTTTGCTAGTAGTGTTGGCAGGGCTTTCCCAAAAAATGTGCTCAACACGAGTAAATGTGTCTTATGCACACCTCCCCCGCTGACACGTTCATTTGATGGTTTTTATCGAGTTTTAAAACGAATGAGAAGGGGGCGGCAAAATAAAGGCGGCCCATGGGCGGCAAGTGGGTGAATCCGGCCCCGGGTAAGTCAGATAAGATAACATATTTTCGGCGGTTCAACTCTTACCCCGATCAGAGGTCCATTTTAACGCGTATTCACTGAAATAATGTCTCCTTACTTGGAACCTCCTGCCCATTTCCATCATCTGTTGAGTTGGGACAGCCTGCATACATTCTACTAACGCCCCCGTGGGAGTGGAAGGACAACCCAACAACACAGCTAACGCTATCGTCCTTTCTTTCGCCAACTGAGGACTCATGAATGTCCAAGGACAATCTGCGGTCCCACTCATCACTATGCCCCGCTGAATGAGACCTGGACAAATTAAGGACATTAATTAGTGAAATAATAACTTCATCCGGGAAAGGCTGCTACTAAATGGAGCTGTTGCATGTGTGAGGAATTTGCGATTTGACTGTTGATTCTTTTGTAAAAGTTCGCGAGAAACACGATGGTGCCACTGGTTTTCTCTGAAATCAACGCCCAAGCTCGAAAAAAGCTCTCAAGTTGCGGCCAAAATAGAGGGGATATCCCACGCTATCCTGAGAGTCCACCTCTACATAAAGGCCAACTGACCAACTGTCCATGCAAAGATAGGGAGAAAATACATTGACAGGGCTGCCACTTTATTTGGGGACTCCAAAACCGAAAATACGACAACCCTGCTAATGTACTTGCTCCCTATTTTTGCATGGAGAATTTGTTTTGATGTAGAGGTGGACTCTCAGGCATAGAGTACATAGAGTCGTAATGTAATTGGGAGAGCTGGCGCCACTTTTAAGCATTTTCCATGTCCCGAATTCCAAGACTCCTGTCTGACGCCGGGTCACTTTTTCGATACATAATCGATTGTTTGCGATACACGGGTACCCGGCCATCCGATGACAACAACAACAACAACAACAACAACGGAGATAGGAATTACCACGTATTCCACACCGCCATTTTGGATCGAAAATGTATCGAAAAAGCGACCCGAACTCGGCGCACACTGGGCTCGGAATTCGTCGAGCAGAACATGGCGCCAGCTCTCCCATTTACATTACGACTCTATGTACTCTATGCTCTCAGGGTAGGGTGGGATATCCCCTCCATTTTGGCCTCAACTTGAGAGCTTTTCTTGAGCTTGGGAGTTAATTTCAGAGAAAACCAGTGACATCATCTTTTTTTTGCGAACTCTTACCTAAGAATCAACAGTCAAATCGCAAATTCCTCGCACATGCAACATCTCCATTGAAAAGATCAAGAAAAACTGCAGGGATGTTCCAAAACACTGAATTATAAGGTATCGCCACACCATCTCAACTATACTTCTATCGGATTTTGGCGCCAGCCACAAGAGTAGTTGTACTAGCTAGAAGTGTAGACACCAGCCAGCGGTATAGTTAATCCAACCACACCTATGCTGACTGTGAGGGCACCAACTAGAGGTATATGGTAGATCCAACTACACTTTCAGCTGACTTAACCACATCTCTGGTTTGTGCAACTACTCTAATATCTGGCGATACAGTCAGCCAGGAGTATAGTTGGGATTGTGATACTTTTTTTCCGTGAATACGCAAGAGCCTCATTTTCGACCAGCCGTTTGCATCAGTCTTTCCTCGAAGCAAGTTGTTATTTGGACGTGCTTCTGGTGAAGGGAACTATAGATGAGAGGGAAAATGGAGTGTGCTCTGGAGAGCTGGATAGGAAACAATGTAAAAGTGGGCGTGATTCCCTTTGCGGAAATGGGAAAGCGGGATTTTACATTCTACCAAAGTAAGTGCCAATTGGACGTATTTCTACCAAACAGACCTATGTGGAGGTGAGAAATATGGGGTGTGCTCGTGGAAGCTGCATAAGAAGCAATGTAAAAGTGGGCGTGGTTCCTTTTGAAGAATGGACCACTAGACAAGGTGCAAATTTAAGCATTCTGATACATGTTTCTTAACCAGAATTTCACGTAGAACACGATTCGGGCAACGAAAATTACTGAAACCAATTCCTAACGGAGATATTAACATTTTTATTTCACATTGGTTACAAAGAATTTGAACTGCCCGCTCACAAGAAACTCAAAGCTCTACGTGAGACAAAGCGCGCACTATAACGGTTTCAGCAAGCTTCTCAATCGAGCAATGTTCATTTCCCACCATGTGTTGTTGAAACAATAAGCAATTTGCTATAGCTGAGCCAAAGCGTCAAGATTGAGGTTGCCAGATTTATACATCGCAGAGACCGTCATGATAACGTTTAGCGCGCGATGTGATACACGTAGAGCATTGAGTTTTCATGAGCGGGTGGTTTGAATTCACGCACCAAGAATCATTAAATATTTTCGGAAGGAGTTGATTTCGGTAATTTTCGTTGGGCGCATCGTGTTTTAGGTGAAATTTTGGTGAAGAAACGTATATCAGAATGCTGAAATTCGTACCTTGTCTAGTGGTCCATTGGGAAAGCGGGATATTACATTCTATCAAACAGACCTATGTGCCATCTGAATGCGGAACTCATGAGCCGCGGGCATGGAAAGAGAGCCTTGTGGACAGGGCTCATGAGTAAAGAACACCATGGAGGACGTAACCGCCGGACGGTTTCGTTGCAGCTGACGTCACTGGCGCTTTTTTATTCTCATTTACTCTTACGGCCAGACAACTAACGAGCACACCCCATATTTCTCACCTCCACATAGGTCTGTTTGGTAGAAATACGTCAAATTAAATGCGGCACTCATGAGCCTTGGACATGGGAAAAGAGCGTTGCGGACAAGGCTCATGAGTTGAAGTGCCCCGACCGTCGTTTGTGGTCGCGGCCGTCGCCGCTGACGACACTGGCGTTTTACAATTCCCATTCATTCTCACAGCCCTCGATTAACGAGCAAGCCCCCTCATTCCTACCTGTCTCTGATTCCATTTACCAGAAATACGCCCATTTTACTTTAAGTTCTTGGTTGATCAAGTTATTCTCCGTTCTATACGGCTGGGACTTAACTATTTGAGAGCATCATTTCTAGCTAGTGTCTTTAAGTTTAATATAAGAGAGTATATTTTCCATATAGAAATTGTTTTCAAAAACTTTGAATTTTATGGTTAAAAAAGGCCGGAGGAGTACCTGTCCTTAAAATCCTAATTAAACTCGTAGTTTAAAAAAAAAAAAAAAAAACATTGCTCATCTACGGGGTGGTAATGATCGGATATGCTAAAATATGGACATATCCCGTCCATGCCTTCATCTTTACGCATAATCGGATTTCGGTGTTTAACCGCACCTTTGCTCATTGGTGATAAAAGATGGAAATGAACGCTTGCGCCTCCAGAGCTCTCCCCAAACACCGTGATGAGTTCAGGATTTCCGCCGAAATTCTCAATATTATCGTGAACCCACTTGATAGCGAGAACTTGATCCTTCAAACCAAGATTTGCAGGAATGGCTCTGTCACCTGTGCTGAGATAGCCTGTCAATGCAGAAAATAAAAAACATGAAAGACCAATGATACTATTTATGGCTCATACAAAAACTGTCTTATGGTCGGGAGTTAATAGCACCAGGGCCGGATATAGGGGGTGGCCACATGGGCCGCGGCCCATGGCGGCAAATTTTGCAATTTTTTTAAATGTAGGAATAAAAAAAATCGGATTTAGAAAAAAAATACTAACGAGAAAAAGGCGACGAAATATCTAATTTCCTGAGAGAATAGCAATTTCCAATTTTGTCGTCTTTCAGTCTAATACAGGACAGCACCTTTCATTAGTCGAGTTTAGAGAGAAACCAAACATGCAATTTGGCCTGGAACGGCGCGACTTAGAGAGGAATGATGACGAGGACTTGAGATGAAAAGGAGAAGCCCTCGGCGCGGCGCACAGTGGATCGAGTCAATAGGAGAGGTCGGACATAATTTGGAAACTTTAAAAGCTTATAACTCCGTTTATACTAAAATTTGAGGTTTTAAAAGTAGTTCCAATGGTTTGCTCGTGAAATTTTCTTTTCGAAGCACCCCTAAACATTTAAAATATGACGAAAAAAACGTCAAAATTTGCAGTTTTAGTCAAAAGTTTCATGTCCGACCTCTCCAATTGACTCGATCCACTGTGCGGCGGTCGACATGTAACACATATTACCGCCTACAAGACTACATGAATACTTCACGCATTGCGTCAAACACAGTGCGTTCAGTGTTCAGCAGCGCGCGGTCGGCGTGAAACGCACAGCCCCTACAAGACTGTAGGAATACTACACGCATTGCGCTAAACAGAGCGATCTGTGCGGCGCGGCGGCATGCAGAGGTTAAAGTCATTAAACCACATTAATGTTTGTTCTTTCATAATCGTTGAAAAATTGAAAAGCGTTCTAAAGAGTATTATAAAGTGTTTTTCTCAGAAACCTGAAAAATGATGTTTTCCCCGAACCAGTTTGTTTACTGAGCTGGGTTGAGCAATTCTAAGAATCCACCTTGGACCGTTTTTCCGACTCCATCACGCATAATTTTGTACAGATTTCTTTTGAACAAATAATATTAAATAAATTAATAAATAACTCACACGAGAAATTAGGCGCCGTGAAATGTAGCTCGTCTAAGTCTGGTTGAATTCGTCAAAATCTTTACTCACAAAAAAACTCTCGGTCTAGGTATTTTAAAATACCCATCAGTGCAGACAAGTAAAATAGTATCTAAAATCGGAGCTAGGGAAAGGAAGCATACCTAAAACTCCCAACCTGTAATTGATGGTTACCAACACGACATCTTTATCGAGCAATAACTCCGGGCCATACAGGGCGCTTCCCCCCATGTAGTACTGCCCGCCATGAATGAAAATTATCACCGGAAGTTTCGCTGACTTGTGCACCTAAGAGAGAAAAAATTATTACGTGTCGATGGTGACAATAATTCCTTGACCCCCCCCCCCCCCCCCCCCCCNGGCGGCTCTTGAAAGTTGGCAACACTGTCTTTCCTCCATTTAAATGTGTATAAAACAATCGATTCTTAGTGAGGCGGCTTGACTCATCTAAAATCGATATTTTTATTAGATTTGAATAGAGGAAAAACAGTGCTGCCAGCTTTCAAGAGTCGACCCTGCCCACAATTATTTATTTTGATTGGGATTTTAAAATTCCTGCGCCTGCTTTATTCTCAAATGAGCAGTGGTATATATATTTTTTCATGGCATTATCTGTAGAATACTATTAAACGGTAAAAAATGCACCATACAATTAAAAAATTAAAAACCGCCATTAAAATCAAAAGTGACGAGAAGCCTTTGAGCCCAATGAATAAGATATTTGAATCCCACTAATCGATGTAGCATCCATCACAGAACTACTTCGATACTTCATTTTGTAGCAAATTATTTTTTCCGTTTTCCCATGTGAATAAATTTTCTTTGCGTGCACACATACACACAGGAAAAAACCTTCGGTTAATTTGGCACGCCGTACTTTTCAAATATACACCGGAAAAAAAACACATTGGATCCAGAGTCCAGACTCTTAAAAACAACGACAAGAAAAAATACTCTTGATTCAATCAGATTTAAGCTTAAATCAAGAACCAAACCTCTTAATTTGAGCAGATTTCCTTTTGATTTAAGCTTAAATCTGCTTGAATCAAGAGTCCTTTTTCTTGCCAATGTTTTCAAGGGTCTGGACTCTAGATCCAATGTGTTTTTTTTTTCCAGTGTAGATGGCAAAAATTTCCTGCTAAGTGCAAGCTCACAAGTGAATTCAAATCAGCAGAAATTACAGCTCCTTCGGGGTAATTATTGAAATTAATAGACAAATCAATCGATGAAGAAGACATAGGAAGTGGAGCAATCCTATTGGTTGAAATGGGTGATTCCCATAGACTTCCGGAGAGGATAATGGACTAACCATAGGGTTTCTCGTGGGTTGCCGTTGGTTAGTCTATTATACCTTCCTCCTTTGTCCATTGCAACCACCGTTTTCCACCAATAGGCTCCCTCCATATCCCTTCCGACCTCTTTGTCTATAGCTTTGTCTATCAATATCACTAATCGGCCCGCTACTGCGAACAGGATAAATCAAAAGAATCCGGGCCAGGGGATTCGTTTTTATTGTAAAACGGATCCTACCTGCCCAACCTTGTCACAATCATATTAGATCGCGAGAAAGTGCCTATTTCCTCGCCGAAAAGTCATTAAAGTTGCTATAAGAGATTTGTTACTTAAAAACTTGCCTTCGGCGAGTACACGTTGAGAACAAGACAATCTTCCTGACCCATAACTTGAGGATGAGGGTTTTTGGGATTCGCAATTTGAGGGCAGAAAGGTGCGCTTCTAGTTGCATTGATAGGCTCACTCCAGGGATCCAGTGGTTTGGCTTCCTAGAAGTATAGACATTTTCTTTGTCGATAAAGAAATATTATATCGATGGCCAAGGTGCGAAACCACGTATCTCCGTTTGCGACGTTGCAGACTTCTTGTCATTCTTTACCTTTTTTCGGAAAACTAGTCAATATAAGTTCTCGAAAGCTCCCATGATTTTTCTTCTCTGTTATAACAGAATACTCGTATTCTGTACTGATCCTCACTTGCAAAGTTTCCTTGTAATGCTTTACTTGAAAAAATGAGATCCGAGCCAAAATGTTGAAACATCGCGATTGAGATACGTGGTTTTGCAATTTGGCCATCTATATGCGGTAGTATAGACTGGCTTTGCCCCCCTCACTGGCATAATGCCTGGCTCAAAGTTTTTCATGGGATGGAGGGACAGAGTATGGGCAATTGGGCATAAAGTTAAAACTTTCCTGAAAATTGCCTTCTCTTGAAAACATTTTGGACTAGGAATCAATTGACTTCAATTCTGATCTTCGAATACATTTCATTTCTTATTTTTCTTATATTCAATAGGCACCACATACATTCTTCTACTATATGGATAAAAGATAATAATATAATGAAAATACACGGCATTTTCTGATGTAATAGTATACTTTTTTAGACATTCGTTTGTTTTATTTCACCAAAAAAATTCAAGAGTAAGCTGCAGCTTGCATTATCTATTTTTTCGAATGCGTGAATGCAGGGGTCAGTTCGCACAAATTGAAATCCTAAAATGTGTGTTACCACACTAAAAAACTGTAATATGCATAGCTGAAATATTAAAATGATCATTTTTGTACGTTGCAAAGTTTAAATTCGATTAGATTCTATTATTTAAAAATACAAACAAACATACTGTCGCTTAGAATATTGTTTGAATATTTTTGAATGGGTTGGGAAAATTCAAGAATATCAAGGAAAACTGTTGATTAGTTTAGCATGGAAAAAATAAATATGAGCGGAAGCAGTGGAGAGGTGTGAATGATCGACAATCGATATTTCCTCATTTGAAGCAGTGGTAGAGAATCGATTATTAAGGTGTTCGTTGCGAACACACTGTTTATCGATCCTTTTCCATAGGTTTAAATGGCAGATGAATCGATTTCCCGCAAAGCACGCCACGCCACTGAGCGGAAGCTTGTAATGTCGCCCTCAAAATACATTTTTTACTTTCGGCTTTCGATGCGCATTTCCAAAGCGATGCAGTACGGCTAGGTGGCCCGTTTACAACTTACTTTGAATCTGAGATATCCAACAGGTGGTTCAGCATATGGAATGCCAGTGAAGCTAAAGATCTCGCGTCCATCTCTAGTTCTCAGCGTGTCAAATCCGATGATCCGCCCTTGAGGTGTTGAAACTTCTATGTCTCGACAAGAACAAATTCCACTCGAAAGAATGAGTAACAATAATTTTAACCATAGCAAAATCTCCATCATTTTTGTGTTTACTTGGGTGATAGCTTGACCGCTCGCGACCTAAATACAACGTTGACAATGAGTACATTTCCATTTGCCAAAAAATGAATCTAGTGAAGCTGACATGAGGAGCGTAGAGGACAAGACGCATAAGTACAATTTTTGAAAAAATTGTGATATTAATGATTTCAAGTAAAGTTAGTCGGAATGCACATTCTGAGAAAAATTCGCTCTCAAATTCCAATTTTTAAGCATGGAAAAGTCAGCTTGAACTTCCTTTCTGCCAATTAAAATCCATGCAATTTCGAAACTTCAAACACGTATTTTTCGAAATAGCAAAAACTGCACTTATGCGCCTTGTCCACCAAGCCCCTTAAATGAACTTAGCAAGCAATCATTGTTTGAATTCACGATTATTTTAAATTTTTCTTAAATAGTTTTCATTGAATGTTTATAAAACGTATGAGTTCAAAATTTTGGGCAAAAGTCCTTATATTGTCCCAACTTGTTTCATTCATGACCTTAATCCACCCGATTCATTTTCAATTGAAATTTGCCCGGTTTTGTAGTTTGCATCGATCAAAATCGGTTCGAAATGTGGATGATAAAATTACTATCACTTAAATGAAAACTCATAACTACAAAACATGGACAAATTGAAAGAATACCACTTTAAAAAATGAGAGATTTGAATGTAAAAAACGATTATGGAAAAAATGCCAAAAAAGGCAACATGCAAAACACACGTCAGATATAGTATTTTAGTGAAATAGATCTTGATATCTTCTGCGGAAAAAATTAAAAGAATTTATAGGTACTTTACTAACCGAGGCCACTGCCGAGGCAAAAATAAAATTAACTGGATAACTGGATTCAATGCAATTTAACAAAAAATTTTTTTTACTAAAACACTTGTATAAAGAACATTCACTCTGACATAATAGTTTAAGTTTATCGCCTTCAGTGCCGACGGAGTCTTTAAAATTATCTTGGATGAGAGCTGTAGATTGTACGTTGTCACCCAGTCGTCGGAATCCGTCATCCTCAAAATTTTCCCTCGCAGTATTTTCCCACTCGTCTTCTCCTTTAACTCAACGGTTTCTTACAAATCACTGCGACCCCTGGCAATGGCGTGGCGTGAATTGCGATATATCGATTGATATGCCATTTAAACCTATGAAAAAAGATCGAATATCAGGGTGTTCGCAGCGAACACCTTAGTAATCGATTCTTTACCATAGATTTAAATGGCGAGATATCGATAATCGATTATTCACGCCACGCCACTGACCCCTGGTGAGCACCTGTTGTTATGTTGTATTAGTGTCACTTTTGTCTAGTGGCCTATCGACATAAATGAATAGAATATAGAGAATTAGGCGAATTGCAGTGAAAAAAAATTCTCGGCGTTTTTACCAAGTTCCGCTGGTACCTTTACCATCTCACTTTTTTTACCAATTATTGGTAATTTTACCACGACAGACTGGTAAGCTTACCTAAAAACCGGTATTTTTACTGTTTTTTCAGGTAAGAGTACCACTTTTATTGGTAATCAATTCCCGGTGACTTTGCCATTTTATCTCGGAAATTCTACCACTGTCGATAAAAAAATGTTGGCGTTTTTACCGGGGTCCAGTAAAATTATCGAGAAAGTCAATAATTACCAATTTCGCGGTAAATGCTAATTTTACCAAGAAAAAACTGGGATCAAATGGACTACATTTTGCAATTTGGAACTATAAATTCTAGTCCGGTTTAAAAATAACGTATGTGCCATTAGTTACCCTATGCACATAAGTGTTTTTCCAATAGTCAGAATTTATAGTTCCAAATTGCAAAATGCAGTCCAAATAGAACCCTGAATTCTTGGTAATTTTACCCTTTTCTCAGTAAATACACCGAGATTTTTTTTCAGTGTGCTCTGTCGCCTTCAATTTTCGGGGTAGGCTAGAAACATTTCGATGGTGGAACCTCAGAAATTATGCGTATCTCTGTTTGCGGCGAAGCAAACCTCTTGTTATGGTTTAGTCTTGACATCGAAAACTATTAGACGCCATTTTTTTGAAAATTCCAGCGATTTTTCTTCTCTACGTGAAAAATATTCTGTGAAAATTTTTAAGCATGAGTCATGTTCGATCTCATTTTAAAAGATAAAAACGAGGAGCAATTTTGAAACACCGCAACCGAGATATGCATTTTTGCGATTTCATTTCTATCAAACGGAACTATGACGTGAGCCCTGGTATGCATTTATTCTAATGGGTCTCAGGGCTCATGTCTTAATGCACATAGCTTTATTTGGCAGAATTACGTCCAATCGAGCATTTGTGCCTTTCGTTGCATAAAACTTTATCCCGCGGCAAATAATGGCAAACCCCATAGCGCTATTGAGCTGAAAATATGTCATTGATCTGGGCTTAATCTATAGTAAAAGTACATTCAAAAAAATTAAACAAATAGTCAAATTTCTGAGATAATAAAAAAGATCATTCCAGATCTGATAATATAGTTGATTTTTAAAGATCGGGATCCTTCATATAATGATTCTCGAATAACGTCCCGTCATCATTAAAACATATTGTATGAATTTTAGGTCAAATTTTACGGTTTTATAAATCAGTATATTCCTAATATTCTCGATAGGAAGAACATTATTATTCACCTAGGAAAATAAATGGAAAAGGGTAGGAAACAGGCATTAGATAGACTTTTAAGGTAATTTTAATCATTCTAAATGACATTCATACCAAAGTATGATAAATTTCCAGGACTTCGATCAATTTTACTCAGAAGGCATATCTGATCAAAAATCAGGTAGAAATCGTAGTATTATGTGAAAATATTGCTGGGTCTATGTCTGCACTATTCAAGAGGAAAACAAGCCGAGAAAAACAAAGAATCAGAATTTGAGATTAAAAATTAAGTGAACTACGATAAGATTTACTGCAAAACTAAAGAGGAAGTATGCGCAACTCTAACAGGTGCATTCTGAATTTTCCACTGAGGTTCCTGAAGGAGACCAACACCAGTTTCGCTCTGAGTGAAGTACACGCATCATTAACCAGCGTCATGTAAATAATAGCTAAAACGAGCTTAATTTTTAAAGGTTTGAGACAATTCAAAATAAAGTATTTAGACAAGTGAGCATATAAAATTGTATTCGATCCTCTAATGAAGAAGTTTAAGCTATGATTAGTTGAATTTGAGATAGCAAAACTTAACAGCGAGAAATTTCTAAGAGAAAACAAATGACGATATTTTTTTGTGATTTTTGGAAATATGTATTTTCGAATGAATGAAGAAAATGTACATACAATTATGGAAGTAAGTCTCTTAAATCTGAGATATCTTGGGAAGACTCTTCTTTAAAAATGAAACGTGAGCTGAGATTTACAACGCGATCACAACCTCAAATTATACGGAGGTTCATGTACTGAATAGCGACTCTCAATAGATTAATCAGCATTCCTCAGTCTTAATCATCTATTTGTTTTTTTTTTTGTTTTTTTGTTTTTTTTTTTTTTTTAAATTAGGTGCGTAACATGAAAAATAATAAAGACAGGATGATGGACAAATTTTCACATACAGTTTACAAACTGCAATGAAGCAAGGTGCTATGGCAAGCGGAATCCGAAGCAAACCTTCAACGCCTTGATGCAACTATTCGTGTTTAACGGATGTCTAGGTTGCATATACAAATCATTGAAGGCGGTCCGAATTTCTAGTCCAAGAGGGAAGGCTGCCTCTGCGAGTCGCCAACGAGATAATGTGCGCGGACAAATAAAAGGAATACTACACCATAAGGTGTCTAGACCCTAAGAATAAAACCAAAGGACTCATAGTTTCCCGGTGCGATCGACGATACGCATTTATCGACTTCAGTCATTGATACTTGAAACTCAAATCGATTCAATGGACCACTAGACAAGGTACAAATTTCAGCATTCTGATACATGTTTCGTAACTAAAATTTCACGTCGAACACGATGCGCACGATCAAAATTGCCGGAATCAACTCCTTACGAAGATATTTAATGATTCCTGATGCGTGAATTCCAACCACCCGCTCATGAAAACTCAATGCTCTACGTGATTCACATCGCGCACTAAATGTTATAATGACAGTCTCTGCGATATAAAAATCTGGCAACCTCAATCTTAACGCTTTGGCTCAGCTATAGAAAATTGCTAAAAGTTTGAACAACACATGGTGGGAAATGAACATTGCTCGATTGAGAAGCTTGCTGAAACCGTTGTAGTGCGCGATTTGACTCACGTAGAGCTTTGAGTTTCCTGTGAGCGGGCAGTTCAAGTTCCTCGTAACCAATGTGAAATAAAAACGTTAATATCTTCGTTAGGAGTTGGTTTCAGTAATTTTCGTTGCGCGAATCGTGTTCGGCGTGAAATTCTGGTTAAGAAACATGTATCAGATTGCTTAAAATCTTACTTTGTCTGGTGGTCCATTCGAGGTTTCATGCGACTCCATCCCAAATACACAAAAACTTAAAACAAATTTAAGAAACAGGCAATGGCTCACCGTTCCACCCGGCTAAGCATTCCAAGAGCGGATCAATTATATCCCCCGAGCGTAACGAGCTAAAAACCTTTTCAATATCCTCCCCTGGAGCAACATCATCCTCAGCGATTAAAAACCTCGTCCCCAAAACCTCCCTCGCGAATTTATACAACGGGAAGGATCTACACTTTACTATCCTATTAGGAATCTTGGCCTGTTTCTTTTTAAAACTCACCCAGGTATTTTCCACCTCCCTCGACAAAACTACCCTGAGCTCCTCCTCGAAAGCTCTGAATTTCCCGAAAATTGAAGTCCCGCTACTTTCCCCATTATCACATTTCAAAGCGTGATCCATGAATGACTGTCGCAATCTCTGCATCAAGGGGTAGTTCGGGTTGCAGGGTGCGTCGATGAATGTGTAAACGCACTCACGATCGACCTGACTTAGGAGATCGTCTACGCACGCTTTTGCCTCGTCGTTTAAGACTTTATCGGCCACCAGGCTGATTGTATTCCTCACGGTGTCTTTGAAATTGTCCTCCAAGTGCCGCAGGTCGATGGCCTGGCACAGGGCGATGATGAACGTCGAGGACATGAGTTTCAGGATTTCGACAGCTTCGTCGGTTTTTCTTGCCGAGATGAGCCCCAGGGAATTGACGTCTTGATTGTGCTGCTCGGCGCTCTGGACGTGGGTCGTGACGGGGTTGCCCAGGAACTGGAGCTCGGAGCAGTAGGCGGCCATCGCGATCTCCGCTCCTTTGAGACCGTAGTCTAGTGAAAAATAAAGAAAAGAGAAAAACGAAGATGTTGCATGTGTGAGGAATTTGCGATTTGACAATAATTGATTCTTAAGTAAAAGTTCGCGAGAAACACGATGGTGCCACTGGTTTTCTCTGAAATTGCCTCCCAAGCTCGAAAAAAGCTCTCAAGTTGAGGCCAAAATGGAGGGGATATCCTACGCTATGCTGAGAGTCCAGCTCGACATCAAGACATACTCTCCATGCAAAGATATGGAGCAAATACATTAGCAGGGTTGTCGTATTTTCGGTTTTGGAGTCCCCAAATAAAGTGGCAGCCCTGTCAATGTATTTGCTTCCTCTCTTTGCATGGAGAGTTGGTCTTGATGTAGAGGTGGGCTCTCAGGATAGCGTGGGATATCCCCTCCATTTTGGCCTCAACTTGAGAGCTTTTTTTGAGCTCGAGAGTTGATTTCAGAGAAAACCAGGGGCACCATCGTGTTTCTCGCGAACTTTTACATACGAATCAACAGTCAAATTGCAAATTCCTCACACATGCAACATCTCCATTGAAGTGTTAAGTTGGGATCAGTAGCGAGACGTGAATGATCAATAATTGCCCATTTAGAGCTGTGGTGAAGAATTGATTATGAGGTGTTCGTTGCGAACACCCTGCTTATCGATCCTTTCCCATTGGTTTAGATGAAAGATCAATCGATTTGTCGGGACGCACACTACGCCACTGATTGAAATTGTAATAGATATTTGGGTCAGTGAAACGTATATTGACGATGTAAGTCGGCAATCACATAACTCGGTTTGCGACGTCGCAGACTTCCTGTCATACTTTATTTTTTAAACGGAAAACTACACAACAACTGCCTTGAATTTTCTTCTTTGTGCGAAGATAATTCCACACAAACTTCAAGGAATGATGCCAATTGGTTATCCCTTAAAAAATAACAAAGAGGCGGAGATTTTCAGACACCGCAAACGAGATCGGTGATTGCGGACTTATGCCGTCGATATGTCTTACCGGCTGCGATAGGATTGCGCGAATGCCCCCTTTTTACCCTCTTGGAAATGCATAGGATTGCGCGAATTTTTATGGTACTGAAAACTCACGCGTTTCTGCAAATATTTAACATTCAACGAGGAGGCGTTATTTTGCAAACCTTGGTACTTTATGGTAGGTAACTACATCGAGGAAGACTGTTCATTCCCTACTCACTTACGAGCATGTCTCTCTTCGACGGAATGCCCTCGCAAAATGAATGGCCGAGAAAATTTAAAAAGCACAGTAGGGGCCTGTCAATCACCGGAAAGAACTACACGTAAAAAATCGTAGAAAGATCATGCTCAAGTTTTTTAAGAGATGAATGTATTCAAAACCCGGCGGGTACACCCAAGAGAAAGCGTATATTCATCGCGGATTGCAACGTTATGCACCATTTTTTATGTTTTATTTTTAATAAATGTTTTTAAAAAGCTATACACATACAGTTTTTCTGAAAAATTTCCGCGAATTTACCTAAATGATCTCAAATAAAAATATCAAAAATTTCGACGCGATATTTTCGTTCATTCTATTTTCTTTTAGCGTAAACCAAAAAAATTAAATATCATCCGAGCTTCTGAATCGTCTCAATTAGGATACATATTTTCCCTTTAATTATGGTAAAAGTTGGAGCAGAAAGTCAAGAATGATGACACGCAGTCCTCCAGTATTTCTACAGTCTAGTTAAGTAGGCGCTAATATGCGTTTCACGCAAACTGACCGACTGTACCGCGTTTGACGAGATGTAAGAAGTATTCACGCAGTCTTGTAGGCGTTAATATGGGCTCCACTTCGACCGCACGGTTTGGCGCAATGCGTGAAGTATTCCTTCAGTCTCGCAGGCGCTACTACACGCTAAACACCGGCCACACTATGTTTGGTGCGATTATTCGAACTCGCGTTAGAATAATCGCGGCATCGAATAATAGAGCTTAAAAGGGCCTATGTTATGCCGACGCCGAATGTGCATTTCAACGTTGCCTCGTTTCTTTCGATTAAATATTTTTTCCGAGAAAAGTTAGGATAGTCCGTTATACCCAAGACCATTATTAAATCTTTTCACTTCATTTATCACCAGAAGGCAAGACACCGATGACTTGTCAACAAACTAACCTAAACTAGCGTTAACTTAAAAGTGTGTTTATTTTCCAATTGTTTCCTGTTTTACCAAACTTCTACCTTAAATTAACTTCATTTTAAATCCGTGATTTACTGTAGCATCTATGTTAAGGTTTCTATTCGCGCAATCCTTGAATATTTTCTTAGACCTTTCGCGTTATCCTGGACTACCGATCTTGCCTGCAGGCCCATCATTGAATCATCATTAATCATTGATAGAAAAAGCAATGGACATATCGTTGGCACAAGTATAAGGAGCCACGTATTTTTGTGTGCGACGTCGCAGACTTCCAATCATACTTTATTATATCTTGGGGAACTGGTCAACGGAATTTCTTGAAAACTTCCTTCATTTTTCCTCTATGCTGGCAGAACATTCTGTATAAATTTCTATCAAGAAAGGTGGCTTGTTTCTCTTCGAAAAAATAAAATTGGGACGGAAATTTTGAAATACCACAATGGAGATACGTGGTTTCGCAAATTGGAACCAAACCACATCAGCTATTGCCAAATTTAATTAGGCAATCTAATAATTCACAAGAAAACGTTTGTGCGGATTCTTTTGAAAATTTTAAGGAATTTGCATCGCGCTATGCAGAGAATTCACTGAAGTTGCACAAAAATCCGCACGACCGTTTTCATGTAAAACTTTAAATTGCCCAGTTGAATTTGGCAATAACTGATGTGGCTTGGTTCCTTTCTGCTTACCGTTGCCCAACCGCACTACGCCATTCAACCTACGTGATCTACATCCACCCGACCGGAGACGAGAGACCCTCCACTAATATCTTGGCCATGGTGGAAGCTTTTACTTTCGGGACTTCAGCATTCTACTGTTGACTGACCTAAATGGTTGATATTCAACAACGTGTTGGCAGTTTCGTTTTGCAAACAAGCCGAAAATGACCGAAGTTTGGGAAACTTTATTGGCTCATGACGTCACCCGAAGCTCATCATCCATTATGTAGGTAGGTCAGCAGCCAAAATCAGGGTGATGACTGTTGCTCCCTTATAACTGTCCATGGGGACCTGTTGAATCCGCGGAAGTAAAAGCTTCCACCTGTCGCCAAGAGGTCAGTGGAGGGTATCGTATCTCTGTACCCGACAAACCAGACACAAGAGACCCTCCACTGACCTCTTGGCGACAACTGGAAGCTTTTAATTTCGGGGTTTCAACAATTCCTTATGGACAATTACTAGGGAGCAACAGTCATCACCCTAGTTTCGGCTGTTGACTTACCTACATGGTCGATGATGAGCTTCGGATGACGTCACGAGACGAACAAGTTTCCTAAACGTCGGCCATTTTCGGCTTGTTTGCACAACGGAACTGCCAACACGATGTTGAACATCAACCATGTAGGTAAGTCAACAGTAGAGTGCTGAAGTCCCGAAAGTAAAAGCTTCCACAATGGCCAAGATACTGGTGGAGGGTCTCTTGTCTCTGCGACAAACAAACCATTTCCATAATTCGCTTAAAGCTGGAGCAGGTACCTAAGCTGGGGTTGACCCCGGAGCAGAGATTGGAGGGGAGGCCGTTGTTGTAATGGTTGTTGACGAGCTCGGAGAACTGTGCGAAGATGAGTTTCCCGATGGCAGCGATGGTGAGACGAGTGTTGTCCATGGACACGCCGACGGGTGTCCCCTGGAAGTTGCCGCCGTGCAAGGCCTTGTCCCGGACGAGGTCGATCAGCGGATTGTCGCTCGCGGAGTTGATCTCCCGCTCGATCATCTTTGTCGACGATCTCAGCACTTCGATCTGGGGACCCAGCCACTGCGGCGATGTCCGCAGAGCGTACCTGTCCTGCCTCTGCTTTTGGTCCGAATCCACGGCGTGCAGTTTCTCCGCGACGCGCATGTAGGAGCTACCTGAGAAATAAATACGAAATAAGATACGATAACTATGAGAAATCGTCCAGCGGGCCGATTATTGAAATTGATAGACAAAGCTATAGACAAAGGATACAAAAGAGATATGGAGAGATCTTATTGGTGCAAGCGGATGGTTGCAATGGACAAAGGAGGTAGGTCATAGACTTACTAACGGCAACCCACGAGAGACCCGACAGTTAGTCTATCATTTTCTCCCTTTGTCTATAGGAACCACCCATTTCAACCAATAGGATCGCTCCATACTCCCTGTGTCTTCTTTGTCTATAGCTTTGTCCATCACTTTCAATAATCAGTCCGCAGTGGCGATGCTTGAGAGTTGGCAGCACTATTTTTCCTCCATTTAAATGTATGTAAAACAATCGATGCTCGGTGAGGCAGCTTGCCTCGCCTAAAATCGATACTTTTAATGGATTTAAGTAGATGAAAAACAGTGTTGCCAATTTGCAAGATTACCACTGAAATCGTCCATACGTGCCGTCAGATTTTTTAAAGATTGTTTCACCCCAGCCCTCTTTCCTCCATTTCAGGTACCCCTTAAAAATTACATCAGGTTTAGGTCAAGCTCCCCGCCCGACCCCTGTTACTTATTAACAATCGTTAAGAGTTTTCTTAAAAATTACCCCCAGTAGTGAATTGATTTTGACTGATTTTAATCAATGGCCAAAGTGCGAAATCACGTATCACCGCTTACGTTGCAGACTTCGTATCATAATTAATTTTTTCTTTGGAAAAACAATCAACTTAACTCCTTGAAAACTTCCTTGATTTTTCTTCTCTGTCATGCAGCAGAATATTTAGTAGTTTCAAGCTACATAGTAGACTTGTTTTTCATCGAAAAAATGTCTTAGGAGCAGAAATTTTGAAACGCAGCAATGAAAATACGTGGTTCCACACTTTAGCCATCGACATAGTAGGTGAAACTGTAGAAACGCGTATCTCGGTAACTAGGACAAAATTCATTTAGCAAATAGGAACGACAATTCCTGGCCCATCCGTAATAATACTCATGCACGTGGGGAAATCAACGATACGTGCGTTTTAATACAAAGTGAGTAAGAAATGGAAATTCCTAACTGGACTGCACTTTGCAATAATGAACTACAATTTCTGGATGATGTGTAAAAACACCTATGCCAATGTGCACAGGGAAACTAATGACACATATCGACGGCGTAAGTCCGCAATCACAAATCTCGTTTGCGCTGTCTGAAAATCTCCGCCTCTATGTTCATTTTTTATAGGAGAACAAATTGACATCATTCGTTGAAGTTTTTCCAGAATTTTCTTCGCACAGAGAAGAAAAATCACGGTAGTTTTAAAGAATGGAGATGTTGCATGTGTGAGGAATTTGCGATTTGACTGTTGATTCCTACGTAAAAGTTCGCGAGAAACACGATGGTGACACTGGTTTTCTCTGAAATCAACTCCCAAGCTCAACAAAAGCTCTCAAGTTGAGGGCGTAATGGAGGGGATATCCCACGCTATCCTGAGAGTCCACCTCTACATCAAGACGAACACTCCATGCAAAGATAGGAAGCAAATACATTTGCAGGGATGCCCTGTTTTTAGTTTTAGAGTCCCCACATAAAGTGGCAGCCCTGTCAATTTATTTGCACCCTATCTTTGCATGGAGAGTTTGTTTTGATGTAGAGGTGGACTCTCAGGATAGCGTAGGATATCCCCTCGATTTTGGCCTCAACTTGAGAGCTTTTTTTGAGCTTGGGAGTTGATTTCAAAGAAAACCAGTGGCACCATCGTGTTTCTCGCAAACTTTTACATAGGAATCAATAGTCAAATCTCAAATTCCTCACACACGCAACATCAGATCTCCATTGCCGTTAACTGGTTTTCCGTTTAAAAAATAAAGTATGTCAGGAAGTCTGCAACGTCGCAAACCGAGTTATGCGATTGCCGACTTACACCGACATATGTTGTTTCGAAAACGAGCAAGAAATTGTAGTCCTAATTACAAAATGTAGTCCAATTAGTCCAACTACCATCCAGAATATGCTCCATGATGGCCGCGGCTTCGATTTGCCCGGGGTGATGCTTCAGTCTGTGCGTCAAATGATCAACGAACTCGGGCCTGCCGTGCATGACTTCCACGAAGACGGCCGATAGAACCTCAGCCAAGACAACCAGAACATTCGCTTCGAAGAGGACCAACGAAGCGAGCCCAGCCCCGACGGCCGTCCCGTTGACGAGAGCCAGGCCTTCCTTGGGTTCCAGCTCGAAGGGTCCATCGATCCCGGCCCGACGGAGGGCCTCAGGGGGTCGGAGGGTCTCCCCGTTCGGTCCGAGAGCCCTGGCGTTGGGCCTGCCGATGAGGAGTCCGGCGATGTACGACAGCGGCATCAGGTCGCCGGAGGCCGTGATGGATCCGCGTAATGGGATGAGAGGGATGATGTCCGCGTTGAGGAGCTTGGCGAGGGCCTCTGGGATCTCGAACCTGATGCCCGAGTGTCCTTGGATAAGGGTGTTGGTCCGGACGAGGATGGCTGCACGCGTGGCCTCTCGCGGGAGTGTGTGGGGTGACCCTGACCCCGCGGCCGCGCCGAGGACACCTGCGTTCATTTGCCTGCTCGATTTGGTTCAAAAACAAAAACGAATAAGGAGCTGTTCATAATGATTTATACAAACAATTGGACGTATTTCTATCAGACGGAACTAGGCGCCAATTTGAGTTCCTTTTGAGGAATTTAGAATCCCGGATAGCGCGTTCTGTCAAACGGACCTAAGCGCCATGGAAAAGCATTGCGAGTATAGGACGGAATAAGCCGGACGCCCGATTCCGCCGCCAAGCCCCCCTCTCCTCTACCTTCCTCACCCTATGGCGCTTAGGTCCGTTTGATAGAAATACGTCCAATTGATACCAAATCAGGATTCAATTCAGTCACGAAAGGGCCGGAATATATGGGATATATCGACGGTGTAAGTCGGCAATCACATAACTCGGTTTCCGACGTCGCAGACTCCCTGTCATACTTTATTTTTTAAACGGAAAACTACACAGCGACAATTCTTTAAAACTGCCATGATTTTTCTTCTCTGCGCGAAGGAAATTCTGCATAAACTTCAAGGAATGGTGTTAATTTGTTCTCCTTAAAAAAATAACTTAGAGACGGAGATTTTCAGACACCGCAAACGAGTCATTTGATTGCCGACTTATACACCGTCGATATGTGATGTAATGCGATTGTCTTTTACCCTCATTCCCATCGTCTTGAAATGGCCCGAAGTTGACCCTTGAGAGATTTTACACGGTAGCGGCTGCGAGAGTTTCGTACTGACAATGAGCTAGCATGACGACGAAAGCCACAACCAAGTACCTACAAGACTAGAACGGCGGGAAACTTCAAACTGGATGACGTACTTAGTCACCTCACCTGCAGCAGCGAGGAACTATTGCAAACTATTGCAACTATTGCAAGTGATCAACTTGCAATGTAATAGCAGACTCTGGTGTTCACACATATTATGGCAGCGTTCTTAAACTTGAGCAAGGAGGTGATAACTAGCTTTATCTGTCAACCTATAAAAATTATGATGCGATATTTTCGTTCGTTCTATTTTCTTTGAATGTAACAAAAAAAAATTAAATATCATCCGTGTTTCTGAATCGTTACAATGAGGTTAAATATTTCCCCTTTAATTATGGTAAAAACTGGAGCAGGAAGTCAAGAATGATGACACGCATAGTCCTACAATATGTCTTCAGTCGTGTAGGCGCTGATATGCGTTTCACGCGAACTAATCGACCGCGGTGCGTTCGGCGCAATGCGAGAAGTATTCACGCCGTCTTGCAGGCGCCAATATGGGCTGTACGCCGCGGCCGACCGCACGGTTTGGCGCAATGCGGGAAGTATTCCTTCAGTCTTATAGGCGCTAATATACGCTAAACACCGGCCGCACGGTGTTCGGCGCGATTATTCGAACTTGCATTAGAATAATCGCGGCAACGAATAATAGAGCTTAAAAGGCCTATGCTGTGTCGACGCTGTATGATCATTCCAAAGATGCCTCGTTTCTCCGGATTAAATATTTTTTTCCGAGAGAAGTTGGGAAAGTGCTTTATACCCACGACCATTATTCAATCATTTCACTTCATTTATCATCAGAAGGTAAGACATCGATAACTTGTCAACAAACTAAACTATAAACTAGCGTTAAGATGAAAATGCGTTTTCTTTCCAACTGTTTCCTGTTTTTCCAAACTTCTACCTTAAATTCGCGCATTCCTGTAGCAGATGTTAAGATTTCTATTCGCGCAATCCTTGTGTCTCTTTCGCGGAATCCTTGTGTCTCTTTCGCGCAATCCTTGTGTCTCTTTCGCGCAATCCTCAGATATTTTCTTAGACTTTCCGCGAAATCCTGGATTACTGAACGCTTTAGAGAAGGGGAAAGAAGAAGAAAGTTGAGGCGAACGTTACGCACGCGCTACGTTACGCATTACGGGCGTTTGTTTCTACGTCACAAAAGTACCAAGAAATGGGGGAATGGTCGGAAAAACCGAAATCATGCGTTAAGTATTTTATAAACGGCACCTGGGTGATGCATGTAGAATCAAAATGACACAGAGTCACTTTTTTAAACCTTCAGAGAACGGTAACTTTTTTTTGACACAATTATTTATTTTTTTTTTTTATCTGAAGTTTGAACCACAGCTTTAGAGCCAAAGTGACGAGACCTGACAATTTCATTAGTCAAAGTCAATATGACAACGGGGATTTTTTCAGAAGAAAAATGGATTTATTCCTTTTTATTATAACTTTTTTTCTCGATCGCAAATCCCACTATGATTTGTGTCCTCCGATGCAACCACTTCAATAATGTACACATGTTATTTCCTCTGAGGACACAGCTAATGCTGACGGAGACAACTTATACGATCACTTGGAGGCCGCTGGCTGCTACGTGGTCCAAACACTACAGGGCGTTTCGCGCTCTATGTGGTCCGCTTTAGACCCTGTGAATCAATCTAAATAGAACGAGCTCGTTTATGGGTACTTTCTCTTATCGATAGCCGCAAAAGTATGGAAGTCAATCCAGTAGAACGGTAGAACAAACTGTGACAAATATGAAAATTTAGGGGGTAAATTAAACTAGAGGAAATATAACTAAACTGGACGTATTTATGCTAAATGGATCTATGTGCAAGTTGAAAGATGGGGTGTGCTCGTTAGTGCTTGGGTCATAAGAATGAATGAGAATGTAAAAGCGCCAATGACGTCAGCGGTGATGAAGCCGCCCTCGCGGCACTGGTTTGTCGGCTTTAACTCATGAGCCCTGTCCACAAGGCTCTTGTCACATGCCCACGGCTCACGAGTTGGCGCTCAGATCCTTTTGATTTAATGTCAAATCCCGCTTTTCCGTTTTCTCAAAAGGAGCTATATCCACTGACCACCTTGTTTCTTATGCAGCTTCCACAAGCAAACCCCATATTTCCACTTCCACATATATGTAGTTCCCTTTAGCATAAATACGTCCAACTATGAAACTAGGTCTGAGCTATCAAGGACGATCTCGATCATCATTACCTGATGACTTCTTTCTGGAGGGCGTTTCCCTGATTTGTCCTCCTATGCGAGGTCGCCCCGAATCCAGTCGTGACCCCATACAAATCCGTGCCTTTGCTCATGGCTTGCATGACCCACTCTTTGCTGCGTTGAACAGCCGGCCGTGCAGCATCAGAGAGCTCTACCCTCACGTCATGGACACGCGCCATGGCCGCTACTTGGGCCACGGTCAAATTTTTCCCGTCCAGGTGGACGATTGGCTGCCGATACTCCTGTACCATAAGCTTAACGTCGTCGAGGTGACTGCCTTTGAAGGAATCGGCCCATGACGTCCAGTTCAAAGGGTCCTTCGGATGGTGCTCTGCGCCTGAGGACGATCCGTTGGTCATCCCCGTAGGAACCGTCTTCGAGGGTAGGTGACTTCCGCCATTGAAGAGGGGCAGGTTCTTTGGTTCTGGTCTCTCCGTTGATATTGGAACGTTGCTGTTACAATGAGACATCTGTAAAACACAATCAAATTGCTTCAAATGTCTCTGATAGTCGCAAAAATTTGCAAGATCTTTTTGATGGAATCAAAGTTGAATATCTAAGGATTAAGAAAATGTCGACCATCCAGAGCATTCTACGTTTCAAGCGAGAAATCTTCATTTGAAGTTGACGTCTTTTTGTGGTTCCTCATTGCAAAATGTAATCCAATTATTTTCAAAAATGATTGCAGCACTGAACAGCATATGGATTGCATTTTGCAAAAAGGAACCAGGAGCATTGTAATGATGCAGAGATTGTGCAACTTCTTTTGCCTTGGAAGAAAAACCCGATTATCCATTAACGATTTCTATTTTGCTCGCTAAAAACTGTAAATTTAAGACAAAAATTCCCATGTAAATTTCATATTTTTTCATGATTTCAGTATTTTCGTTGCAAAAGGTGAAGTTGCACAATCTTAGCATCATTGCAATGTTTCTGGTTCCTTTTTGCAAAATCCAATCCATTATTGTAGCAATCCTCAAGAGTGATTACATTCCTACCGTCGAAGATAAAGAACGCAGACAGACTGAATTACTCTTTATAAACATTTTCCGAGAAACGCGGTTCGTGGTACTTCCACCATCGAAATCTAAGATATTCGGTAATGCTTAGAGTACACACACGTATGATTGAAATACCCTTGAAAGTGAGTTTGCTAAGCTTTTGTCTCAAGTGTCCGTACATGAATCTCGAGAGGAAAAGTCATCAATGAGCATAGTTGTCATTTATCGATACCGCACAATGTAAATCAACGAGATCCGTATTTGAAGGGGGGGGGGGGCTTCAAGATCTTCACGCATAATACGACAAGTGGGCTTGTTCAGAAAATTTTAATTGTTGCGTTTTCGGAAAACAGCGAAAGCATTTAGATCACAGAATGTTTTCCGGATTTTTGGGACGATTTTAATTCGTTAAAAATGAGCTCGATCGAACGTCATGTGCCATTAGGAGATTCTCCTCTGTCCACTAGAGTTAGCCTTCAATTTCGCAGGCTAGGCAACAAAATATACCAGAGCTCCCGATATAAGTGATTATTTACTTCTCCAACCAAAGACCTCAACCTATCCTGCTCCATGTTTTGATTGAACCGATGAGTAATTTCGATAACCAATGCGAAACCACCTGTCACCAAATGCGATGTCGCGTCGCATAAGCTTCCTGTCATACTTTATTT
Organism: Bemisia tabaci; assembly: GCF_001854935.1. Taxonomy (NCBI): domain Eukaryota; kingdom Metazoa; phylum Arthropoda; class Insecta; order Hemiptera; family Aleyrodidae; genus Bemisia; species Bemisia tabaci. The sequence continues at coordinate 3,246,438 of NW_017547102.1, read as the reverse complement.
TCTGATTGGGGAACTAGTCGATTTAAATTCTTGAAAACTTCCTTGATTTCTCCTCTCCACTAGCAGAATATTCCCCAGAATTTTCAAGCCATGTAGTTGACTTGTTTTTCTTCCGAAAACGAAAATAGGAGCAAAGATTTTGAAACGCAACAATGCTGCCGTTCTAAGGAAAAACGCCGTGTGAACTTCCAGGCGTTGCCAAATTTCCTTTGACAAAACGCGAATTCCCTGGTAAACTTATGAATATTTTCTTCCCAATTTTTCAAATAATTATATTCGCAATATGACCCGAAGATTTTGAAAATTTGAAGGAAAAATATTCATAACTTTCCACAAAAATAAACATTTTATCGAAGGAAATTTGGCAACTCTCGAATGTTCATACGGCGTTTTTCCTTAGCACGGCAGAATGGAGATACGTGGTTCCGCACTTTATAGCCATCAAAATGCAACAATTAAAAATCACTGAACAAGGTCATCAATGCTCGCATTGTAATGGATTCCGCAGGATTACGCTTCGGATAGATGGACTACATTTTGCAATTTGGAGCTATAAATTCTAGACCGGTTTAAAAACAACGTATATGCCATTAGTTTCCCTATGCACATGAGTGTTTTTCCAGAAGAGCCAGAATTTACAGTTCCAAATTGCAAAATGCAGTCCAGATGATGTTTTACTAAAAAACGTCGACCGTTCCACGCACAAACTACCTAGGTCGAGAAACTAACTCGCCGGTTACCTTCAAAGAACGTCGACCCGGCGATCCGCCGTTCTTTGAGAGGCAACAGTCACCGATGACCCTGTTTGTGGAGTCTAGTTTAAGCGTGAGACGGAAGCTTCAACGTTACAAATCCCCCATTGGCTGAGTCAAATCATGGCGCGAGATGAACGGAGGTCATTTGAGCAGAAAACATTTCGCTCTTTCCGGCAGGTCTATTGCCTATCCAGCAAAATTGAAGGCGAACTTCGGTGGACAGAATCTCCAAATAATTTGACACGTCGTTTACTGGTGTCATCGAAGCATGGCGCAAGATTAATATGTTTCGGCCAGTGTTCGAAACTCCCCTGGTAAAAATTGGCGATTAGAGCTGCGTTTCAAAATACCATAGGAATTCTTATAACCGGCTAAAGAAAGCTACAGAAAATCATATAGGTGGCTGTAGAATATGGAGAAAATCATACGGCCGGGCTATACGAAGCGATAAACAATTATGCAGCCGGGCCATAGTTCCTATCGCCGGGCTATACACTTTATCGCCTGGCTGTTGCTTTTTCGCCATAGATTATAAAAGGCTATAAGAAATTGTGTAGGAATTCGTGTGCTTTGGAAATCATCAAGTTTGATACGGAGCTACCTTAATATTTACAAAACACACATTATATTTTCCTTTAATACATATTTTTTTTCATCAATTAAAATGAGAATAATCCATACAGGATGTGCAAACATTTCAAAATCATGAGTTGAATAACGCTGACTCCGCCGGATTAAATATTAGTGCCTAACACAAAGCGGAGCGGCGACGCACTGCCGCCTACAAACCTAACAGGGATACTTCACGCATTGCGCAACGCGTGAAGTATCCCTGCTAGGTTTGTAGGCGCCGATGCGTATTTCGCGCTAGCTACCCGCCTGCCACGGCGCTTGAAGCAACTATTTCACATCAGAGGTATTGCACAGTATCATACAAAACTGAAGGCGCTCTAATATATTAGTAATGGCAGGCATCCATCAAAAGTACGGAGCTTTCCTCGCAAAATAAATCAAGATACTACGGCCCAAAAAGAGAGCGGTAGTCCAAAAACTCACTAAGTCTTAGCATCCGTAATTAGTAACGTTTAGCATACACTTTATCGCCAAGCTGTTGCTTAATCGCCATCATCTATAAAAGGCTATAAGAAATTGTGTAGCCGGTTACAGAAGCTATTGGAAATCTTACAGCCGGCTGTAGGTCTATGGTATTTTGGAACACAGATTCTACTGCCAATTTTTACCAGGGTTACAGGCGCCAACGCGCCAACTGCGCCTAAGAAATCGGTCATGGTGCCTAAAAAATGAAGGCTCTGCGCCAATGTGGCCCCTCAAAATTGCCCCCCCCCCCACAAAAAAAATCCTAACTTTTCTGTTGGGCGATTTTTTTAAATTTTGACGCACGGCGGCACCGGATTCTGACTTTTTACTAAGTGCGCCGTGATATGCCGGCAAACAGTCAATTTGGCCCCTACAACATCATCAATGGCCCCTAAAAATCGAGCTTGATGAGCTACATGGCTCCTGAAACTCAAAGATGAGTTTCGAACTCTAGTCCCGGCCGAAGTTGCATCGTTGCAAAATTTCATTTGATAACTAATATCTCAATGTTTTCTATTTTATTCAGAGCTTGCCGAAAGTGACCCTCTATGATGCTTCGTAACCTTTTAATTGGTTACGTTTCGTTAAAGAAGGCACGTTTCCTTTGAAAATGTTCATCATTTGATAACTTTCATTCCATCCGCTTAAAAGCTCGCTAAAAAATAGGTACACTCTTCACGGTAAAACTGGTGAAACCCCGCTGATGGCTTTTAATATCCCCGCATGAGAGCTTCTCGACTTCACCCTTGTTTTTGTTTGGAGTTTACGTTGAAATATTTATGCTGTACTTACGTTTTGCGAAAAGATCTATTGAGTGCATCGACTTATTAATCGACATCCAATCAAATACATCACGCACAGTAATTTACACTTAGTGTGTTTGTTATACGAGTTTTCCGAGATGGATAAAAACTTATTTACACGTTTTTAGCACATGTAAGTAGAACAATAAAATCACAAAATAGTGTAACGTATTGGAGGTTGATGAACCCCACCCTGCGGATATGATAAGTGGAGTACATAATCCATACAGGGAAAAAGGAGACTTCTATTCCACGGTCGGGCCAGGTGGCTGTGCATTCCTAGTTTTTCCTGTTTTGATCACGTACTTCAGTTACTAGATTATTCCCTCAGAGATCCGAATTCGATATGTTCTGGAACGTCGTAGTACTTCGTGATTTTGGTCTATCGAATGTGTGAAAGGAAATAAGCAAGTAAAAGTTGTATTTATCTCGTGAATTGTTAAAATAATTGAGAGACAACCTTGAACTTTAAAGTGTGTGTGTACGGGGTGGTATCCAACGGCGTAACTTGCTAAACGCGCGTGGGCCCGCTCCCAGACTATATTTCTAGGTCCCCCTTCAATACCCCCCCCCCCCGAATCCGTTAAGGGATTGCAGTAAAATGTTTTAAAAAAATTAAAAATTCCAGCAGGCGACTGGGCCCCTTAAAGTCGCGGGCCCGCCCGCAATCACGCTGCTGATAGTAACTTTTAACTACAGTATCGAAACAAACTCAGCCTGAAAAATGTAACGCTGAAATCCGGCCTGTAAACAATGTTGTTACAACTTTGCGTAATTTGGAAATGTGTGCATGTGTGGGCAACATTTTGTGACTGGTGCTACTCATCAAATGGACTGCATTTTGCAATTTGGAACTATAGATTCTGGCTCTTCTGGAAAAACACTTATGTGCAAAGGGAAACTAATGGCACATACGTTGTTTTGTTACCGGGCTAGAATTTATAGTTCCAAATTGCAAAATGTGGTCCATACTTCTCTTCTCTACACTGCCGTGCTAAGGTGGAGCGCCGTATGAACGTTCGAGAGTTGCCAAATCTCCTCCGATAAAATGTTTATTTTTGAGAAAATTTATGAATATTTTCCTTAAAATTTTCAGACACTCCAGATCAAATTACAAACAAAGTCATCTGAGAAATTGTATGAAAAATGTTCCGAATTTTTCCTGAAAATTAGTGATTTGCCTAAGGAAATTTGGCAACTCCTGAAGGGTGTTAGGGCGTTCCTCCTCAGCACGGCAGTACAGTCAAATGACATTTTAAAACGCTTCACTAACCTGATTCGGGTTGGGCATGAGTGGTTCGGATAAGTACGATTGAACTGGCACGAAAAATAAATGGATATGGGAGTGCAATTTGGAAAAGTTTTTGATGAAGTTAGAGGCATCAATGAGGAAACGAAGCAAGGAACATCGGATTTTTTATACCCACTCGTCGGGCGGCTTAAGGCTGCACCGGAGGAAAACAAACATCGAGAGGTCAAACGAATTCTGCTAAATTACTAGCTTCACTTTTAATTTTTAACAAAAAACCGGGCCCGTCGAGCTTATACACTACATTGGCAGATCCAGCAGTAGCGTGGCGTGCTTTGTGATATATCGAATGATCTGCCATCTAAAACTATGGAAAAGGATCAAAAGACAGGGTGTTCGCAGTCAACACCTTAATAATCAATTCTTTACCATAGGTTTAAATTACATATCAATCGATACATCGCAATTCACGCCACGCCACTGATATCCAGCAAATTGGCAAGATTGTTTTTCTCTATTTAAACTTATGGAAATGTATCGATTCTTGGAAGGGCTAGGTGCTCCGACAAGAATCGATTATTTAACATAAGTTTGAATGAAGGGAATTTGGTGTTACCAAATTGCTGAATCCGCCCCTATAAACACATCTCAGCTGTTTCTTCCATAAAAATCTTATTTTGTAAACCCCTAAATAAAGCAGAAAGTGCCTACAAACACGAAATATTGTGTTCGATTAGTCGAATCGAACGATTCATTTTCGCGTTCGCGTACGTTCAAGTAAAATTCCGGTTTTCCAAACAAGATTTTTGGGAATAAACAGCTGCAATATCAACGAAGGAAATACCTGACTAATTTTTTCCCCTTTTCTTTTCTATTTTCTTTTTACCTATCAGACTGCATATCGACGGTGAAACTACCAAACCACGTATCTCGGTTTGCGACGTCGCGGACTTCCTGTCATACTTCATTTTTTAAATGAAAAACTACTTGACGTCCAGTCTTGAAAATTTCTGTGATTTTTCCTCTTCATGCGGAAAAAATTCTGTAAAAATTTCAAGGAATGATATTGATTTGGTCTACTTAAAAAAAATAAAATGCGAGCGTAGATTTTTAAACACCGCAAACGAGATACGTGGTTTGGTAGTTTCACCGTCAATATCTCGGTTTGCAACGTTGCAGACTTCCTGTCATATTTTATGTTTAAATGGAAAAATACTCAACGTCAATTCCTAAAAACTTACGTGATTTTTCTTCTTTGTGCGAAGAAACCCCTATGAAGACTATGAATTATGATATTGATTTGTTCTTCTTCAAAAAAATAATGGATTTTTAAAAGCCGCAAACGAGATATCTGGTCTGATCCAGGGCCGGATTTACCTACATGCCGGCCCTTGGGCCGCCTGTATTTTTCCACCCTCTTCTCATTTGTTTTCAAACATCAATAGATAGATATATTCGACAGTGGTTCGATGTATCGTTTGGTTCAAAACAATAGAACATAACCTCAAACACAAATTTTAGGATTAAATTTGGAAAAGCTGAAAATGAGAACATTCCTTACCATTTCACTTTTCATTGCCATTTGGTATTCGAGAGAATAAAAATTCGATCACATAAGACCCGTTACCTCAAATTTCTAAATTGACTTTTGAGGCTTTGGTTATACATATCGAACCAATCGATATCAATATAATCTCACCTGTGTGATCTGTCGAATACGATCTATACAAACCATCAAGTGAACGTGCCGGTGGGGGAGGGGTATATAAGACGCGTTTACTCGTGTTGGGCACATTTTTTGTAAAAGCCCTGTCAACACTAATAAAAGTTCAGTTCCCTAAACCCATCCCTGTTTGGACAAGGCCTTCCATTTATAAAAAAGAATGAAAAAATTATGAAAGAACAAACATTAATGTGGTTAAAAATTTTTACTTCCACCGCCGAGCCGACCGCACTGTGTTGGCGTAATGCGTGAGGTATTCATGCAGTCTTGTAGGCTCTATGCGTTTCACGGCGATCGCTAGTGACCACACTGTTTGGTCACAACACTGTCACGCAATGCGTGAAGTATTCATGTAGTCTTGTAGGCTCTATGCGTTAGACGCCGACTGCTGCTGGCCGCAGTGTGTTTGACGCAATGCGTGAAGTATTCATGCAGTCTTGCAGGCGCTATGATTTTCATGCCGACCGCGCCGCGCCGCTCCCTTCCAGGTCAAATTACGTGTTTGGTTTCTCTCTTAACTCGACTAATTAAACGTGTTGTCTCTTGTATCACCGAAAGACGACAAAATTAGAAATTATTATACTTTTTCTCTCAGGAAATGAGAGATTTTGTCGCCTTTTCTCGTTTCTACTTTATTTTCTGAATCCGATTGTTTTCTTTCATTTGTTGATACCTACATTCAAAAAGATTGCAAAATTTGCCGCCCCCAAAATTTTGCCGCCATGGGCCGCGGCCCATGTGGCCACCCCCTTAATCCGGCCTGGTCTGATCATTCATCGTCGCTATGCTTCCCTGGGGTTGATGGCTAAATTCGTTTTTGCCACAAAAATTTAAACGGAACCCGTAGTTTATCAAAATTTGTTCGATATCTCGATGTTCTGTTATACTCTGAAATAAATCCACCTAAGACCTTCGGCACGTGTTTTATTGGTACATATGAAATTCTCATGTATCTACTTCCAACGGTGCACTGTGGATCGAACCAATAGGAAAGGTCGGACAAAATTTGGAAAATTTAAAAACTTACAACTCCATTTAAATTCCTCCATCCTAAATTTTGAGGGTCTAAAAGTGGTTCCCTTGGTTTCCTCGTAAAACTTTCTTTTAAGGGCACCCCTTTAAATTTAATATGTGACGAAATAAACATCAGAATTCGCAGTTTTAGTCAAAAATTTCATGTCCGACCTCTCTAATTGACTCGATCCACTGTGTGGCGATTTTCCAGTCAGAGCAAAGTATTTAAATAATGATTCCAAAAAATCTGCAATTGGCAACATTAAGATTTGAAACAAACTGTTTTGGCCTGATATTTTAGAATATTTTTGTAGTGTTCTCATGAAAATGTTCAATTTGCTCTCTTCGAAATACTTTTGGAATTGACCAAATAATATTTTGACGAGGAAAGCCCCCTTCCCGCTTTGGATACTGCGTCTAGGTTCTACGTCGAACAGGGTTTAACAGCTTTTATCTTAGCGTTTTCGAATACTTAATTCCCTTCAGACCGAGAGAGTGACTTACGAGGGAAACGCAGTCACCCTATAAAGAGGGATGCCGGATGCGTTCAGCTTAAAAGTCGGTGAATGCACAGGAGCTACACTGAAAAAAAAAATCTCGGTGAATTTACTAAGCAAAGGGTAAAATTACCAAGAATTCAGGGTTCTATTTGATCCCAGTTTTTTCTTGGTAAAATTACCATTTATGGAATTGGTAATTTTACCGAGACATCTCGGTAAAATTATTGAACTTTCTCGGTAATTTTACTGGACCTTGGTAAAAACGCCAATATTTTATATCGACTGTGGTAGAATTACCGAGATAAAATGGCAAAGTTACCGGGAATTGATTACCAATGAAAGTGGTATTCTTACCTGAAAAAACAGTAAAAATACCGGGTTTTAAGTAAGCTTACCGGTCTGTCTTGGTAAAATTACCAATAATTGGTAAAAAAAATTGGGATGGTAAAGGTACCAACGGACCGTGGTAAAAACGCTGAGAATTTTTTTTCAGTGTAGGGGCCTGGGGCTTTCAATTTTCATTTCATTGTTACCAAAAAATCATCAGACTTTTAGAAAGAACTGGTTGTCGTCAGATATCCATGGCCAAAGTTCAAAATCACGTACCTATCTCCGTTTGCAACGTCATGCCATAGACTTGCTCTCACACTTTTTCTCCAGAAACCTGGTCAAGTTATAGTCTTAAGAACTTCCTTGATTTTCCTTCTATGTTAGCAGAATAATTCTGTAAGAAGTTCAAGCTATATAGTTGACATGTTTCTCTTCAAAAAAAATAAAATGAGAGCGGAGTTTTTGAAATGCCATACTTAATGTAAATACGTGCGGTTTTGCACTTTTTGTCATCGATATGTTGCTTGTAAACTTGTAATAATTAAACACATCAAACAAAATTAGCGGTCATGCGGCTCTCAAGTTTTGTAAGCTTCATTTTTAGGTCTAAATGCAACTTTGCAAAATCTTTTGCGATTTGAAACTCTCTCCAAGTAGACCGCTTTTAGCGAAAAGGAGATAGTCTAGACCCCTGAACGCGGTTTCTTTGGTACACACTTTAGAGACATTCGGAATATTTCAAAGCAGTTTAGATGATTAAGTACCTCTTTTTCTCATTTCTTTTAAGTGTATGTTTGGAAAAGCGCTCCATCTCATCTTTACTTAAAAGCTTTTTAAAATTATCTCTGAAGCATCAACATGATTCATTAATACTTGACTTTCACTGTGAGACAATTTAATCCTTGCCACGTTTTTTCCATCTTGCGCGTGCATGCCCGACAATAACCTTCCAAACGAAGTGCTTTTTTTCAGATACGCAAGCCCGTGAAAATTTTCATCAAGGTCAAAACAGTCGTACGTAAAAAAACAAGGAAGAAAAGAGAGCAAAGTAGCCATAATATAGTAGTCAAAACCATCTACTATTATACCTTGAGAACGGTTAGTGACAGTGGCGTGGCGTGAATGATCGATTATCGATATTCCTCCATTTGAAGCTATGGTAAAGAATCGATTATTGATGTATTCGTTGTGAACACTCTGTTTATCGATCCTTTTCCATAGGTTCAAGGAGCGGATCAATCGATATATCGCAAAACACGCCACGCCACTGGTTAGTGAATGACAGTGAAAAGCGTCTGCACAACCTAATACATGCGTTACAGAATACGTTCTGCAAAAAACGATTTCAGATCGATGAATTTTTCGTGAACGCTGCGAAAAGCAAACGACATATTGATGGCGGAAGTCAAAAAGTACGTACATAGGTACATCTCTAATGACGACGTTGCAAACTTCCACCCAGGCTTTTTTTTAAAAAAGCGGATTAAGCGACGATTTTTCTTGAAAACCACAAAATCCTCTTCTTTAATATAATAAAAAAGGAACATAGTCAGAGTTTCAGACGTTGCAATGTTAGAGATACGCACTTTTTGATTTTAGCCATCGATATTTGACCGTCCAAGGAAAAAAGATACTACACTCTATACCAAAATTCAAGATTAAGAGACTGATATCAGATCATAGAGGAGTAATCTACAAGAATTCTGGGACAAAAAGAAACGCTTGAAATAGACTTATCGTATTCATATTCATAGATGTTTGAAGTTTGCAGTTCAAACTCGTATTCCGAGAAAAGCTACTAATTTTAATCTGTCATGTCCATGGTACAGAATTACCGGATTATACAATTTTACGCCTTAATGGGCCGTTCATAAAACGCACACCCTGTATGATAAAAAAATATTTGCTCACATCGGTGCTTGCCGCCTACTCGCTGATTACGTTAGACGCCGACGCATAGTGGATCGAGTTAATGAGAGAGGTCGGACAAAATTTGGAGACTTTAAAAGCTCATAACTCCGTTTATACAACATTTTGAGGTTTTAAAAGTGGTTCCATTGGTTTCCTCTTGGAATTACCTACTGGAAGCACCCCTTAAAATTTAAAATGTGACAGAATAAACGTCAAAATTTGCAATTTTAGTCAACAATTTCATGTCCGACCTCTCCGATTGACTCGACCCACTTTGCGCCAAAGGTCGTACTGCGTATCGGCACGGGGGAGTGCCCCTGGTTCTTCGCAATGCATTGCGTAGGTGTGTCTCACACGCAATATGAACATGTGACGGTGATCGCCAACACGCAATAACGCATGGAATTTGTGTCACACCCAATATCAAGACTTTTAGTCTATGAGTGAGTCTGTGATTCACTACTGTGAGGTATCGAGACTTTGAATACATTGGAAGTCGTACCAAAAGCCACCAAATTTTGCCAAATTGTTTTCAAAGGTAAGCTCTGATTTCAAATTTCCTTCTTCTATAATTTTGCCATAAATTGTAAAGAAGCCTTCTCGTTTTTGGGCGACATACAACACCAGAAACTCGACTACTCACATCATTGGAGAGATATCACTAAAGAAACTGCGCACTCCGTCTGTAATATTTTCTTAAATTTCCCAAAAAAGATGTTTCAGGCCAAGAAGCATTTTTGTATCGTGTGAAACTATAGAGCAATGAATTTTTGCATTTTTCAATTTGCTGCGTGCGGTGATCGATTTCTAAGATATCAAACATCGCAGATTCAACGTTTGCTCTGATGTCGCACAGTGGATCGAGTTTATCGGAGAGGTTGGACATGAATTTTTTGACTAAAACTGCAAATTTTGATGTTTATTTCGTAAGATTTTAAAGTTTGAAAGGTGCTTCCCCAGGTAAATTTTACGAGAAAACCAAATGGTACCGCTTTTAAGACCTCTTCCTTTTGAGATAATAGAGTTTTGAGATTTCAAAGTTTCAAAATTTTGTCCGACTTCTCCCATTGACTTGTTCTATTGTGTGTCGGCTGGATACCCATAATGCTCACATGAATCGACCAAAATTGATTGTGTAGATAGCTTTTACTGATACGGCTAGACTTTTTAATCGCACCGCTCATAAGTAGCAAAGATTGTAATTCCGGTAAAATTATAGCTAATGAATCGGAGTGTAGTGTATGTAGTCTATTTTCTAATTGAAGGAGCTCTGGCTCCTCTTATTGAACTTTATTGCTATAAAATTAAAATAGGATGCAGTTTGTTTTGCATTTCAAATTTTCTACCTTCCTTACACGTGGAACTCACTTTGTTAAGTACTATTGGTGGGCATTGATGGCAAAGGGGATCCAATAAACACCGCCAGAATTTTTTACCTGTTCTCACTTGTCATTATCAGCAGGGAAATGACTCACTGCTTATCATCTTGCTTCCTCGCCAGAGCTGAGAAATATCAAAGATGTCAAGAAGAACATATTTAAGAAGGAACACCAAAAAGAGGACATTAGAGCCTTGTCGGTAATCCAGGATTGCGCGAAAATTCTAAGAAAATATATGAGGATTGCGCGAGTAGAAACCTTATCATCTGCTACAGGAATGCGCGAATTTAAAATGAAGTTAATTTAAGGTAGAATTTTGGCAAAACAGGAAACAGTTGGGAAATAAACGCATTTTGAAAAGTCATCGATGTCTTGCCTTTTGGTGATAAATGAGTTGAAAAGATTTAATAAAGGTCGAGAGCATAACGGACTATCCTAACTTTTCTCGGAAAAAATATTTAATCGAAAGAAACGAGGCAACGTTGGTGTGCGCATACGGCGCGCGGCGTCGGCATAACATATGCCTTTTATGCTCTATTATTCGATGCCGCGATTATTCGAACGCGAGTTCAAATAATAGCGTCAAACACAGTGCGGCAGGCGTTAAACGTATATTAGCGCCTGCAAGACTTTAGGAATACTTCACGCATTGCGCCAAACCGTGCGGTCGGCGTACAGCCCATATTAGCGCCTGCAAGACGGCGTGAATACTTCTCGCATTGCGCCGAACGCACCGCAGTCAATTAGTTGGCGTGGAAGGCATATTAGCGCCTGCCTGCAAGACTGTAGGAATGCTGTAGAAGTGCGTGTCATCATTCTTGACTTTCTAATCTAGTTTTAAACAGAATTAAAGAGAAAATATGTGTCCTCATTGTAACGATTCAGAAACTCGGATCATATTTATTTATTTATTTATTTTTTAAATTATAAAAGAAAATGGAAAATATTGATATTTTTTCTTGAAATTTTCAGATACTTTAGATTAAATTGCCTACTAGAGTGTCTGAAAATTTTGGGAAATAATATTCGACATTTTCCAAGTAAATTCGGTATTTATCGGAGGAAACTTGACAACGTCTGTAGGCGCATACGACGTTATTCCTTAGAATGGCAGTATAGGTGCTCTTAGAGTCCCTTTACACTGAGAGTCAAGACAATGCGAATCCATTTCTGATTGGTTAACCGGATTTTAGGCCTTCACAGTGTCACAAACGGGAATAAAGATTACATTTTCACCAATTGCAAAGATTATAATCTGGAATGGACCGAGGAATTTCGGGTTCGACAAGGAACAAACGGAATGAGAGAAGGAACGGAGAAAGGAATTTAAGAATGAGCCGATCAAAGATTACGAAAAACGTTCAATTTGTGTAATCTTTATTCCCGTTTGTGACTCCATGAGGGGTGTTGTCTTGACTCTCAGTATAAAGGAACTCTAGGTGCTCTTAATTGAATGATTGACTATTCACAGGCCCGCCGGGTTTGAAAATGCAGAGTGGGGATGCATACATGCAGTTCAACATGTCATGGTCCAAATACAGGGACATAGAGGCTATACTGCAGGACCACGAGTCGCTGCTACGATGGTCGCAGGACGAGGTGGTGCTAGACGCGGGCTGTGGACCGGGTGACGTCACACACAACGTCCTCCTCCCGTTCCTCCCGGACGCCGCCGTCAAGCACCTCGTCGGCGTCGACATCTCGCCCTCCATGAAGGAGCACGGATACAAGAACTTCCCCCACCCCAAGCTCATCTTCGACACCTTCGACCTCGCCCAGGATGACGTCATCAAGCTCACCCAGGACCCCCGCCTCCAGGACGGATTCGACAAGATCTTCTCGTTCTACGTCCTTAATTGGATTCCTGATCTCAAGTAAGGTATTAGTCCATGTGAAACTGAAATTTATCGGTGTATTTGTCGAAGGCAAATATCAAATCAGGCATTTTGTCGAATGCCTAGGCAAATAGTCAAATGGATTATATTTTGCAATAAGGAACCACTATTCCTGGCTCATTTTAGAAACAACATATATGCCATTGATTTCCCTATGCAGATACGTGCTTTTATGAAAAAGCCGGAGATAGTGGTTCCTTATTGCAAACTGTAATCCAAATATTCTTACTTATATTGAAATGTTGTTTTTTTACCCTAATTTTAGACAAAATAATTTGTTGTGTTGCTCCAGTAAGAAAGAATTCTCTCTAAAAATATGCAGCATACAATAGTATTTTAAACGATTTTAAGATCCTGGATGCACATTAATCATGAAATTTTCAGAACGTCATAAAAATATAGAATTTTCAAGAGCTTAACATTTAAATGTGCTAAAGGCATGTAAAAAGGAAGGAAGGAGGAGAGTTCGTGGATTTGAAGAGATATTCTTCCCAAAATATTGAAAACCCGTGAACTTCTCACCGTTTTACAGAATTCCGTAAACTGTCAAAATCGGACTACCGGCCTCGGCATTTGATAAAATGCCTGATTTGCCTTTTTGCCTTTGACATATTAAATCCCTAGTAAAAATTGGCAGTAGAATCTGTGTTCCAAAATACCATAGACCTACAGCCGGCTGTAAGATTTTCAATAGCTTCTATAGCCGGCAACACAATTTCTTATACCCTTTAATAGCCGATGGAGATTAAGCAACAGCCTGGCGATAAAGTGTATGCTAAACGTTACTAATTACGGATGCTAAGACTTAGTGAGTTTTTGGACTACCGCTCTCTTTTTGGGCCGCAGTATCTTGATTTAATTTGCGAGGAAAGCTCCGTACTTTTGAGGGATGCCTGCCATTCCTAATACGTTGGAGCGCCTTCAATTTCGTATGATACTATGCAATACCTCTGGTGTGAAATAGTTGCTTCAAGCGCCGCGGCCGCGGTACGCTGGGGCGCGGCGCGGCGGGCGGGCCGCCAGCGCTGAACGCGCATTGGCGCCTACAAACCTAACAGGGATACTTCACGCGTTGCGCAATGCGTGAAGTATCCCTGTTAGGTTTGTAGGCGCCATTGCGCCGCCGCTCCGCTTTGTGTTAGGCTCTAATATTTAATATCGCGGAGTCAGCGTTTTTTAACTCATGACTTTGAAATGTTTGCACACTCTGTATGGATTATTCTCATTTTAATTGATGAAAAAAAAAATGTAGTAAAGGAAAATATAATGTGCGATTTGTAATTATTAAGGTGATTCCGTACAAACTTAAGGATTTACAAAGCGCAAGAATTTCTACACAATTTATTATAGCCTTTTATAGCCGATGGCAAAAAAGCAACAGCCAGGCGATAAAGTGTAAAGCCCGGCGATAGGAAGTATAGCCCGGCTGTATAATTTTGTATAGCTTCGTGTAGCCCGGCCTTATGATTTTTTCCACTTTCTACAGCCAGCTACATGATTTTCTATCGCCCTCTTCAGTCGGCTGTAAGAACTGCTATGGTATTTTGAAACGCAGCACCTATCGCCAATTTTTACCAGGGATGATAATCACTAATACAAAAACTAAAACTGACGAAAAAAAGAAGAAGTTTAATTCAGAATGAAAAAATGATGAATGAAAATAACATGACACTTGGCAAAGTCCGTTGGTCAAATTTTTAAGATTGAAAAAGTGTCGTATATTTCAGACTAGGAGCTTTCAGTCACTCGAGTTTTCCGTATTTTGCAAGGGAAAATAAATCAAACCATATTATGGTAAACTGTATCTCAGTTATAGATATGTCTCAAATCATTGTCATTCTTCAAAACTGTTTATACTTTTTATTTAATAAGATCCGATAAAGTTATGAGCTTAATGTTCATTTAAGCGCTAGGAATATGTATCCCAGCTTTAAAATATCTAAATTATTACGGATCCTATAAGGTACGAATTCAATGCATGATTTATTCAAAATGTAGCAAGAACTTCCAAAATCGGATCTTACTCACAATGTTTGACCACTCTATCAAGTATTTGACAAAATGCCTGATTTGACCTTTGACTTTTGACTCATATTTTTTGCAAGTGAAGAAACCAGAGCATGCTTAAAAGATAGTGTGGCTTAAAATGAAAATTCGACACCTTTAAAATGTTAATTTAAAGGCTTTTTTAGCGAAAATCTCGGCCAACAAATATCTAAATACGACGCAACAGTGAAAGTAACGCCTTAATGCAACTATTCCTTTCCCGTAGATGTCCGTGTTGCATACAGAAAAACTGAAGGCGCTCGTTTAGCTCTCAATGTCGACGCCTTAATGCAATTATTCGTACCCCAAGGATATTCTCCCGTTCAAAATTGAAGGCGCTCAATCTTTTGGGATAACGACTATAGGCAACTTTTCGAGCTGTATGAGCGACCGTGACCGTGTTGAAAATTCAAAACGATGAAGACATTCGTGTCATTCTTGCTGCTGAAGCTAGGTGCACGCATAGAGTACGTAGAGTCGTAATGTAAGTGTTAGAGCTGGCGCCACTTTTAAGCATTTTCCATGTCCCGAATTCCGAGACTCCTGTCTGACGCCGGGTCACTTTTTCGATACATAATCGATTGTTTGCGATACACGGGTACCCGGCCATCCGATGACAACAACAACAACTAAGGAGATAGGAATTACCACGTATTCCACACCGCCATTTTGGATCGAAAATGTATCGAAAAAGCGACCCGAACTCGGCGCACACCGGGCTCGGAATTCGTCGAGCAGAACATGGCGCCAGCTCTTACATTACGCCCATTTACATTACGACTCTATGTACTCTATGATGTGTGCACGACGCGTCATTACACCAGCTGCGAAGCGTAAATGATCGACTTTCGAAATTTCTCCATTTGAAGCTATCGTCAAGAATCTATAGACATATTTATGCTAAATGGAACCATGTGAAAGAGCGAAAAGATGGGGTGTGCTCGTTAGTTGAGGGTCATGAGAGTGTGTGGGGATTTTAAAGCGCCAGTGACGTCAGCGGCAACGAAGCCGTCCCCGTCATCGTTCTCGCCTATCTTCAACTCATGAGCCCTGTCCGCAACGCTTTTGTCACATGCCCACGGCTCACGAATTAGCGCTCAGTTCCTTTTGATTTAATGCCAAATCCCGCTTTTCCATTTTATCAAAAGGAACTAAAGGTACCCACTTTTACATCGTTTCTTAGGCAGCCTCCACAAGCACACCCCATCCTTCTACTAGCACATAGTACCTTTTAGCATAAATACATCCTATTAAAGATTCAATCCCATAGGCTTAAATGACGGATCAATCAATCTATCGCAAAGAAAGACGCGCCGCGCCGCGCATTACGCGTCGCTGGCGATCGTTACGTTTCTTACGTTACGACGTTCTGCGATACGACGCAGACTGGAGCGAGTCAATAGGAGAGGTCGGACAGAATGTGGAAACTTTAACCGCTTATAACTCCGTTTGTACAAGCCTTTGATGTTCTATAAGTGGTTCCATTGGTTTTCTCGTGAAAGGGCCTCCCAAAATTTCGCCCCTTTTTCGGTATTCGATTCGACCATCGAACCAAGGTTTAAGTGGAAGCTTATAACAACAAAAAACTCAGGAAAAAATTTCAAAATGAGCATAGGAACCGTTTTTGAGTTACCGGGGGGGGGAGGGGCAAAGGGGTCAAACTCCGGCCTTATTTTTCGCTATTTTCTTGTTGAATTGATGTGTCTACGGGGTTGTTATCGTTGTTTACACATGTTATACACACCGGTTCCTACGTATTTTTACACGCAAAATCGAGTTTTAATGTTGACCAGTCGGTATATCGAATGGTTATAACGATTTTTTAAGATTCTTTACGGAAAACCGACGATTTTTTGAGATTGAAATCGTTCATTTTTGATTCATGGATGACTAAATGCACCTAATATGACTGTAGTACACCGACACCTACTTATGTTTTCTTGCAGAATCGATTTTTAACGTTAACGAGTCGATATATCAATCGCTTTTATCGAATTTTTGCGATTTTTTAGGAAAATCAATGGTATATTGGTATTGAAATTGGTTATTCTCCATCCGAGAACAACCAAATTTTGGGTTGGAACACATTTCCGGTTGGGTCGATTTCCAGTTGATGCCGCAATCACACGCTGAATGTGGGAGCTGAATGTGGCTTGAATTTGGAAGTCGTCGGCCCGATGACTGCTGAATTTTGCGCGTGACGCGCAAACTTCAGCAACGATTCTCAGCAACCATCCGACCAATTTTGAATTTGTTTGAACTATTCGAGTAGATTCGATACACATCTGGATGAAAATAACTCGAATTTGCTACATTTCAGCCGTTGGGCGATGACTGTTGACTTCCACATTCAGCTGCTAAATTTAGCGTGTGATTGCGGCATGAGTCAAGTTTTCGATTGGGGCACATTTCCGGTCGAGTAGAAATGAAGATTTTCTATTTCCGGTCAAGTGAAATTTCGGGTGGATAACGAATCCCATTGATTATGGTTTCCGGTCGGTCAGATTTTCGATCGAATCTTTTCAGTCGAGTTAAATTTTCGACAGGGACACGTTACCGGTTGGAAATAGTTTCCAGTTGGGTTAATTTCCGGTCACGTCATATACGGATGGATTACGGTTCCAGTGAATTGGAATTTTGGGATGGGTCAGATTTCAGGTTGGATCGAATTTTCAGTTGGGTCAAGTTTTCGATTGGAGCACGTTTCCGGTCGAGCAGAGTTTACGGTTGTCGATTTCCGGTTAAGTAAAATTCGGCCGGACGATTGGTCGATTGATTTGAATTTCCGGTGGGTAAGATCACCGGTTGAGTAAAGTTTTGGTTAGCAGAGTTAGATCAGGTTTTCGGTTGAGTAGGATTTGTGGTAAATTTGAGTTTCCAGTTAATTTAAAGATTCATTTAAGTGAATCAAGTGTCCCGTTTAATTGAGCGATCCCAATTTTTTAATTGACGATTTGCGTTGTCCAGGAAAATTATCGATTTTTGAATCCAAGAATTCCGAGGGATGCACCAGAAACAAAAAAGAAACACACAAGCTGATTAGATGAGAGAAAAGTACATGTAAACTTAAAGATGGAAATAATTATCTCTGAAATCTTTATCAGTAAGTCGCAGGGAGTCAGCAATCGCCGGCAATTTGCAAGCTCCGTACTTGCCAATTCGTCAAATTGTAATTACGATAATATCGATATAGTAAAGATTTCTTTACGCCTTCAAATCCAGCGATACTCTCCGCTTTGCCAAGGAGTTAGTTTAGTTGCTTAACCGAACCTAACACAGATTATTGATGACATTTCACGAACTCGCGAGTGTGCTGCTGTATGTTTATTCAAAGCATAATAATCCCTACTTCCAATCTCGTTTTTCCACTTTAAAACGATTTAATTTGTTGATTAAACACGAATAGATTGCAATTTGCCGGCGATTGATAATTGCCTGCAACAAATCTACCTGAGAATGTTTGTGAGGAAATTAATAAGAAAAAAAATTGCTGACTGAACAATCATAATCGCTGCCTGTGCAAATGTGAATTAAACAATACTAAAGCACTTTATCGATGGTGAAAGCAGGGGCGGGGAGGCGATCGCTCCCTAACAATTTGCCGCGGTGGTCCCGAAGGGGCCCCCGCGCCGAATTGTTTTCGAGTCATCGTTTTTTTCCCGTAATGATGTGATCTTCTTATCGTTTTCAATCACTAAAAGGCCCCGAATTCCTTTAAAATTTGTATCTAAGAGACATGGAAGGTCGCCAAAAGCATTTGTGATGAAGGGACCCCCGATGAAACTGAGAATGGGTTATTTTGAAGTTCAAGTACTGTAGAATCCAACTCCAATAGTGCCTACGAGTTTAAAAAGTGTGAAATTTTCAAAATTTACCGGGGGAGGGCCCCCGGACCTTCTTAGAGGGGCCCCCGAACGGCAAGAGAGGCCGTTACATTTAGGTCTCCTCCTAACTTTTCGACTACCAGTGCGCCCCTGTCTGCCACTACTGCAGTTTTGACCGTTGAGGCCGTAGTTTGAGGGCGCTAAAGCCAAGATTGTATTTCGCAAACATACAATTTTTGCACAAAAATTAAAAATTAAGTAGCAGGAGTAATTTAACTAAATAATAAAAGGAACTCAAATCTACAGTATAATGCAAAACAATTTGGAAAATCTCGTCATGTAAATACAGAAGATTCGAAATCGCCTTCAATTGAAGCGCGGTACCTCTCGCGTTCCGGAGAGTTCAAATAGTTGTATCCCTGCGCCTTAGCAAGGCGATTGAAGCTAAGATTGAAGTAGCGTCCCCGCGTTGTTTTTTGGCTTTCCTATGCCGCTACTGCAGTATTGACCGTTAAGGCCGGAGTTTAAGGGCGCTAAAGCCAGGATTGTATTTCGCAAACAGATAATTTTTGCACAATAATTATAAATTAAGAAGCAGAAATAATTTAACTAAATAATAAAGGAACTCAAATCTACAATATAATGCAAAAAAATTTGGAAAATCTCGTCATGTAAATACAGGAGATTCGAAATCGCCTTCAATTGAAGCGTGATACCTCACGCGTTCCGAAGAGTTCAATTAGTTGCATCCCTGCGCCTTAGCAAGGCGCTGGAAGTTTAATATTCACGTAGCGTCCTCGTTGTTTTTCGGTTTTCCTGTGTCGCTACTGTAGTTTTGACCGATAAGGCCGGAGTTTAAGGGCGCTAAAGCCAGGATTGTATTTCGCAAAAATGTAATTTTTGCACAATAATTAAAAATTAAAGAGCAGGAGTAATTTAACTAAATAATAAAAGGAACTAATATATACAGTATAATGCCTTAATTAATTAATCCAATTAATTTGGAAAATCTCGTCATGTAAATGCAGAATATTCGAAATCGCCTTCAATTGAAGCGTGATACCTCGCGCTTTCCGGAGAGTTCAAATAGTTGTATCCCAGCGCCTTAGCAAGGCGATGGAAGTTTAATATTGAAGTAGCGTCCCCGTGTTGTTTTTCGGTTTTCCTGTGCCGCCACTACAGTTTTGACCGATACGGCCGGAGTTTAAGGGCGCGAAAGCCAGGATTGTATTTCGCGAAAAGAGAGTTTTACCAGAATAATTAAAAATTAAGAAGTAGGAATAATTTAACTAAATAATAAAAGGAACTCAAATCGACAATATAATGCAAACAAATTTGGAAAATCTCGTCATGTAAATACAGAAGATTCGAAAACGCCCTCAATTGAAGCGTGATACCTCGCGCTTTCCGGAGAGTTCAAATAGTTGTGTCCCAGCGCCTTAGCAAAGCGATGGAAGTTTAATATTGAAGTAGCGTCTCCGCTTTTTTTTCGGTTTTCCTGTGCCGCTACTACAGTTTCAACACAAAAATGCGCTGTACGCATTGTTACTCGGGCATAATAGCCGGAGCGCCTTCAGTTTTCGTGCATACTACACGGACATTCCCCGAACACGAATAGTTGTATAATTTAGTGCGTTGCTGTCATCGATGCGTCGCGTCTCCTTACAATACCTACCTTTTATTCTGAATGAGAGCGCTTTTTTTGACACGCTGACTTCTTTTAAAGCATGAATGTATAGAAACTAAAATAAGGAAACTTGAAAATGAATAGATGAACGATGAGAGAGTGCATTTTATATCTCAAATTTCATGAAAGCTCCATGGCTAAAGGAAATGCAAACGTAATATTTTGCGACGAACTTTCTTTCAAAAAGAGTCGGGGATTTTCGATTTAACTGACTTAATTTTTGAAAAGTTTTGCGATAAATGTATTCAAATTATCACAAGTAAGATTAAGTTCTTTAATCAATGAGAATTCCTTCACAGATCAGCGTTACGCAACATTCACGCGTTGCTGAAACCTGGAGGACAATCTTTATTCTGGTTCCCAGCCAATTGTAATTATTGTCAGAGAGCGTACATTGAAGTCCAAAAAAGACAACCCTGGTCACGTATCCTCCAAGTAAGAATTTCAATTTAGAACTATTAATTATTTTCACCGACGTTGGGCTCTCTCTATCCCACTCTTACAAAGACCAATCATGTGATACAACTATACCAACTCTCGGGTCGCACAAATTGCATACCCACTGAGTTGAAGGCGGACCGAGTTTCTCCCTAGAATTTGCATTGTATACGAAAATAATCTCGTTCAAACGCGAATGAAATGTTACAGAGCAAAACTGGATTTGACAGAAATTTTGCATCCCGACGCCTAAATTTTGTCATCAATACTAGAATTTTCCTCCAAAATACTTAATGGATTGTTGCTATGAAGCAACGAGTAATTTTCCTGGCGCAAAAACAAACTGTCGAAGGAAACTTGGAACGAGGATCTCGATTTTTCTCAGTGTCTAAATGAGGAGTTTTAAGGAAATAATTTTTAGAAGAAATTCACGCAATGGACCACTATATAGACAAGGTACGAATTTAAGCAATCTGATACATGTTTCTTAACCAGAATTTTACGTAGAACACGATTCGCACGACAAAAACTAATGAAACCAACTCCTAACGAAGATATTAACGTTTTTATTTCACATTGGTTGCGAGGAATTTGAACTGTACGCTCACAAGAAACTCAAAGCTCTACGTGAGTCAAATAGCGCACTACAACGGCTTCAGCAAGCTTCTCAAACGAGCAATGTTCATTTCCCACCATGAGTTGTTCAAACTATAAGCAATTTGCTATAGCTGAGCCAAAGCGTCAAAATTGAGGTTGCCAGATTTTTAAATCGCAGATACTGTCATGATAACGTTTAGCGCGCGATGCGAATTACGTAGAGCATTGAGTTTTCATGCGCGGGTGGTTTGAATTTACGCATCAGGAATCATTAAATATCTTCGTAAGGAGTTAATTTAGGTAATTTTCGTTGTGCGCATCGTGTTTTACGTGAAATTTTGGTTAAGAAACATGTATCAGAATGCTAAAATCCGTACCTTGTCTAGTGGTCCATTTTGAGCAAAAAATATGACCAGTCATCATTTTTAAGACTAAAGAATGACACAGGATATTTGCGACTTCGAAAACCGAGTCACGCGGTTTCATGATTTGAGAGACTTGGAGGAAAAAGCGTATACATGCAGTTTTCGAAGAAACCGAGATATTCATAAACTCAACTAAAACTAATTTGAGTGTATATTCTGCAAAAATTCACAACTAAAATCCGACTTTAAAACATCAAAAAGTGAGTTAAAACTTCCTTTCCGCCATAAGCTCGATGCAATTTTGAAATTTTAAATACATATTTCTCGAAATAGCAAAAACTGCACACATATGCGCCTTGTCCTCCAGACCCCTTATTTCACCTTTCATCCCAGGTGAATTGTACGTCTTTGCTGCGTGTATCTTGAAAAAATCCGTTCACATTATCTCCAGTCGAAACTGCATGATGGACGACTTTTTTTCCTGAAGTGTATTTTATGTGTACTTTCAAACCGTTTCTGTTTCAGGGTCTTGAGAGGGAGATGTCACCATCCTTTGGCAAGGACCCTGCGGGGGAATTTGAAGGAGTCCTGAAAGAAGTAGGATTTAAAGTGATCACCTGCAAATTCGTTACGACTGACTACGAATTTAACAACTTAAACGGATGGAAAAGTGAGTGTTACAAAATCAAATTAGAGGTATCACTTTTCATCTAAACAAGGCGGAGAAATGGTGCTGGGTCCACACCATTTTGCGGGGAAAACAAAGCCAAGAATTTCTACAAATTAAAATTAGAGTCAAAATTAGACTTTTTGAACTCTAATGCGTACCAGTACGAAACTGAGGGGGAAGAGTTTTTTTTCTCATCTGAAGTATAGTGTATCAAAAGGGTATGAAAAAATTAAACACTAAAAAGTGGCCCGAAACTGTATGTAACAAGGTGGAGAAATGGTGCTGGGTCCACACCATTTCGCGGGGAAACAAAGCCAAGAATTACCAAAAATTAAAATTAGAGTCAAAAATAAATTTTTAAAACTCTAATGCGCACCAGTAAAAATTTAGTTTAGTTTTAAAAATTTATTTTTGACTCTATTTTTAATTTTTGGTAATTCTTGGCTTTGTTTCCCCGCGAAATGGTGTGGACCCAGCACCATTTCTCCACCTTGTTCAAAAGGGTATATAAGTTGCTCTTTCTTGAAGAAACTGAAATAATAGCTTTACCAAATAGCCCTTTTATACCCCTAAGAAACCCTAGTAGCAGGAACTGCATAAAATCTCTTAAAAATCTTGTAAATTTTAATTTAAATTCTCCTAGAAAAATTGTTAGAATTTACGAGGAAAGAAACCCTTTTCGGAATTTCTTTTACGTAAAATTTACGAGAGGTCAAATTTCAGTACAAGAATTGTTTTAAAAAAAACTCTTGAAAACCTTTTTAAAATAGTGCATTAGTTTTTAAATACTATTTTACTAAAAGTAAATTTTACTTTGAAAATTGTTTTCAAAATCACATTTTTTAAAAGAGTTGTTTACACTTATTTAATTAAATTCTACCTAAAAAAGCTCAAAAATGAGTTTCCCTCTTCGATAATTTTAATAGTTCTCTAAAGAGTTTTTAAAACCAAATTTTAACAGCCGTTGCGTAGGTCCACGTGAATTAAAACATTTCAACGGTGTAAGTCTGCAATCACATATCTCGTTTGCGGTTTCTGAAAATCTCCGCCTCTATGTTATTTTTTTCAATGAGAAAAAATTGACATCATCCCTTGAAGTTTTTGCAGAATTTTCTTTGCACAGAGAAGAAAAATCACGGCAGTTTTAAAGAATTTCCGTTGAGTAGTTTTCCGTTTAAAAAATAAAGTATGACAGGAAGTCTTGGACGTCGCAACTAATTAATTTTTGGGAGTCTAATGTAGGTATACATATGCACTGGAAGATCAAACTATGTGATACAACTATATCAACTTCTGGGTCGCACAAATTGCATACCCTCTGAGTTGAAGGCGGACTGAGTTTCTACCTAGAATCTGTACTCCTTTGGACTAAACAGCAGTACTCTCCATTATTATGAATCAATATTGAACGTCGTAAACTTTAAACACGTATTTACTCTAAATAGCCTACCGTGTTCCGTGAAGATATATGTATTTAAATGAGACTTTTTTTGCAACTTTTGCAGATTTAGTAGAGTCCATGGATAAACATTTTTCAAAAATTCCCGCGGATTTGAAAGAGCAGTATCTAGAGGAGTGCGTGGACGTCATGAGGAAGGACAACGTGCTTCAAGAACTGGATGACGGCAAAGTGTTGGTTCTACATAAAATGATCAGCGCTTTCATTGAAAAAGAAGACAAACTAAATATTTGACCTCTATATAACCTACAAACAGCCTTGGAGCCGCTCCCCAGTAAAACCTTTTTTTTTTTTGCTAATCTGGAATATACTCGTAGATGGCCAAAATGCGAAAACCACGTACCTTCGTTTACAACGTTGCGGACTTTCTGTGATTAAAAACCGGGATAAAAGGGAGGATAAAATAGGATAGGTAGGAATAAAACTGAATATATCCCACCCTTCGATTTATTGATTTTTGTTTATCTACCTTCGATATATCGTTCGAAATATAACAGGATAGACATGGATAAACGGGATGTATACCTATTCATTAACCGAGAATTTTCAATGACGTTTTCTGATTGGGTAATGAAAGGACCAATGAGAATGCAAATTGACACGAACGTGCACACAAAAAAGGCCTTGATGTGTTTAGTGTGTTTGATATGTTTTTGTGTTTGGTCTGTTTGATGTGTTCGGTGTGTTTGATGGTCTAGTGTGTTTGATGTTTTCTTCTTTGAAAAACTAGTTAACGCAATTTCTCGAGATTTTCTTGATTTTTTTATTCTATTAGCAGAATATTCCTAAAAATTTTAAGCCATAAAGTTGGCTTATTTCTCCTCGAAAAAATCAAAATAGGAGCAGAAATATTAAAACAGCACAATGACGATACGCGGTTTTGCACTGTACCTATCGATATTTGTTGATCTAATAAGCGGCAAGTAATCTCTAATGAACAAGAATAAAAAGCATATTTTAATGATCAGGACACTGGACAGATTCAACCGGAACAACTGAGAAGTACATGGGGCATTTTTTACACCGTTTAGCAAAAAATAACCAACTGACACTCTGAAAAAATCAACTTAACGGCACTGTTTTAATCTTTCCTTTTTTCAGCAAATTCTCTAGAAACTTAAATGTGGATTCCATTCAAAAAATGGAGCATGGTGAAATTTGACGAACAATTAAGTACTTCTTGACATTCTACCTTGAACAGGGATGAAACTTCAAACCTATATTCCTTAATCCAAATTCATGTCAATTAAATGTATTTATCAATTATGACCATTTTTTTCCTCAAAAAAGATGAAACGTACTTCATAACCGACAAATCGGCTCTGCGCTCACATCTCTCTCCGTTCGATTTGCGCCGAAAGATCAAACTACAAGATACGACTATTTTAACTCTCGGTTCGCTCAAACTGCATACCTACTCACCAGTTGAAGGCGAACTTAGTTTCTTTCCTAAATCTGCATTCGTTTCGACTAAAGAGCTGCATTTTCCGTATGAATAAATCAACTGAGAAAGTCACAAAACAAGTATCTCAATTTTTGTGATGTTGCAGATTTCTATTCATGATTTTAAAAACCGACGGACATTATTTTTGCAAAATGTTTACTGTTTACTGTATACATTTTATAGGTATACCGACAAAATTTTAAGACACTATAAACTTGTTATTCTTTAATCGACAAACAAAGCAAAAAAGGAAATTTCACAACATCGGAAGGTTATAGGAAATTTCCTCAACGATTTTTTGTCCGCGCATCTGTTTTTCCGTTAATTTACGTCCACGCGTTTTTTCGGCACGAGAGTTTTGGTCCACATGCCAGTTGAGACTCAAAGTTAATTGGCCCACGCGTAAATACAAACGACAATTGCTCACGACGTTTTTGGATGAAAATGTAAAATGTCTTGGAAGAATTAGGGTTTGCTTGTTTTTTGTTTTGTCCGTTTGGTCCATCGGAGAATAATATATAGTTGAGAGTTTTGGTAAAAATGGGGAAGCGTCAATTCCATGAGACAAAATTCACTGAAACTCTCTACACCTCTTTGGTGTAACAGGACTTAATTATCTTTCAAGATTTTCCCACCTTGTTATACCTGAACCGGATAAACCTCTATATTTGCCTCAGCTGAAGGCTCTTAGATTTTTCCAGCGTACGATAAGTATCTTGATTTATTTTGCGAGGAAAGATCTGTACTTTTAAAGGATGCCTGTCATTCTTAATACGTTCAATTTCGTATAATACTGCGCAACACCTCTGTTGTAAAATAGTTGCTTCAAGTCCCGCCGCATGGCGGGCGGGCGGCCAGCGCGAAACGGGGCATTGGCGCCTACAAACCTAAGTGGATACTTCAAGCATTGTGCAATGCGCGAAGTATCCACTTGGGTTTGTAGGCGCCAGTGAGCCGCTCGCGCTGGCAGCACGCCGCTCCGCTCTGTTACGCTTTAATATTTATACTCGCATAGTCAGCGTTTTTTAAATCATGATTTTGAAATGTTTGCACACTCTGCATTGACTATTCTCATTTAAATTGATGAGAAAACAATATGTATCAATTTATCAAAGGATAATAATAATATAAAATGTGTTTTTTAAATATTGGTGGTTCCGTGTCAAATTTAATGATTTCCATAGCACTTCAATTTTTTCTTTTACATTTTGTGCTTTTATCGTGCTGCAGCGAGGTGTACGCGCAACCAAACTCTCAAAATTTGACGTATTTGACTCTAAAAGATCGATGTACAGATGGGTTAAAACTAAAGATTGCGTGCCTCTTGGTTTTTTCCCCCTCTTTTAATCATTTTTGCAGTTTATGTCGGCACAACTGCGGCTTATTATTTTGTCACGTTTTAAAAATATAAATGTTTTCAAAATGAAGTAATAATTTCGTAAAGAAAAAATTAAAAAAATAAAAAAAAGTACTTATACACATATAAGGTGTATTGTACATCGAATATTTTAAGGATAGAAATAAAACCAAATATTCACCAAAGACACAAAAGTAACAGTGTAAAAACTGTTGTGAAATTGCAATTTTGAACTGTTACTATTGCTCCATAACAATACCTCCTTCTCTCTCAATTTCTCATTTCCATATTGCCAATATAAATTTACATACCGACTAAAATATAACGCTTGGACCAAGTCACCGTTGCTTATTTTACGTGTGGGCGTAAACTACTGGACAAAAAAGGTGCGCGGACAAAAAATGCATTCAGGATGCTTCCGGTTGAAGCTGTCTTCTCGTCGTCACCTGCACGAAAGAACGTAACTCCATTCCAAGGTTGCCAAATTGACTCAAACCATTATTTTATTTTACTAAGTCGTGCCTTCGAAATTTTAATCCATAAGTTTTCTGATTTTTGCATGAAATACGAGAAAAAATCGGTGAAATTTTCGGTTAAGGGTTCCCAGGATTCTCCTAGTTTATGATCAATTTGCGAGGCGAAATTTGGCAACATTGAAATGAAGTTACGTTCTTTCTTGAGGGAGACAACATACTGTCTGCTTGCTTATAATATAGAACGTTAGTCTATTAATTCTATGCTTATAACGTCGCATGCCGGAACCTTTCATCCAAATATCAAAGCTTTACATCGCTGAAAAAACCCGAACACCTCAAGCATCGAGTACCAACAACCCGTTGCCAGGCAACGGGTAGACGCCTCTCGGACCTCTCTCGCCGACTTCACGTGTGCGCACGGGCGCCGCAGGGCTGCCACCCTCCGAACCACGCGCAAAATCAATAACTCAAAGTCCACCATGCATCTTGCGTCACAGAGGCTCATTTCTACCATACCTTGCCCCTCTATTTAGAATATTATTTAAGCTGATTGAATCCAGCTTTTTCCTCCAACACGAAAACAAAAATACGAACAAGAGGAAAGATTTTGATTACTCTTCAAGTTCAAACCCAGAAAATGAGCGGGATAATTTTGCGTTCGGATGTTGGCAGCGGTACTGATAAGATTTGAACAGCACAGTGAAGGAATCCTCGGATGCCAGCAAATTGGGAAAATAAATGTAAGTAAAGTTCCTCTCACTTATACGCTTAGTTTAATGGGTTTTTTCTTTCCTTTTCTTACTTGATGGTGTACTGTTTGCCTCTCGTAATGAGTTTCTGATTTTTCGCCTGCTGAAAAACGAGAGGGTAAGTGAAACCATTCATGTTCGGAGGCAGTATCGATCGGCACGGGTTTGCCGTAGGGTAGGCAATTTCGTCTGCTGTATGCAACTTTTCTCGCGTTCGGGATATGCTTGTTGCAATGTTCCATTTGAAGGCAAATCGAGGGCTGCGGGAAGTGAAATTAGTAATTTCGAATTTTCGGTTGATGTTTGGATTACCTCGCGATTACTTCGTTCGAGACTAGAAACAATGTCTTTGACAGATTATTTTTTAAAAAAATAGTGCTGTGATATTCACCGCCTCGGTCCTGTAAAAAGGTGAGCTGAACATTTTCCGAGTTCCGTTGAAAATGGTGAGATTCGAAATCGTGTAATGAACCGAATTGCTCCCAATTTGTTGATTTAGTTATTTATTGTAGGTGCGCTTTCATTTACAAATAATTTTTAATGTAGAGAGTGCGTGTGGTGGTGGCTGCATTACGTGCTTATTTTTATTTTGCAAGTAGCACAGTTCAATGAAAATACTGAAATAAAAATGCAGTAAAATTGCAAATTTTTTTTTTTACAAAAATATAGTAATATTTATACAAACTTTTGTGCCGGCTTTACCTAATCAACGAGTGAGCTCCATGTGTCTGAAAAATATACAATTTACAATACAAAGAAACATTGCAACTTATTCCAATTTTATTGCAATAAATTTCAAAAAGAGGTGCCCCTTCAGAAAATAGATAGGCAATATACACCACACTCCGATGCAGCAGCAATACTTTTACTTTGTAATTACATAGGGTGTCCCAAAACAACTGAGACCAAGTCTGTAATTCGGAAAGTATGATAGATATCGAAATGCGGTTTGTGAGAGGTTGTAGCCCAAACTATAAGCTATCAAACCTCAAAATTTGAGCTTATTCGGTTGAAAACTCACCGGGTTATAACATTTTTTCGGGGACGAGTTGAACAGAACCCTCCACTATTTTCGAGTAATATTTTTCATTTCGCGAACTGTTCGTGAGGTGCGCTGCAGATCGCGACGCTGTGGATCAGGTGGAGGTATGAAGTGGTCTCTGTTCTGGATGCAGGTTTTATCCTATTAACATGTTTTTTTATCGCAATCGTCCGCGGGAAAGCTCAGTGCAGCCGAAACCGTCAAGCGTAACCGAGTGTTTTCTCGCGAAGCGCAATGAGTTCGCCCGCTGAGTTGAAACAAGCTGCCGACTCTCGACCCTCGGAAAAGCATTTATGCCAACGAAGAATGGTACTTTTTCCAAGTCGATTTAGTCCATAAGCAACTGTCAGCTCATTTAAAGTATCGAAGGCAGAAAGGCCACGGCGGACGCAATAGCGAATGGCATACCGTTGTTCTTGTTTCAACTCAGCGGGCGAACTCATTGCGCTTCGCGAGAAAACACTCGGTTACGCTTGACGGTTTCGGCTGCACTGAGCTTTCCCGCGGACGATTGCGATAAAAACACATGTTAATAGGATAAAACCTGCATCCAGAACAGAGACCACTTCATACCTCCACCTGATCCACAGCGTCGCGATCTGCAGCGCACCTCACGAACAGTTCGCGAAATGAAAAATATTACTCGAAAATAGTGGAGGGTTCTGTTCAACTCGTCCCCGAAAAAATGTTATAACCCGGTGAGTTTTCAACCGAATAAGCTCAAATTTTGAGGTTTGATAGCTTATAGTTTGGGCTACAACCTCTCACAAACCGCATTTCGATATCTATCATACTTTCCGAATTACAGACTTGGTCTCAGTTGTTTTGGGACACCCTATGTACAATGTATTGCAATCTGTGCTGCTTGGGTTGCAGCGTTGCAGGTTATCTTATTTTACAAAGAAAAAAAATCAACGATCTAAGGGTGATATTGACACGACCAATTCGTTATTCTTTTTGATACTACTAAAATGATTCTTGCAAATATTATGCATAATCTCTGTGGGAAGGAATAAGATGCAAGCAAGAGTGCGTGCGGTAATCATGGTACTAATTTTAGAAATTTACCATCCAGTAAAAACTGAGAGCCGATGAATCATAGACAAATTGATATATTTTCTTTGAAGAATAGAAGGAAGGGAAATGGTAGCGGAAATGTTGCAACAACGGCGCAAATCGAGCGACGCAGCGCGCAGCTTTCTCAGTACGAAGAAAAATCGGTTCAATGCGTGATGAACATCGGCAGTCGAAGCGACTTCAATTTTTAAGATAGTCAATATAGACATCCATCGAGCACGAATTGTTGCATCCTTGCAGGCGTTGTTGATGAAGAAAAATCGGTTCAATGCGTGATGAACATCGGCAGTCGAAGCGACTTCAATTTTTAAGATAGTCAATATAGACATCCATCGAGCACGAATTGTTGCATCCTTGCAGGCGTTGTTGATAGCATCGCATTTAACTTCAAAACGAGCATACCTACCGTGCGAGAAAATTCGTGCACGCCCCCAATTGTAAATATAGTGTGATCCTAAATAGACTACTTTGTGATTTTCGTTTTTTTAAAACTAGAATACTATACAGTCTAGTTTTAAAGAAGAAAATAACGCAAAAAAATCCAGACATGGAAAATCTTTTTTTTTTTTTTTTTTTTTTTTTTTTTTTTTTTTTTTTTTTTTTTTT